>VXAY01006537.1:1946216-2008688 GCA_013399855.1 Oxyruncus cristatus
ATTCTCTTCTCTCTTCAATTTTTTTTTTTTTTTTTTTTTTTTTTTTTTAATTCTCCCTTTTCTTTTCCTGGCATCATCTTCTGGGGAAGAGGGTTGCCAGGGAGCCTGCTGCATCCTCAAGGGGGTCCTGTCTTTTTCTTGCCTTCTCCATTTCATCTTTCTACTCTTCCTCTGTCTCTTTCCCTTCTCTTGTAATGCACAACCTTCTTTCAAACAGCCCATTTCTCTTGTGCTTCTCTTGCTTTCTCTGGGATTGCATCCTCTACACACGGGGTTTATACATCCCCTCTGGCTGTCCTTTCTCTTACCTTTGCTAACGTATTTCTGCCTTTCTCACCAACCCTCCATTCTCTAGATTTTCCTTCTTCCTCACATTTTCTTCACCTGCTTCAGGGATTTTTTATTTTCCATTCTCTTTTTCCTTGTAGCTCTCTGGTTTGCCATCCTCCCTTGCAATGTCTGCTCCTTGCTTATCAGCCTCTTTCCTTCAGTTCTTTCTGCCCTCTCCTTATCCTCCCAGAGCTGTGTCCCTGGTGGAGACCTGGTTCCTTAATTTGTTTGAGAAGCATCATCCTGCTGAGCTCATCCAGACAAGCAATTTATTTGAGGGCAGTCTTCATTCCTGTTGGACATGGACAGTGGTCCCATAGAGCAGTGAGGGTCCTGCAGTACTGTGGGCCAGTTGGGATCCAACATCACAGCACTCACACCTCCACACATCGTGGTGTCACTTGTCATAGGATTGAGCCTATGACCATTCAAGCCCAGACTTCATGGTTCAGAAATATTCCATACTTTCTTTTTTGGGCTGTATATTTTTCCAGGCTTTTCCAGAGTGTGTTGCACTAATCTGGTCCATCAGAGTCACATCTCACCCCAGAGAGGGCTGCCTCTCAATGGTAAATGGAGTGGAGTGGTTGAAGGACTACTAGGCTGGGCCATTGTAAAATATTCTTTATCAAAAATGAGCCTTGCAAAGAGTGCTGTAGTTCTTTTGACCCCCTCCCTTTTTTTTTTTTTATTTTTCCTGTGGGAGTATTTCAGCTATTTAATTAATTTTTTTTTTTAATATCTCTCTTCCCAGACTTTTTGTTCCAGCCCCACTGCCTGCGATCCCTGTGGGGTGTGAGGAGGAGGGCTGAGTGACAGGCTAATAACCTGCTCCGGCTCTCGCTCCGAGCCCAGTGGCAGGTGTCCCAGCACCCCTATTGAATGCCACCATCCAAAAAAAAATTTATCAACAATCTTCCTTCAACAATGATTTATTATTGCCATAATTTGCCTTGGTACAATGAGCTCCAGAGTGTATTTCTGCACCCGAGTGACAGGTATTTGATGGCTCCAGGTTCCTATTTTATTTAGTCCTGAGCCTAATATGATTTGGTTACCCTCGCCCCCTCCTTTCCATCCCTCTCCTCCCTCCCCACCCAACCTTTTCTCATTTTGTTTTGTTTTCTATGAGTGTGTTTCGCATAACCCTGGGCTGGCTGACAGCGCTTGTAAAAACCAGAAGTCGATCTTGCAGTGGCTTTTCACCATTAATCAAGCTGCCTGGAATTGGAAAGTAACACTGACAGGCTTTTATCTTGGAGAGAAGGAGGATGGCAGATGTATTTTATGGTGGATGAGCCTTCACGGCTTCTATTAGACTGGGACTTCAGTGGTACAAGGTGGTGGTTTGGGGGAGGAGGGGAGCGAGGGGGAGGAGAAGCCAGGGAGCAGCCTATAGATAAATAGATCCGTCAGTCAGGCGATGTGGAGGTCTCCAGGCGGCCAGCCATTGTAGGTGACAGAAAAGGCAATCAAAGACAAAACAAATCAAAAGGTACATCTTATCAGCAGCAGGCCAGCTGGACTTCCACCGCACTCGGAGGCCCCGCCGAGGGCAGGAGAAATTAATCGTGCTGTCGAGGCCAGAGAAATTGTCGCCGCTGAAGGTCCAAGTTCAGGCGAGCAGAGGTGGCCAACATTAAAGGAGAGGGAGAGCGGGGGGCGGGAGGAGAGGAGTGAGGAAGCGAGTGCTGCCGTCCCACCACCTCTCTCCCTCCCTCTCTCCCCCCCGGCCGCCGCGGGCTCCTGACAAGTGCATTCATCGTGCGATGATAGCTCGGCACCTATGATTGGTACCTTTAATAATATAGCCCTCGCTCAGCTGTCACCCTGAAAGAACAATTTTTCCTCCCGCTTTCCTCGATGCAAAGATACATCTGTAATGAGAAGGGTGACAGAAAGTGGGAGCGCGGGGAGCCAAGGAAAGTTTGGAAGAACATTAATCAAAAAGTGAAGTTGGAGGTGATGCCGGCTGCTTGAGGCGCCCGTGCCTCCAGCGGGGAGCCAGCGGTGGGTTTGAAGCTGCTGTCGTGTTTCCTGGCCCGCAGTGCTTTGAGGCCCCCTTGGCGGGGGGAGAAGGAGCCTTTGCCCACTCTGAGAGAGGAACAACTTTGAAAGCCACCATCCTCCTGCACAGCAGAGCTGGTCGTGATGGGAGGGACTGGGGAGTAGCCCCATGTGCTGGGAGTCCTTGGTGTAAACCAGCACAACTCCATCATATATGATGGATTTACCATTGGACAGGGATCTCTCTTCACCTCTTCCGTCTGGAGGAAGAAAAGTCTGGTTACAAGTCCTGTGAGTTTCCCTGCAGCAGGGCTCTATTTGTGTCCTGCTCTAATCCATCCTTTGGATTCAGCCAGACTTGATCCCCAGTCCCATCCTTAGCAGCACTGTTCACAAACTGCCTTATTTCCTCAAAGGAGGAGTTCTGCCTTCCAGGGCATGATGCTGTTTTCTCCAAGCTGCAGCGTGGAGAGCACCTGGCCCAGGCGCTCTTATAGCTCCTTCTGCAGAAACCCCAAAGCCCAAACCCTTGTGCAAAAGCCCTAAAGCCCTGATTAAGGCCCAAGCTGCAGCGTTGTGCCGCTTGGAGCCACTGCCCACGTGTACATTGGCACAGGGTCCTGCGTCGCTGTGCCCGGGGCCATCACAGGAGGGGCCCAAGGACTCCCACTGCAGGTGCCAGCACTGCACACCCCTCAGCCCCTCCAAGCAATCCTGTGTTTCTGGAGCAGCTGGGGAAGTTTGGGAGAGTATATTCCACCCCAGATGTAAAAGACAGGCTGGCAGCCCTGTACGGGGAGAGCAGCAGGCGCCCGCATTGCATGAGGCACCGAGGAGGCTCGTGTTTGTTGTATTTAGGAAACGTGCCTATTTTAATTTAAGGGATAAGTGGCAGCGTCCTCCAACATGGTTATCTCCTGTGATTTTTAGCAGCTTTCCAAGCTGCCCAGCTCTGCTCTGCAGTTGTCAGTCCCTCCCTGGGATGAAGCCCTTGGGCTTGAATTCCTTAGCATCAGGATTTGGCAGTCAGTTCTCTCATTCTGCATATTTGTTCTCTTGTACCTACAATTGATTTGCTAATCTGCATCTGTTTTTGTTTTCATCCTAATAAAAGGGGGGATTATATTAAGATCTGGATCAAACAGGTTTGTCTGTAAAATCGAGGGTGCCGGTCTCTGCAACCCACAGTCTCAAATCCCAGAGGATCAGAAGGAAAGCAGGGAGCATTAGGCAACAACTCGGGAAAAAAGTAGTTTGCTCTATATGGTTTCCAAAAATTGAATGGTGATTACTTCCTGCTTTCTCCATGGAAGCAAATAACTTCTGCAGACAGTGGTTGATGGGTGTGTGAACCACATGGCTGGGATAAATGTTGGTAATAAGGGGTGGAGAAAGAAGTCTTTGAGGAATGTTTTACTGATCCATACAGAACAGTTGAACCCAGAATGGATGAGCACAGCTCATGTAGGGAAGCGGAGCTCTGGTCTCTGTGCAGGTCTCCTTACCAAGAACATACAGGAGGAGAAATGAGTCCTGGACAGTTGGTTTGGTCTGTCCGTGCAGGAGTTTCAGAGGAAGCTTAAAGGGATGAACCCTTCACATATCCTCTGCAAAGATGATTCAAATACGTTTTGCTGGTGCTAAAATGAGGAAATAAGGCTTTTGCCTGGTAACATTTTCTGCAGTTCGTGGCCTGGAGCTGTAGCTGTAAGAGCAGGGATCTCAAACTCAAATGCCTGAGATGAGTTTGAAAACTGAGCAACTAAACCCTGAGTTTCACTGAACCTTGGGCTCCTTCTAGATGCTGAGATCCTCTGGGAAAAAGTGAACCCAGCACCTACGTTCCTGAATTTCCACTTTGCTATCAAACTTAGCCTGGGTGCACCTGTACAGCTGGAGCTTGTACTTGCAGAGGTACTGCACATTTTTAACCCCCATGTGCCTATAATCTCTAAAACATGTTTCCAAAATAACAGATGTTGAGAATCTGTTAGCTCAGGGAATGACTCATTGAAGACTGCAGTGTAAATCAGGAATAGGCTTAGAATTTGGACTTGGGAAATCAGGATATGACTCCTGAATTCATTTCTGCCATTACTTCTCTGGTGGAAGGACATGCTGTATGTGAGACTCAGGCTTGGATTCATTATTTCAGAACTTATCATGAATAATCTGCTGTTATCTCCTGAGTTACTTCATCTACAGGTGCTTACGAGCTGGGAGATGCAGCACTGGCAGCAAACCTCTGCCAGGTGACTGCATCCAAATCAGTGGCAACCTGGGGAACAAGGTCTTTTTGGTGCAGACAGTCATCATGCTGATATTACTCCCTAGACTTAGCCTGAATACCAACCTGTTGGGACTAAACCCCACGTCTGTTAGGGAATCCTGCACAAACATCCTACATGCTGCTGGGGAAACTGCCCCATCCCCTTTATGAACAAACCCCAAACCTGCAGTCCTAAGATATACGACGGTGCTGGGGCAGGTTTGTAATGACCTAAGTGGAGCCAGGGCTCCATTCACAATGTGAATCTGGTGACTACTTGTAAAACAAAGCAGTTTTCAAAATGCTTTCCTGGCATGTGGTTAATATCTTGCTAACCTGGACTCTGAAGTATTGCACCAAAGAACTGGGCCCTGCATGAAGCCTGACCAGGGAGGTCATCCCAAAGCACAGGAGCCCACAGCCAGCCTCGCTGCCTCCTGTGCTCATCGAGCTTCGTATGGAAGTTGAGGCACTAACATGTCTTCATCACAGCTGCCTTCAACAACCCCTGTGGATTCCACCTTCCCACAGGAGACAGGATCTGCATGGGGCTGTGGATCAGGGGCAATGGTGAGCAGGCAGTAAAGCCTCAGGTTGTGCAGTTTTCCCACTTTTCATTGCAGACTCATGAATGTGAGCTCTCTTTGGGAAAGAAAGCAAGCATCTGCTGCAGATGCTGAGAGGCAGATGTGAACGTGCTCTTTGCTTCCTCATTGTCCTTGCTCTCCTTCCTACGCCTGATTTCCGATCTGAAACGTGCTCAAATCTCTCCTCTTTGTTCAGCTGATTTTACACCAGAGAACTGTCACAAGCTCCCTCAGAGTTGTGGGGCTGTCGGCCAGTGGAGATGAGCAGTGACAGAGCTGGGAGGCTGGTGCCAGGTTTGGAAACCAGGGCTGGGAGCCCAGAAGTGGCTGCAGTTACAAGGTCAAGTGAGCAGCGTTATGTCCTCTGCTCTTCAGACATTAATAGGTGCCCCAAAAAAAACCCCCAAAGCTCCAAGTGAAGGTTTCCCCCCATGTTTTGTAATAAAAATAAACTAGCTCTTAATTTTTAGTGATTAGAGGAAAAAAAAGTCTGCTCTTTCCCTGGCTTGCTCACTTTATCAGAATGTTCCCAGTAAATAACTTTTGTGGCTGTAATTCCCAGGATATCGGTGCTGTCACTTTGCTGGTGTCAATGACTCGCTGGGATGTGCGCAATTAAAATATGTACATTGATGCACAGGCTCCAAAGCTGTTAATCAGCAGAGGAGATACAGACAGTGAACTGAGAGCCCAAGTGTGTTTATAACCAGCTCCCAGAGCTGGCAGAGAGCAGGGTACCTGCATTTGTTCATTTTAAGGATATCAGATCATTAGGCAGGAAAAGACCCTGTTTGCTTCTGGGCATTCTGAGGCTGGATGAAAAAAAACGGAGTATAAAATAAACTCCAACTGGTATAATGGCTCTTGATCACCAGGGTATTTTCTACCTAAAGAAATAAAAAGCATCATCATCTTTGCCTGTCTGGAGTGTTTCCCACCCTGAGGAACACTGATATACCTCACACCCCAAATGTGTGTGCTGGCATCAGTGCAGAGGAAGAGCTTCCCAAATGTGTGCTTTGCTGGCCCTGCTCAGTAATGAGGATGCAGGATGTAAAACAGGTCACTGGTGTAACACCAGCACATCCTCTGCCCATCCTGCAGCCTGAAGCAAAGTTTTATGTGTCTCTCATGCCTGTTGCCCCACAGCAAAGCCCTTACCCTGTGAGCAGCTGCACTCACCCTAGTGGTGCTCTTTGTGGGTACCCCAATTTCAAATGGTAAAAGCCACTGAAAGCGGGGAATCAAAGTTTTTTCCATTGAGGGCATCTGGATCAATTTTTAAGATGGAAAGTTTTCGGGATGTGTAGAGTCTTTGAGTTTTCTTGACCACAGCAGTGGTCTCATAGCTGGGTCAGTTTTCAGAGTATCTCCCATTTTTCTCACAAAGGTTAATTGTGTTTTAAATGCTTCTGGCCACATGAAAGACAGGGCAATTTCTGACCTTGCAGTGTATAAAGAGTGGGAATCAACTTTCAGGTAGTACCACACCATGGCATCTGCATAGGAGGCACGTACACTGGATTTATGTGTATCCACTGTCTCAGAGCAGGATCTGAGTGTGGCACCACTCCATGTAGAAAGGAAATCACAGCTTATAATATTCAACTGGTTACTATAACCCCCACCCACCCCAGGTTTAATATTAGAACTATTTTTCACATTGAAACCGAAATAGTACAAAATATGGGCTTGCTGTAATTGTTGTTAGATTATGTGTCACCCTGATAAGATGTAACAAATATTTTCCTACACAGCAGGGCCTGTTTCCCTGCAAGTAATGGATGGAGAAACTTCTCATAGTGTGTAGGCAATCGGTCGTAAAAACTTCGCTGAGAAGATTAATGCATTAAGTGCAACCTTTGTGGAAAACAGGAGGAAAAGAATTAAAATAATAGTTTGTTCTTTCATGTTTAATATTAATAACCGAACTTATTCAGTGGGAATGTTCCTTGCTGCCATGTACCTTCCTCCTTCAAGGGGCAGCTTTGTGTCGAGAGTACTTCTATTTTTCTAAAGATCTTTCAGCAGCAGCTATTGTATGTGGTGCAGTGATTCTTTCAACAGAACTATTTTTATCAGTAATATGAAAGACTTTCTTTCATGGGCGAAGCTTTGACACCAATAAGTCTGCTGGACTTCACTTAATAGGTTAGATAAACATTGGCTCACCATTTAGCGTGGAAGGATTTTCCCTTTCCATCACGGCTCTGTGTCTTCCTTAGACACTTAATGGCCCTCAGAGAGGCGGCACCGTGGGGCGAGGGCTCTGCAGAGCCCGTGCACAGCCAGAGCCCAGCCAGGGGCTTGTTTGCTGTACAGACATTCATGCAGAATGGAAGAGCGAGGCCCTTCTAGAAGGACCACACCAGTAGATAACAGCACCCCCTTCTGAGCACACCCTGCACCCAGTTCTGCCGTGTCCCATTAAAAGGGTCCTTGCTCCTTTCCGGGGGTTGTTTGGGACCAGCTCTGCTGCAGAGCAGCGGCTGCGGTTGACTCGGCAGGTGTAAGGATGGTCTTATGTGATGATGTAATGATGCCTTTTTTTAAATTGCTCAAGGTTTGGGGAAAAAGGCCGATTTAGATTGATTGCTGCTGCTTTCCTCTCGGGTGTATTTTGAGATCTTGTTTTCTTCCTGAAGTACACTTCTGTACCTGCAGTCAGTCTCAAGTGACAGGGACCATCAGTCATGGAGTCCGCTATGAAACCGGGGTCAGATGGAACTGCTTATTTTCAGTGTGTGGCACACAGTTCACTTCTTCCCAGGTCTTTGCTTGTATCTGAGGTCTGGTAGGCTACCCAGCTCGAGTTTTACAGAGAATCACTTGTTTTACTACTTGTGAGAACAGATATTTCTTCCCAGCTTTACAGAGCTTGAATTTTTATAAAGAACAATTTGTAGGCAAAGAAACAATTGGTTTGGTAAAGGAGAAATGAGTTTCTGCCCTTTCCTGCTGATGGCAGGCAAGTGGGAACAGTGGTCCTAAGATTTCAGTATTCCAGGAGGCACCACCCTTTGCCACCCCAGTAAGGTTTTGGTGACGAGTGAACAGAGATGAATTTACGAGTAAAAAAGCCAATGCCATCAAATGTTGATTGGGCCTTTCAAATGCTCGGGCATTCAGAATTATTTAGGGCTTATTCAAACTTCTTTCTAAATCGATCAGTTAGATATTTCAGAAAACTCAAAGAAAAATGGTACTTATACTCTTAAACAACTACATTCATCATTGCCAAGAAGGACTGGCAAACTGCAACAGAAAAAAAAAAGGTTCAATTTTGAGCATGCAGCAGCAGCTCAATTCACCATGTCCCTTTCTATCCTGCCATATCACTTAACAGAATGTGCCATCCAGCTGCAGCAAAAAGAGAAAATTAGTCTGATGGTATAATTGCAATCTTCATTCATTTGGAGTCAGTAAGAGAGAGGATTTTTAGGTTTGAAAGCTGGAATGTTCCTTGGCCAAAAATAGTCACAGATAAACCAAAAATCATTCATTAAATCTCTCTGTCACTATTGTTTAGTTGCAGATGTAGAGAAAGGGGTAGATAGATTATTTAAAGTACAAAAGCTAATTAGGGTTGGCTGACAGAGTACTGAATTTTGCTTTGAAGAATGGGACAGGTTTTACATGACTGAGATGGTAGAATGTGATCAAAACATTATTAAATCCAAACCATTCAGCTTCCTTCCAGCTCTTTTTTTTTTTTTTTCCCCCCAGCAGTCTCTGCTGTCCAGTCCACAGTTTTTGGAGCTGAAAAATCATTAGCAATTTCCACTAACAGCACTTCAGCACAAGAAATAGACAAGTCTCTAGAGCATAAAGGAGTGAGGACAGAGGTTTTTAGCAGCTGGACTCTTTCCCCAAAAGGATGATGACTGAGCCTACGCATGTTTTAGAAGTCAGAATCCTCTGATTGAACAATGGAGCTTTGTTACATTTGATACCTAGCAATTGAGCCGTGGTTTTTATACAAACAGGCGTGCTATGGCTTTGTGATCATTTCAGCTTCTCTAACTACCACGAAGTCTTAGAAGAAAACCTCCTAGGAAAGGAAAGTGATTAACAGAGGTGGTTTTTACCTTTAAAAAACAACAACAAAAAACAGGTAATTGCCCATGTCTGCCCAATGTTAATACTGCTGAGATCCTCCCCGTGTGAGGAACTGATGACTTGCTGTGAAGGATTCACGGGAGGCTGAGCAGCTCTATGCTTGGTACTCAAGAGAAAGTGTCTCATTTAGGGACACAGATTAAAATTTTTGAAAAGCTAAAAGTATTAATTGAAAATTTACCCCTTTCACTTTGCAGATGCTAAAAAGGATACATAAAATTGGGCTCTTGTGACAAGTTATTATTTCTTCCCTTCCCACCCTACCCCAAGAACTGTGTTTATTTAATTAAGTGTACATAGAGTGTTTTAAATCCCTAAAGGTTATAAGGAGTGTGAGGTTAGTCACTTTATAAAGCTTTTACGTTTTTCCCAATTCATCCATTTATGTGGTTACAGAGATTTGTGTTTCGGTGTTACAAAGATCTAAACCTTTAAATCATTTATCCTCAGAGTGCTGTGAAGCAATCAGGTATCCATGCTTTACAAAACAAGGAAGCACAGTTTGTGAACATGAGACTGAGGTAAAGTCATACAAAGTCTGTGCAGAGCAGGATTTTATTTTCACTTTGAAAATTTTTCCTGATCCTGGACGATCAAGAAAGTGGTGATAGTGGAAAAAATAGCTAATCATGATGGAAAGCAATTTTTATTTAATCTGCTGTAAGAAAACACAAAGAAAGTGTAAGTTACTCCAGGGAAAAGGCTTTAAATAGGGCCAGGATAATTGCTATTACCTATTTCTCCATTCTCCAAGGAGATCTTCAGAAAATAAAACCCAAAATCTACAAAAAAGTAAACACTTTTAAAAGGTCCCCTTACTATTTTCCCCTTTGCTGCAGATCCATTTTACTCATATTCAGCTTTGTTAATTCCAACTTATTTTGACTGTTTCTTTAGGCAGGTCAAGACCCAGAGCGAACACATGCACACTTCCAATATTCTTGACATTTTTATTATAAAGCACTTCAGACAAACTTTGATTCAAAAAAAAAAAAGTTCTCATCTGTAAAAGGAAACTATTTTAAAACACCATTCATAAGGAAAATAGACTGTTCTTAAGTATCAACTTCAGTTAGAGCTCTTCTGTAATGAAATCTAAAGAAAAAACTGATGGGTCAAGAGCTATTAATTTCATATATACTCATCAAAGGGAGACTAAGATATTACACACACATCATGGAGCATCTGATGGTTGATAACGAAATAGGAACACTCGATAGTTAATTCTGTCCTGACACAGCAGTCCAACATTTAAATATTTTTTCAGTCCCAAAAGAGACAAACCATTAACATTTCTCATTCAGTAACTAAGCCAGCCCTGGCTAAGAGTTAAAGCCACTTCAAAGCATCTAACATGATAAGCTTTTCATTTCATGTACTTCTCCTGTTGATCAGCCAAGATTTTTGCTGAGGATTTAGCATCATAGAAAAGTTCATTTATTTCTTCAATATGCTCTTTCTCAATGCTGTCTTTCCCATTAATCTTGGCAAGGAGGTTAGCTGGGGTCAGCAACTGCACAGCATACCTGTGATCAAACAGAGGCAGATGAGTAATTACAGTTCAGTGCATCCCAGTGAACTGAAGCTACGTAGGGGTGGGACATTTGTTAGGAAATGCACAGCCCTACCAGCAGTATGAGAAGTCAGTAAGCCCTCCAGCACATACGCTCCTTAAAGGAGGAAAGGTGAGGATTGCCAGTCTTTTTTATGTTAGCACTGTTCTTAACAGACTATGTTATTGTAAGGGAGAGGTTTGTCTCACACAAGTGAGTTATTCTACAGTGAGTGTTTTTAGAGCCAGTCATGCTTAGGAGAAAAGTGTGCTCAACTTACCTCAAGGTTGTCTTTGTACCAATATCCCCTAAGTGGTTTAGAGCCTCTTCACTGATGTTAATTCCTTCTGTCTGAGCACGAAGTTTTGTGATCTGTCGGGAAGAATAAGTGAGGTACCAATTAACATGCTAAAGTACTTAGCTTAGTATCTGGAAACTGTCATCTCAGAGATGAGACAGGCTATAAAACAAGATGATGTGAAGTTAGTCCGGTGTAACTTACCACTAAATCAGAATTTATAGAATTTTAAGTCTTTGAACAGGCAAGTTGAAAAAACTATTATCACGGAAGGCAGGTAAAGCTACACATCTGGACTGCTAATCCATCATGATAACTCTGCACAATTAGTAAAGTCTACCCACTAAAAAAGAGCAGAATATGAGAACTTAGAAAAAAACAAAAGGAAAATATATGTGGGAAGTAAGTAACAGCTGGAGTCTTGTGTGCAGCCACCCCAGTTACTGAATTCTGCAGTGTATCACTGCTGCTAAACAGCAGAGCCCTCCAAAGAGCCCTACAGAAAGCTACGCTCTCTCCTTAGCAGCTCACAACACACTTTTTATTCAACTGACAAGAAGATAGTAAAATAAATCAAAAAGTTACTTTCTGTGATTCACCTACTCCTGCAAGAAGAAAAAAAATCACTAAGAAGAATCTAATCTTTCAAGAACAGTCTCAGGCTTGTACCAGTTTGAAGATCTTTACAAAGTTGGAGAGGAAGATATCACCAATAAGCCTGAGCATATAAAGCTGTAACAAAAGTGGCACAAGTCTCTCGGTAGTCCGTATTACCAGCTGAGTGATAAGGGGCAGACTGGATAATGATGTTGTGTTGTAGTGCTGAGATAACTCTGGAACTGCAAGCCTCATATAATACAGGTATTTTTCACTTTGGCAGCTTTGTAAACAAGATATCAAGAAGCACTCGTTTAAATTAAAACCACAAAAATGCGCTCAGGGAGCCAGGGTAGGGAACAGAGTAAGAGAGGGGCTTGAAATGGAAGGAAGTTTGTGCTGAGATATTAATACTGAATATTGCCAATGCTGCTGCAAATTGCAATTTCAGATCACCTAAACATCACCTTCCCTTCATTCAAACATTGCTATTTTGTTCTTCCTCTGCTAGAAACATCTTGAATGCCACATCTTTAACAACCTTTTACAAAATAACTTTTTATCTAGCAACCAGGTAGAACCTGACAGAAAGATTGGGGCCCAAGCCATTAACCCAGGAGTTTGCTTATATATGCATTTACTGTGAAACAGGAAAACAACTATTTATCAGGTAAAATACCTCAGGAACAAAATGTCTCAGTTATAGCCTCCAACATCTAACAGCAGACACAGATGCAAAATGTTTGATTACAACAATACCTGACAAGAATATGCATAAAAGAGAATTTTTTCCCTATTCTGGTTGCACTAACTGTGGGTCTTGCTCTTGGAGCAGTGCTACACAATGGGATTTCCACTTCATCAACACAAAAATAAATACTTTGAACTGGTTAAGAACAAACTTTCAGTAGATCCATGAACAGATTCTGTGCAGATAAAGAAATCAATTGAGAAATGCCAAGGCAAAGAGTCTTAAACAGAAATATCACTGGCAGAAACTTCTTCCTAACATGAAAGAAAAAAGGGAGCAAAAATAGAGAATTAAATTTATGGACATCTTATTTTTAAACACCCACACAACTGTATTTAGTTAGAAACCAAAGTTAAGTGTAATAGCTCCTCCTCTTCTCCCATGAGAAATTGCCATTCAAAAGCCTTAATTTAAGGGAAGATGAGATTATCTGACTATGGGAACATGATTTATGGGACACAATGTCTGGACTCTATTTTTAGCTTTAGGAAATGCTACTGTAAACACTTCCTTTTCTCCACCCCTGAGGATGGTGGAAATCGCAGCACTTAGTCAGCTCTTTAAAAATCAGCAGCTCAGAAACAAGGTCTTCAGCAGTTTAATTTCTGCACAGTAATACAGCACTAACTACACAGAATTCACCTACAGTACAGGGAAGTCCAGACAGTCTTAACATCCCAGACAGAGTAAAAGTCACACTTTCAAATTTGTTTTGTATACAGACAAAATGTAATTGTATCGTTAAATCACTGGGCTGCTTCTACTGCAATCTACACCACTTTAATGCCTTAAAGTGTCCTTCCAGCTATAAAAAAATCATCCTGAGAACAGCTCACAACAGCATCTGGGAAAAGCTCCTCAAACCAAGCGAAATGAAGCTTTGCCTCTACGTTTATGTTCGATAAATGCCTCGGCTTCACCTTGGCACTTATCCAGCAGCAGGAGACTATTATCTTGTGACAAGGCTCTCCTCCATTGACACTATCTCTTAAATAATACAAAGAATTGACATGGCAAACCGTAATGTCTTCTGCATCGTGTCACTTCACAGCATTGAGACGCTAATGAGGGGGGATCTTTGACACAATGCATCATAATGGCACCAAGCATTATAATCGATACACCATACATTGTGATGGCCCCACAGGAAAAGTTCCAGGCATTTGGAAGCGTATCTCTGTAACACTTGTGCTTACATTTCCAAACTTGACCAGGAGCATGAAAATCCTCCCAGTTTCGGGAGACAGCCCCAGTAGGTTAAAGCTGGAGTACAGGGAATAGAGGCAAAAATGCAGTTTGTGAAGTTGAACGTCTCAATCCCTCTCATCTCTCTTGTGAGGGAAAAGCCTGAGGACTGAGACCAAAGGTCCCAAGACGTGACACTTCATCTCATACCCACTTAAAAAGCACTACCTGCTGGAACCTGCCAAGTGTGGAAAGCACATTTGTGCAAGAGATCACTTCAGCTAACAATTCATGCCATTTCACTCAAGTGAGGTGTCTCAGCTCTAGAAATGCTTAGCAACTCCTCAGTGGGTGGGAATCAACAGAAAAGTTGCACAGTTTTAACGATCTCATTGTAATGGTTTCTAAAGCAGCAGGCATTAGGAAGTGGAAAGGTTTCTGGCAAAGCCCTGGTGACCACAAACAACTCTATAGTAACAGAATAGGTAGAAACTGAGCAGAACTCTGGGGATTTGTTACAAGTTCTTTAAAATGCTACATGTACCTGCTTCATTTCTTGGGGTGTATACAGCATGGTTCGGATAATCATCACTCTGTCCAGCAGGTCCAATGGTATTCCATGAGGAGACACGATATCCTCTGTGCCCCTAAAGAGGAAACCAAATAGAAAGAGATCAGGTACTATTCTGAGTTCAGTACATTGATTTGACTAGAATCAGTAAAAAGTGACTACACATCTACTAGTTTACAACTGTTGTGTGCCTCTGAGAGACACACACACTCCCTGGACAGGGACAGGAAATGTTCCAGTCTGAAGTTCATACCGGAGAGTCCAAGGGAAACAAACACTATTTCTGAACTCTTAAACATGCCACTCAAACGTAGTTAGAGGTGCTTTCCTGTATCAAGATATCTAATGTTCCAAGGTGTCTTCCAGCAAGGAACAGAACATTCTTAGTTGTTTAGCAGTATCAGTATACACACTATCATCTATTTGAGAACACCCCCTCTTGCTGAGCAAGCCATTACTCTGTTCCATCCTTTCCCCAGCCTCTCCAGTGGATACTTCAGTGGTTTACATCCCATGCTTGCAGTCGAGCAAATTGAGAAGTGGAGGTCTGTGCATGAAGGACAGAGCAGGACCTAAATCCCCACCACTTTAGTTGTCTGACATACAACACCCAACAGCAAAGCCTGCAGACACATGTACTCTTGGTTTTCCAAGACCACCACAATTTGCTGTGAAGCCAAGAGTGAAAGATACCCAGATTTAATGAGAATTACAGAGATTGCAGTAACAACAGTAAAGTGCTGCTAAGGAACTACATTTCTAAAGCTCAGTGCTAGTATTTAGGCATTGGTCCTCCTTTAGGCCCTGGTCCTCCTATATTAGATGCCACTATTATACAGAAAACTTCCTTTCTTAAATCAGTTTCTTCATAAGAACTTCTGCAGTGAATCCATGCTGACAGACCTCTACTTCCTCTACTTTTACAAGACAGCTTTTTTATGCCTTTGCAAAGAGAATGCTGCAATGTCCACCTTAAATATTTTTGAAGGGCTTAGCACCTTCACTTCTAAGCAATGCAAACAGAGAAAGATTAATACCAGATGAGCCACTGTGAGGGAAAGGAAAAGCTGGTTACACAGCTGAATTAAATTAATTTAAAGAGTAGCAATCATTGCTAATGACAGCTTGTTTAGACATAATTAGACCTAGACCACAAATTAGCAATAGAACTTACAGAAGACTCTGAAAGAGGAGAGTGCTTCTACTGAACATGCAAAGAATGCATTGTGTGGGTGCAAAATATCAAAGTGGAGGCATGGAGTGGAGATGAAAAACAAGGTAGCTGGTGAGACTGAAGAAACACAAAAAGCCAGACCAATGTATCAGGAAAAGGGACAGCCTGATCTGCAACACGCTTTAGCAGCAAGAGTAAGAAGCCGAAGTCTGATGCAATTAGGATAGCAAACAGCAAAATAATCCAGAAGCAGCAGGAAACTATGACAGGAGAGGTTTGTAGCTCTGGTGCTTCTGATGTCCCTAATGCTCAGGCACCAGATACACTGAGGTATACAATGAGAATGGTACAAATCTGTCACAGATCACCCAAGATGTAAGACAATTCCGAAGCTGTTAGAGAAGGAGATGTGTTGGTGAAAATAAAAGGAGGAATTCTATTCTGCTTTAACTCAGCCTGGAATTAAGTGGTTGAGCCACCATGAAGCTCAATAGCAGTTTTTGAGCACTGATGCAGCTTGCAACCCATGCAGGGGATTATCACAGGTGTGTCACAGACAAAAGCCTTCAAAGATTGTAACTCGACTGATACAGCTAATTCCAAGGCTTATGGATCAATGCAAACTGGAAAATTCAAGTGTAGACATCATACCTGATGATGCAGTTTCCTCTGTTTGAAGCAAAGATGACAATGGGGGAAATAGAAGATTCCAACGCTCGGTGCAGGTACGTGAAACATTCAATATCCAGCATGTGAACCTCATCCACAAAGAGTACACCTGGGACCAGCTCTGCAATGCCTTGATCAATGTATTTGTTCACCACCTTATTTATCTCTCCTCGAAGTTTGTCTGAGCAAAAAAAGAAACTGTTAGTTGTTTTGCCAATGAACTACAGGAGAGCAGTAAGGCTTAAAGCAAGGAAAACTCTCCTTGAATTTTTTCATAGTCTGGTATTTCACTGCCACAAAGAAAATCTCTGTAACACTAAAATTCTGTGGCATTTAGCACTGTATTGGGGGGACATCCATGCAATAAAATACTTCTAAACTGAACTTCTCACACTTAACTGGGGTAATCTGTCTTCTCACAAGTCTTGTGAAAAATCAATTGTTGTGGATTTGGGGAGTTTGGCAGGGGTGGAGAAGTCAGCCAAACCTCAGTTTAAAACACGGAACTTACTAAAGTTTCCAAGCACAGCTGAAAAGAATGCCACTGAAAGAATGAAATCTTGCTACTGTATTTCAGCTAAGAAGTTGTTTAAACAAAAAGGAAAACCAAAATGGCTATATAAGTTTCTACGAACATATGGATCTCAAAACTATGCAAGATCTTACACTGATAAATCTGATACTAGAGTAAGTAAAGCAATCTCTGGGATAGACAAAATACTTCAAAAAACTACCATTCAATTAGGTACAGAAACAGATTTTGATCTAAATTTAGATAGTCACTCAGTGAAACATCATTTCTTTAAAGGGAAAAGGATAGATCTCCACAGATACTGTTTCCTCCAATGATCTCTAGGTAAGAAGGGCAGCAGTGCACATGGAGCATCAGGTCTGTATACAGCTGCTACAGAGTGCCATTTCTCTACTCCACTCAGATTCAGGATGGGTGCTTCACATAGGAATACATCCCAACAACATTTTTTTGATTTTGTGTATTATTGCTATTCACTTTGGCTCTTTGTTGAGTGTGAACCCGCACTCTGTGGCAGGAGTGTTATGAGAAGGGGGGTGGCAATGGCATTCTGACCTCTCTCCCCAGGAGACGGGAACAGAGCATGGTCTGTATTTTACCACTACATGCGTGAACCAGTAACTTGTTGTACTGTCTCCAGCTACTGCAATTCTAGCAGCTGTATCACTGCTTTTTGAAATCTGAGTGTTTATGAATAAGATGCTGCAGGAGTAACATGGTTTCAATCCTTTTCTAACTGGATAACACACAGGTTATATTGGTCTAAAGATACCATGCAGGATTCATACCAGTAATTTCAGTTTTCTTAGGCTTCATCAACTGCCCCATCATAGAAAGGATGTCTTGCCCTCCCTAGGAAACAAAAGTTACAGATCAGCTATGAGGTCATGTAGTGAGCACATAACTTTAGAATATTATAAATCAGGAATTGGTTAAAGAAGTTGTTTCTTACAGTTACCTTGATACAACAGCAGTCTTTGGTAATCTGTCAAAGTTTAGGTTTTCTGCAAGGGATGGGGCACAGTGGTGGAGGGAAGCAGAGCTAGGTCTAGATTATACTTTTAACTGTGAAGGTAACAGATGTCAAATATCTGTGTGGAAGCTCTGCTATGGCTCTAAGATTGTTCTCTGGAGTGCTAGGAGAAGTATTCTGGCAAATATCACGAGGTGTACAAACCCTAATATAGCAACTGTCTCTTTGAGGGTGAGTTAGGCCAGCTCAACTTTCTAGATCTCGATTATTCTCGTAACCACCACATTTATAACAAATAATTTTTCCGTAAGGACTTCATCTGTGAACTCAGATACCTGAGGTCGAGCATTGGCCACATCCAAGTCATGCAGGGTGACATCCTGAATAATTTCCTTTTTCTTGTGCACGTCACCTTTTGGCAAGGGAACATACTCTTCGGCTTCAAGGTCAAATTCCGTAGCATAGATATCACACCTGCCTTGCCTCTGAGGAAAAGCAAAGAAGAGAAACCCAGGTATAGAATTAATTTCAGTGCCCAAACCTTGAGTGACACAAACTTGATAAAGGGCTTAGTTCACAATTCCAGTTCTGACAAGCTTCATCTGACAATTCAGACGTCCCACTCCCTGCTTAGCAACAGGCATACCCTATCTACTGATCAAAGCTCAAAAACTCTGTTGAAAAACACCTGATATTTTCAGTGGCAAGAATATTCCACTCCTCTCTCCCCTTCTTTTAACCGCATGCAATTCTTGCTAAAGGACAAATCCAGCAGATTAACTAGAGATTGGGAGAACTGTTCAACACTCTTTTGTAGGTGGGTGATTTATTATATGATACAAAATATTATGCTCATCCATTAAACAGCAAGTATCACTGTACACTACTTTCTAAATCAGATATGAAAAGAATGCTAACTAATGCAGTATTCCCTTCTACATGTATATATCTTGTGGAGAAAATACCAGAGCGATAAAAGGAAGATTAAATACGCTGCACATGTCAGCCTGAAAATGACTAAAGTTGCTTGGCTTTTTCCTCTCTTCCCCTAAAGATGTCTTGATCTTACAGAAAAGAAACTCATCCAGACAGCATCAGTGATAGCTTCCTTGCCAGATGACCTTAATTGTGAACCAGATCACCACGTTCTTTTAGCGCAAAAAAGACTTTTCTCCCCAGATAAGGAAAGCACTGGGCTCTTTTTAAAATTTCCAGGTAACCACTTCATGTCAGTTAAGGTTAATAAATCAGAGAGCCTTCTGACAAAGGCAGAGAAATGTGTGCAAGAAACACACACCTGCACGAAAGTCCAGAACTTTTCTCTTACCTTGACGGCTCCACTGTTTGCTTCGATATAAATAACGTCACCGGTTTCCACTCGCTCCTTCTGCAAGCTTTCGAAGATGCTTGGGTCCAGCTGCACACAAGAAAACAGCACAGTTGGTCAGAACAGTTCCACATTGTTATGGTAATTAAGGTAAAGAAATTTAGTCTGAAGCTCACTCCCATCAGACAAAATTAAACTGCAACCCACCCCGACAGTACCTCTAGGATTTTATAAAGCTGTAACACTTGGAGTGGGGAGAGAGAAGAAGTCTGAAGGACGCACAGAACTTACTGTGTTACCAAAAAACTCTGCTATCCAAAGGAAGTGGCAGTGCCAGAAACATGATACCAGTTACTATTACAAAATATACCTTTGTGTAATGTGACAGTATATTTATACCTAGAAAGCAGCACTTCTCTGGCTCTCTTGCAAAACTTCTATAAAAAACCTGGCTATAGCACTGAATTATGTTACTTGATTTCTTGAGTCCTTACCCAATGGAGTTGCGTGAGGGAGAGTGGGTGTAAAAATATATATTAGATGCTTTTGTTTCTTCAGGTACATGTTTATTCACTTCTGCTCTTCGTTTTGCTTTCAAAGTGAACAAATGCAAGGTGACACTTAACAACAGAGACAGCTTTCAGTTTTCTCCCACTCTGACAGGGAAATTCAATGGAGACTTGTACAAGAAAACAAAGGGAAAGTGGGCCTGAGCTGGCAGCCCACCAGCTCGATTTTCAGTTCTCTATCAAATATTCACTAGAGCACATCTCCCCGTGTAGAAGGAAGGGATGTGACAGAAAGAACAATTTATTCTGAAACACACAAGATTTCCCAAAACCATCCTCAAAAATTTGGTTGAGAATTAGGAAAGCAAAACAAACAAGAGCTTTCTCCTGTGCTTATTATCATGTACACGAATTTATAGCCAGGGTCCAAGCAAGGGTATCACAGACTGAGACAAAACAAAGTTCAGATTCCCAACTCAGATTCCCATTTTTTGTGGTACTAGAGATCTACAAAACTGCATAAGGATCTCTTCCTGCTTAAACTCACCTTTAAATCACTGAAAACATACAGTGTGTGCTGCTGAACAGAAAAATAACAGGCTGATAACCAAGCAATGGGTTTATCCAAAATTCAATTAGTAGGAGACAAGACTAACATTTAAATATCCTACACAAAGTAGATAAACATGTACAATCAGGATAAAGCTGTCTAGTGAAAGAAAACAGCCCCCTGGCCTCCCCACTCTGTGGAGATGGGGATCGAGAGCTTGAAATGGAAATAAGAAGTGCTAAAAACAGAAGATGCAAACCTGAAATAAACTTAATTTTTGAGACTCTACCACACATACCTTCAACTGTTTGGTTCCCTTTGCAGTTTTGAGTCCTATAATTACATGGCTGATAGTTTTGCCATACCCGCCCATAGGATTTTCAGTCTCACATGGAGTTAGTTCTGTGACTTCTCCTTCATAAACCTCCTTGGTCTCTTTAATCCTCAACCCTGCAAGAGATTGTTTCAAATAGTTTCAGTACCAACGAACCAATGGCCATATACACTCAGGAGTCTGCTGCTTACTATCAACAAAATGTAACATATTGTTAGGCTGCACTGCATTTCATGGTAATATTTTACCTCTAAAGGTAGAAAGATAAAATATTATTCTCTTCCTCAATATGAAGTGAGAATATTCATCCTGTGTCATCAGAACGAAAGCTCATTCTGACCAGCAAAGAGGTTTATTAAATTCATAGAAATTGTTTTCTTCTGTTCATTGCTCTTGAAGCAAATGTCAGGACTCTGTTTTCCCTACCCTGAAGAGGGGATTTGCTTGATTTGTTACCGTATGCTAAAGCTTTCTGATCACCTTCTGAAAAGTAATGACATAACTGCAAGTTTTACACAATTTTGGGCCATCAGATAAAACCCTGCAAAGTTAACAAAGAGACAGAAGAAAAAGGTAATTTCATAAAAAAGTTTATTTTAGCAACTGAGTTAAAAATAACAAAAATTAGCTGACACATACTGTGTTAGAACACCATAAAATTATGAAATAGTTAATGTATCATTTAAAGTATTTTTCAAGTTAATAGCAAAAGGTGAGCTAGAAAAAATTTAGCAGAAACTGCTATAATGAAAATGTAAAACCATTTCAAAATAGCCAACAGTGACATCCTTATTTACTTTATTTTTCAGACAGCCAAGCAATCATCATTATATCTGGGTATCTTCTAATCACAACTATTGTAATTAGTTGTTATTTTCAATTGATGAATAATCCAGAGCTGAATGAGTTTTACAGTTAGACTGTTCCAAAGAAAAACCACTATCATCACCACCACCACTACAATTATGTACATGTTCTAACTACATAGAAGTTCAAAGAACCCACATCTGAAGAGACTCCATAAAGTATCTTATGAGACACACATGCCATACCAAAAATAATGAATGGGCTGTAACAAGATATAAGGAAGTCATCCTGCCCAGTCTGAGGCTTATTAGGACTTTATAAAACTTTCCTTGTTCCAGAACTTTTCATTTTGCTTTGAAATAGATCAGACACTTCACCGGTAATCTTGAGCTGCTGATAGGGGCTATAAAGAACTGACATATACGAGTCTGTCTCCCTCTACTGGGCCCAAATTCAGACCAGTATTTGAAATATATAAATTTCAGTACTTTTTAATATTGTTTTTCAGGTGTGCCGAACCATCAGACAAAAATTTGATGAACCTCTGAGTTACAAAACAGACCTAGACAAGGCTGCACCACATAAGTTCATATGTAAGGAATGTGAAGCAATATGGGAATCTGTATAATGTAATGGTGGTATCACAAAAACTGGACATTCACAGGTTTGCTTGTCCTTTTTGTTTTGCTTTTAAACTTTTAGCACAAGCTCTATTCTGCTCTGAAAAACTGGAAGTCTGTTCGTGTTTGGGGTATGTTTTGTATGTTGCTAAAGCAAATCTTCCAGTTTCATTTCATCTGAAAAGAATCCAGTCCACGTGCTCAGAGTCCGTTCCACGACACGAGCCAAAGCCGAGTCAGTGAGGACAACTCAGGGATTTGTTTCCGAGGCCTGCCTTTAATCCAGACTAATGTGCTCACAGAGGTGTGTCTGTCGAAAATATTTACAGATGTTGAACAGAGGTAACTGATGCTTTGAACTTGCTGAATATCCTTTGCCTTCAAATCCATCTGCATGTATTGACTAAGAACTTCATTCTCAAAAGACTTCTTTAACAGAGACATCTCCTGCTCCCAAATCAGGCACGAGCCCAAGGCAGCAATTGTGGGCTACTTCATGTTTTGGTTCAACAGCACTCCATGGAGTTAAATAGTCCTTGGTTGATTCACTGGCAGTTACAATTTGGAGACACAAGGAGCAGTTAGGCTATTTAAGTGGCTATTCCAGCAGTTATTTTTTCCTGCACCTGAGATCTAACATTAGCTGTTGTCATCATCCTCACCCGCTGCTAATGAGCTCTAGATTGGATTAATCTCTCTCTCGGGTTAACTTTCTTTTAACCCATACAACGATTCCATGTTCTCATTTCCCACTCTGTCTTTTTATATTTCTTACATGTTATAAACACTCAACTATAACCCAAACACTACTTGACCACGAGACTAGGTCAAATCTTTTATTAAACGACTCTCAGCAATAAAAATTCTGTAAACTCAGAGTCACTCCTGCTTCCTTCTACACTGATTGGTCCAAACCAGTCAGACTCTGTAGTTTCCAAGAGAAAAAAAAAAAAGCAAACCAACAACTGAGTAAAAAAACCTGATGTTAACACGTCTGGTAATTTTTAAAAATTGAGGTGGCTAAACTCCCTGAAAGGAAAATGCATTATATGAGCAGTAGATGATGTATACAGAACTTTCTAAGGAAACATACAAACAAAACTCCAAAAAACCCTTAAATGAGTATTTTACATACTGATGAGCTGGAGCTTATCACCCAGTCAGAGGTGACGCTGCACTGTGTGTACAAAATAATTTTTTTAAAAAGTGAACCCTTGTAAATTATTTCTTTACCAAGCAGGGAAGCTAAAACCTACCTGAGATTAAAACCCAACTGGAACGTGTTACATTATAAGAAATGGTGGTTACTAATCCTTTAAAATATTTCAGAGATTTTTTTTTTTTACATTGATAAAAATATTCAATAAAGGTTGTGTTATGAAAACGTGACATGGAATTCAACAGAAAGGAACTAAAGAAGGTCCATCTTTCATTAACACTAATATTTGTTTAGAAGTGTCTCTCTATTGACATTCAGGGAATGCAGGGAACTAACAATGTAGCTGGTTGTTAAACTTCAGAGAGTTAAAATACTGCTATCTCTAGAAATGACAACGTGGCTGGCGTAAGTTTCATCTACTGGTTCATGTTTCCAAACCTCTGACAGGGAACTTCATCACATCAAGGAAATTTTGCAGACTACTGAGTCTCTGGCTTTCCTCCCCCAGGCCCTGCCAGATTCATGGTAACTAAAAGACCAGAGACTACTGAGAGTTGCTTTCTTCTAAAAGTCAACAGAATACTTTTGTTTCACTGGAGAACTGAGAGGCTTCTTCACCTTCCTGCTGCCAAATACCCAGATGAAGTCCAAGAGGAAACATGGTTCAGAGGCAGGAAAATTAACTGTTAATACGTTAAGGACTAAAATCAGCTGTGCTGTCTTTAACCAATCCTCACACAGAAAAGGGCCACTTTAATCTGCATTTATCAGCTGCCAACAGTGATTGCATGAGATTTTAGACTGTCACTGAGGGCGTGTCGCAAATTAAACCAATTTACATCAAACTTGTAAAAGCACTCGAGAGCTGAGGAAGACACTGAGTTAAAGTGTTTATTTTGTCAGCATGGAACTTTCTTTGTGCTTGCTGGAACAGTAAGTCAAGTTAATGCTGCCATTTGTTAGCCCCTGATTAAGACTGTTTGTTTAGGAGGGTGAAATCACTGCAGTAAAAAAGGAGAGAGTATTTTTCTGTCTACAAGTATTTCTGCTAACGTAAGAAACTAAAAATAATTTTTCTTTCAGCTTTATTCAGAGTCACCAGGAGGTGAACGTGGAGAAGGAGAGGAGAATTTGGGGAAGCAGAATAAACCATAATACAATAATTAAATTATGGTTTATAGACGGAAAACCTGACTCCACTGAGTGTGGAAAAGAGGCACTAAATTAAGATCAGCGATGAAAAAAATAAGTATACAATCATCTGAGAACACCATGACCACTGAAAAGCTTTTGCTTTTTAGATGACTGGAAAAAAGCAAATATGTATCATGCAAATACTTAGTTCTTCTGTTTTCCTGAAACTTACCAATTGCACGCCGGAAGTTTTCCATCAGAACTTCTGTTTTCTTGATCTCAGTGGAATAGACCTCACTTCCAACCATAGGGCAAAAGGGAACTTTGCTTCCCAGTTCCTGTGCAATGGCTAAAGCCAAAGCGGTCTTTAAAAAAAAAAAAAGAAAAGAAAACAAACAAACAAAAAACACAAAACAAAACCAAAACACACACATTAATTTCAATGAGAATTAACAAAACATTCTTTCTGCAGTTAACTTTCCTCATCATATCACCTTTCATATATCAATTTAATGTTAAGACTATTCTCTCTGACATGTATTTCTAACATAAAACAACCCTCCTCCAAAACACATGACTTTGGCCAAAGACTCACAAAACCCTTAAAGACACAATACTGTGCATTCCAATTTGACATCTGTTACAAATGTAAAAAGCCTTAAATAGCAAGGGGAACAAAACAAAGAATGCAAAAACTACTCAGGTTTTAACATAAAATTAACTTCTAAGACTTTTTCAGAGTCCATGTTATCCATGTCTTTGATAATCTACAAGAGGTGGTTTCACATTAATGGTGCTGAACCCACCACTAAAAACTGCCAGTGTTGATGACACGGCAAAAATCAAAATATAAAGCAGGAAATCATGTCAATACATTGATGAAAACAAAAATCCAAGAGACAAAAGCTTTATGTAACCACTACCCTAAAATGGTTTTGACAACAAATGAAAATAAAATAGATTTGGGAATACTTTGTTTCATACCAACAGCGAAAAACAATACCTTGCCAGTTCCAGGAGGTCCTGCCAAAAGCACAGCTCTGCCAGCCATTTTCTTGCTTTTGATCAGCTCCACTATGACCCCACATGCCTATAAGTTAAGTAAGTATTCACACTATTAACACAAGTTATAACATCACTAGAACTGTTTAGTGGGTTTTGCGATGCCACTGCAAACAAGGAGGATCCCGATTTCATGCACACAGAAAGGGATTCAAGACCAGAAAAACTCACTTCTTACAATCAGTTTACGTGACACAAACGTTAAAAATCACAGACAACAAAACTCAACCCGGGAGCCCCGATCCGTTGCCCCTCCCGCCGTCCCACGCACACAGAGAGGTTTTAAAGTAAAGCAGGAGATCAGTGCTCGGCTGCCTAAGCCGCCAATCCGCTACAGATCCTCTTCCAAAGCCAGGCTTGACGGCGCTCGGAGCAACCTGGTCTAGTGAAGGTGTCCCTGCCCGCGGCAGGGAGTGGAACTCGATGATCTTCAAGCTCCCCTTCCACCACAATATCTTCTATGATTTTACGATGATTCTACGGTACAGCACCCGCAGAACGGCAGCTCCAATCCCCGCTTGCACCAAATCTCCTGACTTTTGGCCGGTTTCGCTGCCTTTGACACCCTAATTTCTACTCCTGACCCTCAGGGGATTGCACGGAAGCGGGAGCGGCGCGGGAACAGCCCCGACGGCCCCCATCGCACCTCATACGGCAGCAGCGACCCGCAGGAGCCCGGGCAGGGCTACCCCTCACGGCCGGGACCCGTCAGACCCCCCGGCCCGGCCTGGCCCCGCGCTCACCTCCCGCGCGTTCTCCTGCCCGACCAGCCCGGCCCCCGCCGGCTTGGCGGCGCCGCTCTCGTCCAGCCCCAGCCCCTTGACATGGCTGTGGGCGGCGATGCGCTGTGTTTTGGAGGTGCTCTTCACCTCCTCGATCTTCATGGTGGGGCCGGGCCGGGACGAGCCGCGGCGCGCTCCTCGCACGCGGACCGCGCGTTACCGGGGCTCCGGCGCGCGCCCGCTAGGCCCCGCCCCGCCGGGCCTTCCCCGCCGCACCATTGGCCGCCGCGGCGCCGCTCCCGGCGCTCATTGGACGCGCTGCCCGCCCGTCACCCTGCGCAGGGCGCGCAGGTTTTTAGGGTCCGCCCGCCGCGCTTCCGCGTGTGCGGCGCGCGCGGAGGGTCCGGCTGGGAGCGGGCGCTGCGGAGGAGTCGGGCCGGGCTGCGCGGGGAGGGAGGCGGGCGAGTCACCGGCCCCGGAGCGGCTCGGAGGAAGGCTGGGCCTGGCACTCGGTGCCGTGGTCTGGTTGGCATGGTGTGCTTGGTCATGGGTTGGGCTCGACGATTTCAGAGGTCTTCTCCGACCTAGTTGATTCTGTTGAATCGGCAGAGGCCGAGCCCGAGCTGGGGGCGGTTTGGGGGGAGAGGGGCGAGTGGAGCCGTCCTGGAGGGGGAAACCGGCTCGTTCTTGCCCGCAGGTTTCTTGGCCCTACAGCGACATGAACACCTGCCTTCCGTGAATCCTTGAAGATTCCCCGTGCCGGGGCTGAGGGAGCCCCGAGTGCCCCTGTCTTGCTGTGGGGCTGAGGGAGTCCCCTCCCCGTCCTGGGTGCCCCCTCCCCACAGCCAGGTGACAGGGGGCCAGGAACGTAAACTTTATGAAAACCTCTGCGGGGTTTAGCCCACAAAAGTAAGCTGAGGCTTTCCAAGGGTGTTTTCTAAATCTTGGTCAAAGAATCACAAAATCGTTTGGGTTGGAAGGGATCTCTGGAGACCATTCAGTCCACCCCATTGCCAAGGAAAGGGTGGTCTGTTACATGCTCAGTGTTGCTCACTAACTTCTAGTGTTCAGTGTAACTGCAAAATAATTCTATTCTATGTGTCCAAAGTCTTCAGTCAGCAGCTGAGGTTGTAATATACAGCATATGTTCCGCATGAGCTTTGACCTACTGAAATGGGGACAAACACTCCAGATTCTCAGCAGGTAGTTTTCATGGCCTCACAGACATTGCTCTTATTTCATCAGGTCTGTGATGCTAAAGCTCGCAGGCTGTTACAGCTCCTGACTGTGGTTCGGGGGTAATTTTGCTGCACCTTTTATGAAGTGTTTAAATGCTTGAGATGATCACTCACAGTGAAATTTTAGGTGGAATCTGGGAACCTGCAGTTCCAGTGAGTTCTCCTTGTTTGTAGATACTGAGATCTCTCTCAGGAAAAAGACAGGGGACTCTTCCCATGGATATACAGTTTTCTGCCATTGTAAAACTATGGCTGTGTCTGCAATGTTGAAAGCAAAGGGGTTATTGTGGTATGAGGCAGGACTGATGTCTGCTGCCATCTCGGCTCTCCTGTCACTGGCAGGGGAATTGCAAAAGCAGTCCTGTGACAGCACAAGCTGGGAGAGCAGTTTTAGGGAGGATGGCAGTAATGGTTCAGTTTGCAGAAGCCCAGTGAACCACATAGAGGGTATTCATTCCCTTTTTGTTTAAGAGCTTCCATTAGTTTTGTTGTAAATGTCATTTGGCCAAGGAAAGACTTTGTTATTTGTTGCTTTCTTTTTCTGTTAATTGTTCTGTCATCTTATATTTACACACTCTGTAATTACAATATAATTACACACATGTGTAGTTCAACACCTTTGTAAGGGTACCTTCTTATACAACTGTTTAGCTAAGAATTTTTGAATCTAAAAATCATGAGCTATTCTTTAAATAATTAGAAAAGTGTGTATGCTATTAGACTCTGTACATCCTCTCAGGGTCATATTAGTCACGGAATACAAATGCCTAATGCGTACTGAATGCAGACTTTTCTCTTTGTAAAAGAGCAAATATACAACTTTGATTTCTCCAGTGCATTAAACTGCTGCAAGTGTTGTGGGTAAGTCTGGTCAGAGTTCAAGTTTCTGCCAGTCCTGGAAGAATAATTAGCAAGTCTGGTAAGAGCTCTGAAGGCAGTGATGTTGTTATCAAGGGGTCCAGTCTAGCTATGGCCCTTCTTTTCAAAAGGGCTAGCAATGGGTGAAACACATAATAATTTGTTAACTTAGGCTGAAACCTGTCCACGTGGTCCATGTTATCCTGTTTGATGTTCCAGCCAGACCTATTTTTGAGATTATGGCATTTTGAAGTCTATTTAATAATATTTGCTTATTTATTTTTTTGTGAAATTCAATATATAGGAATGTAGATGGCAGGAATAAAGAATTACTGTTAATCTTCAATGTAACTTAGAGGAAGGAGGTAAATATTCCATGTCTGTAAAAATCAGATATGCTACATGAGCTTCTTGAGCTTTAGAAATACTAATTCAATTTTTCCTGATAAAAGTGGGTAACAAAGAGAGTGTTAATTGTTTGTCTACAGCAATATGACATCTCAAAAGCAGAATTTAGAGCCTAAAATATCTGTCTGGTAGTGACCATTGCTGTTCAGTAAATAAAATCTGCTGCCACAATGAAGGTACAATTTTAGTATTGACCTGCAGAAAATGTTACTAAAGTTTTTTGGATTTGTGTTTATAGCAGAAGAGGATACTTCAATATAAAAATCAGTGAACAATTGTTTGCTTGATAGATATGAGGCTGGTTTCTCCCTCTTATTTGCTCACATGAGTATTAATTAACGGGTTTGCAATCATCTGTAAGCTGTACCAGGTTTGGCATCGCTCATTGTATTGACTGTTTTACTCATTCCATATGTTCTTGGAGAATTGTCCTGAAATTGCAGTTAAAGAGGGGCAAAAGAGGACATTTGGGTGAGGAAAAATAAACAGTAACCCTTTAGACCACACAGGATTAATTGTTTATTTCCCAGAAAGAGCAGAGCACAAGTGGAACTACTGGAAAGTTTAGAACTGAACTTCAGTAGCGTAAATGATCTTTTATAATTGGTGTCTCGTGTGTTGCGTTGCATCAGTATGAGGAAATATTGAGCCTCCATTTTTTACATGATTTTTCTGATTTTGAATAGTTAACATATTAAAAGGGGGAGAATAAAATAATTTCATTGCAAAGCATGAGTCTTCTTTTTCCTTTGTCTGTTCCACCAGGTGGAACACAAGTAGGTTGTGCGACCATTCTGCCCAGTTCATGCTATAGATGCCTTGAGCATAATTTAATATTTCACTAGCCAGCTAACCAGAAAAAATAATACCTGTCTCTAAGAGTCTGAACTGTTATTCCCCGGGTTTAATCAATTCATTTTACCAACGTTTCTTTTGCCCCCTGGTTTGAGGTCTCTTATTTGGCACAGACGTCATGCGATACCCGATGTGGGAGCTGGAGACTTGAGAGCTGTTTTCCTAGACTAAATGTTTGAGGTTACAGGACGTGGCCTAGTTTCACATAAGCTTTCAAATTTCAATGGGACATGCTGAATCCTGAAACTGTCAAATAGTGTATTATTTTTGGAGTGAGAGAGAGTACGTGTGTATGAGTGTGTGAATGACCTTTACATTTTTACCCTATCCCAAAAGTCTGACTTCCTGCCCTTTCTCCCATGAGTCCATAAACTTTAGCCATTAAAATGAACACTTTTTAAGGAAGAAATTCAGTATAGGAGAGAACAATTGGAAAGGGGAATGATGTATTAAGAGGAAAATAGGGAATACATATAAATGCTACAAACTTCATAGAAGAAACAGAAAAATTTGGAGAATTTAGGATTCTTTCATTTTTGCCAGGTTCCCTCCTCCATCTTAGTTATATCAAGACCTCTGTGTGTGGGGGTGTGGGGGAAGTGATGAGGGGGTGAGGGTATGTTCTATTTTGTTTCCCACAAAAAACCTGATTTTTTTGCTACTTTTCAAAGCAATAGGAGTGATGAATCTTACCTAACGCCACATCTTATTTCCAAACTTGTAACTAATTCTAAAGCTTTGTAAACTCTCAGAACGGACCTCTCTAAATACTGAATAAGAGTGCTTATGTCTCTCTATCAGATTTCTCCTCCTTGATATTGGTGATGTAAGTTATTAATTTCACAGATACAATGTGCATTCTGATATTTCTTCAAGTGATGTGTGGCAAAACCAGAACTCTGAAATCCTGGAGACAGAGGTATGTTCTCAGTGCTAACAACAAAGCTGTAGGCACTGGGCTTTTTTCCTTCCCTCTACACAAGAACAACTGGCTCCTCTGTCTAGAGAGTTGCAAATCTCTTCCGTGTCTAAAGGAAGAAAACACTTTTCTACCTAACACCTCTCCTTCTTGGATGTCACTCACGAGTAAAAGAAGTGCCACTATTTTAATGTGAGCAGTGGAATTCAATCAATTTTCCTATGGATTTTTATCATCCTTTCTTAGATGTCCTTAATGGAGAGAATTATCTATTTTTTTCATCCCAGGAGTCCTCTGCAGTATCTCACTAAATACTATCTGAGCAAAATGCAGCTCTTTGTTCCACTGCTAAGCTGGCAGACCAAAACAGACCACACCTGAGGTGGCTGTAGCCTCTTGCACTGTGAGTCGTTGAAATGGGACCTCCTTGACATCATTGCCAGTTTTCTCAAGAGCTGTAGAAACTTTTAGGCCTTTCTCCTTTGTCAAAGCTTGTTGAAAATGGCAGTTATTTTAGATGTTTTGGGAGGACTTCTGGATAATGCCTCCTCTGGTTAGGAATCAGACTTTTTCCCACCTCTTCCTTCTGAACTCATCTAACAATGCTAAAAAAAGGAGTAAATAGTAGGTAATATGATACAGGGATATCTTTGTGGATTATAACTGTGGGAATTGATGTAAACTTTCCCCTCCCTTTGGAAGTACATATCGATATAACACGTTGAGACGTTCAGCACAATGAAGTGTATATGAGCCTTATGATTTAACAGGAAACTATTCAAGGCCTGGGAACTTGGTCTGAAAACTGACATTATGCTTAATTTGGCTCCCAAGACAGAGCTCCCATCAAGCTGAACTGTTCTGCTCAAGAAGCCGATTAGCCAGGCTAGCTCAGTGCATTGCAGTATTCCTTGTGAGTCCATGTCTTTCCTTTAGGGAGACAGTTGTCTCTCAAATAGCACTGAGTACTAGGAAGGAAAGCTATTCCCTCCTCCCCCCCCTTTTCACTGAGTCGTTGACTCAAGTCAGCTTGACTTCCAAGTGTTTTTGAAGGAGGAATAATTTATATCCATCTTTAAACCAAACTCTTTCATATTGGAAGTGTTTTTATATAAAGCAGCTTTCTTTTTAAGGCAAAAAAGCCTGGAGTTTGCAGTCGAAGCCCAAAAACCAAATCCATGATGTTGACAATAGCCTTAGGCAAGTAATTTTACACTTCTGGCTCACTCATTAGTTATTCAGATGTGAATGCTAATATCATTAGCGATATGTATTACTGCATAGGGTGAGCAGAAAAGAAACAGCACTGCTCTCGAAGAAAATAAAATGTAGACTAGTGCAAGTCTAGTCTGCTTTGACACCTGTGGGAAGTCCGTAACACAGTATTGGCTTCCTGGCTTGTAAACAGCTGTTACCATTCGAAGTGGTACTTTGGGCTACTTAGTAGTCACTATTGAAATGCTGAGCACATGTGTTAAGCTTTATCCTGTAATGCATTTGGCTCTGTGTGCCTCCCGGGTTATCAGCAAAGCCAAGTGACTTAAATCAGTGAAGTGTGCTCCTGCCCGTAGCCTCTGAGCTGCTCTCAGGCCTCTCCGATGCTCATCTACCTGCTGGTTTTTGTTTGTGTGGTTATTGTTGGTTTGCAGGAGAGCTGTGAATAATCTTGATGATTCTTAATCCATTAAAGGTGTGATTTTTTGGTAGCATCTTACCCAACATAAATATATTTTTACAGGAAAATGCCTCACGCAAGGCTGGAATTTATGAAGCGTAAGGAGAGCAAATGATCCAAACGCTTTTTCACGCGGATTTGCAATGTCCACGGGACTTTGAAAGCCAGCTTGGGTCACCGAAATTCCAGCAGCACCAGGATGGGGTGTCCAGGGGGGCAGAATGAAGGGTGTGATGTAACAGCGAGCCCGGGCTGGGCTGAGCAGCCCTACAGCGACTAATTAGCGTGGGCGAGAGGAGAGCCGAGCGCGGATGCCCCAGGGCAGGGGTGCTGACAGAGACGTTCTCCCAGGGCCGTCGCTCTCTGCTGCTGCCATCGGGCCGGGCACACACCTGTGGAAGGGCCCAGCTGTTGGGTGTGTGGCCATCACAGTCACCTGCTTAAATTGCCTCTGTTGGAGAGGGCGCCCGGCAGGGGCAGTGTATGGGCAGCGCAGGGTGGAGAGGTGCTGCTTGCCGGGGCCGGTGGTTTCCATCCCCGCAGTGGCCGCGGAGCGGGTGACTCGTGCTGGCTTTGCCCGACGCAGCGCTGGCTTTGCCCAACCTTCTCCCCTCTGGGTCACCCTCCGCCCGGGCCGGAACGGCGGCGGCGGGTGCCGCGTTGCCACAGGGGCGCTGTCGGGACGGACCGTGCGGGCGCCGCGCCGCCATGGCCGCCCGTGCCCTGAACGTGAACGTGGGGGTGCTGGGGCACATCGACAGCGGCAAGACGGCGCTGGCGCGGGCGCTCAGCACCACCGGCTCCACCGCCGCCTTCGACCGGGCGCCGCAGAGCCGCGCGCGGGGCATCACGCTGGACCTGGGCTTCTCCTGCCTGCGCACCGCGCTGCCGCCGCAGCTGGGCCCGGGGCCCGGCGAGCTGCAGTTCACGCTGGTCGACTGCCCCGGGCACGCCTCCCTCATCCGCACCATCATCGGCGGTAAGGGGGGCGCGGGGGGGCCGCCCGGCGGGGTCCGCGGTGGGAGCTCGGCTGGTGCGAGTCGGGGGCTCCCCGAGGGCGGGCGGGGGAGCGGTGCCGGGTTCTTCACGGGCGCTGTGACTCTGTGACGCTTTTTCGTAGTTGCCCCTGAAATAAAGTGTAAAGTGTCAGTGCTCACAGGAAAGCGGTTTGCAAATTGGAGTTCCTGGGGTGCGCTTTGAACAGTCAGGCCTGCTCAGGCTCCTTACACTTACTGGGATAAGAAGTATTCTTTATTGCGTATGGAGACCTTACTGATGGCATATTACAGTCTTATTAAGTTCTATTTTCTCACTTGTTAAAGCTGTTGGAGTTTGCTATTGCCTGGATTGAGAGCTGTGCTGTACTTGGCGGGCCATCCCCATGCTGAACTTTTGTCTTGGCGGAACCAGGGAGTTCTCACATGATAATCTTATGCTTAGAAATAATTCTGTGGATTTTGGTAGCTTTTCATGTTAGTCTTTGTAGATGATATCGGAAGGCTAATCCAGTTTGCGCTGGAACTTATTCTGAATTAATTCACCTTGTTCTATTTCCCTTCTCCATCTCTTCTAAAGAGAGCTAAGAGATGGTTAGTGGTTGATTAAGGATGTGATGGAGTTACAGCTGCAGGCTGCTTAAAGTAGTCACGGGTTGATAAACTGCAACTACAGGGGTCAATCCGCAAGTTCAGTTCCTATGCGTTTCCTCTGCCAGTCTCTCTTTAGTGTCAGTTAGGTGGTAGATTTGAAATAGAATGTTTTTTCTCGGCTAGGCTAAGGTTCAGACTGTGTTACTTCTCATGATGAATGAATTTAATCCCCTTTTGAGCAGATGTGTTATTTGTAAATCGCAGTGGTAGTAACTGCATCGTGTTGTTTGCACTTCTTTGGGATAAATATTTACCTATATGTCCATTTCACCGGCCGTCCCCTGCCATTCATGTGTTGCGGAGCTGCCGGGGAGGAGTGGCCGGGTGCTGAATTCCAGCAAGTTGTGGTCTTTTAGTCGTCTTTGGTACTTGACAACCCGCTATCATTCTTCAGTAATTGTAAGCACCTGATTATCTTCTCAAGAACAAAGTTTACTTTGGCAAACGTTTCTTGGATGTACTCAAGAGTGACTTGTAGTCAGACATTCCTTTCTGCCAGAGGCAACTAAGCTGAGTGGTGTAAACTTTCTCATGAAGAGGACATGGGAAAACTTAGAAAACTGCTTTAACCATTTGGTGTTTGTTGGTTTGTTTTTTTTTTTAAATATACCTTTATCAGTTATTTGGGGTGATTGTTTAATACACAGGTGTCTTGTTTCCTCCTTTCGTTTTTATGAACATCTTCAAAGTATTTAGTCACAGCTCTCCCCATTGGCTGAGTAGGTTATTCAGATTTCCTTCTTGATAGGCCATGCAGGGAGGAGAAAAGATGTGGACTAGACTGGATGGCATGATGAAGTTTTCTTCCCAGCTGAAAAGATTCTTTACAGGTGTCATTTCAGACACATAAGCACATCAAACTCACGTAGTTCCAGGTGTACCAGGTTATGTATATTTGTTAAAACGTTTGATTAGTGTGACTTACTGCAATTCTGTGTATTAAGAAAGGGTTGTAGGGAAAATGCAGTGTTGTGTTAATAGTTTAAAGGCTTAAAAAACGTCAGTTTTCTGCTTGATAACCAGTATCTTGATGGTGTATAGTCCTTTTTTTTTTCCCTACCATGTTTGGAGGGTGAGACCTTGATGATAAAACCTGATCTGTGCCCGTGCTTACAGGTTTAGCGTGTTTTGGTGAAACTCAAACTGAAGTATAGCATATCTTGTGTAACAGGATACAATCTTTGGTATTATTTGAGTATTTCAATGTTGCCAACTTTTTCACCACTTCAGAAATGATACTTGAAAAATTTAGGTTATTTTCGTCTACTTCCTGGTTGTTGAGTGTTAAGAGTTCACTGTTCCAAACATTTTGTCTGCAACATTCCAAGTAGGAATGCCACTGCTTTTTTCTTTTTGGTGGAATCTGTCATTTCCCTATTACTACACATTTTCCCTACATATGGTTTTAAAATAAAACTTAAGGGCGAAGTACTTTATCTTCCTGTGTTTATTCTGCACCTCAGATTTCTCATACCTGTTTAAAATGCTGTTTTTATGATATCAAAAGTCTTGTGGTAGCTGTGTATGTGTATTAACCTAGAGGAAAACTAAAGACAGGATGGCTGTGGGCAAGGGAACCAGATGTGAGGGTTTGTGCTATGCCAGGCAGTGCTCGACCTTGTAAATACTTGTCACAGTCACTCACAAGATGCTTATTTAGACACAATACCTTAGGATGAAATGAATGCAGAATATTTGAGCAGTAACCAAATGGAATGGAAAATGGAAGTCGTATTTCATTCTGTGTGGCTACATTTTTCTTGAGAAGCTTGTCCTTGAAAACAAAACATATCAAATGTTAAATCAAAAGTTTGTCTTTTTTTTTTTTTTTTAACCTGCATGCTGGGAATTGGAAGTGTTGCAGACAGTTCCACCCAAGATGCTTTCCTAAAGTTTTAGCTGGAAGGTGATAGTCAAGGTTGGAATGGAATAAATAATAGTTGCTTCATGTACTATATCATGCCTTTCACCATGCTGGTTTATATTCTTCAACATCACTTTCTTGTGTGTCTGTGGCAGGAAGGTATTAAGCTATTGTTGGTGTCTGTAAGCCTTGAACTGTTTTGTATTTCTTTTTGTCTTAAGAAGAACGGAACTCTTTATTTAAAATAAAAAAGCTCTTTATGTGAAATAATTTCAGAAATTTCCTGTGTTTTAGGAAGGTCTTGTCTCAAGCAGGGCAACAAATACAGCATTTACAGCCATTTGTGACTTGCTAAGCAGAAAAAACAAACCTCAATAACTAATTTTAAGGGTCAATTCTTAGCTTGCCATGAGCAGTAAGAAGAACCCACATCAACCTTACACTCACTTTCTGCATGACTGCAAGATACTGTTGTCTGTCTTCTGTTGCTGTAGATATTTAGGGTGGTATGTTTGGTAAAATTTCACACTGAGGTGAGGTAGTTTCTGTCACAGCGCTATGGGGTTTTTTAGCTTCTGTTCTTTTGTTGAAGTTCAGCTTCTGATCTTCCACAAAACTGATGTTAATGTCATACAAGTAAAATAAGAGTTGCTTTCATATTTGTTTGTTGCAGACCTGTGCATCTAGTAGGGTCTGGAATGGTTTCTGAAATGAGTTCAGCAGGAAGGGATGCCTGCAGAGAGGTTATACAAGTTAATCTGCCAGAAGAAATTCAATCCCCATATTTCATTTTAAGACCACTTTGCGTAGCAAAGTAGTTTAACCAGTAGCAGATTTTTTACTTGCTGATGGTTAATTTCATGCCCTACAAAGGGTCAGCACACTAATACAGAAGAACATGATTACCTCATCCCAGCTTCCCCCACACAGGCAGCGAAGGGATAGCGCAGTGTTTGTTTTAGGTGAGCTGTTGTCAGATGCTCTTTATCTGTTTGATTTCGAGATGGGTCCTCAAAAGAAATTCTAAAACAGAAAATTGTCTTTTTTTTTTTTTTTTTCTCCTCCCTATGAAGTTCAAAGGACAGAGTATCCTTATAGGGTTTTAATTGGAAAGCTACTGCTTGACCCTGGTTGTCTAAACCTGGGGTGTGGGGAATTCTGACGAACTTGTAGTTTTGTAATCCTTATGCCTGTCTGAACCTTTGACCTTTTTACTTTATAACTAGAGCTTCATTGTCACCATTTGTCCCTGCAGTTCCTTTCAAAGAAAACTGCCTTGCAAGTGTCTGTTTCCACTTTGCTGCTGTGTTCTGCTAAGGAAGGGTATTAATTCATACCTGATACATTGGAGGGGCCAAGACTTTTGAACTTGCACAAGAGCTTGGGGAGGGGGAAATGAGCATAGCAAAAGCATGTCTTGCTGATGCAAATGAGTACAATGAAAACAGGCTTGGAAGATCAAGGGAAACGTGGTCTTGCTGCCAGCACTCAAATTCAGTCAGATGCAGGTTATTTGTAAGATTAACATATCACAAAAAACTCCCACCTTTTATCACAGATTAGCTGTTTTGCTGAGTTTGTTGTAAGCTTTTAAGAGGATTTGTAAACTCGGGGTTACCTTTGCATTACTGCAATGAAAACAAAAAGAGACTTCTGTTGATGTGAGCTTTTGTTTGTTGAGACCTGTGTAAGGATGTGACAGTTAATGTTTTTTTTCATTCTAGGTAGTAAGCAAGTAGAGTTTTATAGTGTAGATGTCTGTAAGGATGACTTGGTGTTCTGTGCACATGCTGAATGAAGCAGAACCTCCTCTGTGGAGCAAAGAGTGTCTTGTGTTGTTTAGTGGATACCATTTTGGTCAGAGAGAAGTCACTGGAGAGTCTTGAGAACTTTAGCTGTCAGCTTGAAGTGAGAATAACATACTAATGAACCTTGTTATGGTTTAAAAAATATTAAAATACAACTCTTGTGTAGTGTAATTCATATCCATGAACCTTGTTGTAGTGGTCGATGTCATGGAAGTACTCTTGGGCCAAGAGAGTTCAATTAGCACTAGTGAGAGTTTTCTAAATGCTATTAGATTCTTTATGTTCAGGGTGCTTGTAAATTGCTGATATTGCTTTGTGTTAAAAATGCAAATAAACTTTATTTCTGCAAATGAAAATGCTCCTCTTGAAACAGTGTCTTTTTAAATTCACCTCAATTTTGGCTGGTGCCAGATACTTGTCTGACAAAATAACGGCATATTTTTATTGACATTTTAAAATGAAAGCCACTTTTTTAATTAAGGAGCTATGCATGAAATAAAATCAACCGGTATAAAAATTTTGTTGGTCTGGAATGCCCCTCTCCCCAGCCCCCGAAGTGGAACTTTGTCTCCTGGATGTTGCAGTGCACAAGAGGGCAGTGTTTGCTTACAATGTAGGATCTTAGTGATAAATACTCGGGGTAATAGGTCAGCGTGGGTGGAGTGACCTTACTGTGAATCGAAACAGAATTAAGGAGAAGATTTGGAACACAACTGTGGCTTAATTTTCTCATTCGTAAAGAAAACATCCTCTGTTTTAAGGAAGGTTAGGTTTTTTTTCATCTGTAATTGGGATAGTGCTTTTCATACCTGAAGCAATAAAAACTTACAGGGTGTTGTCTTACACATGACATAAGACACAGGTAACATAGGTGAGACGAAACAACTGTTTTGATGTGGGAACCACGAAATTTAGTGTACACGGTTCTTTTATTTACTTCCCCGTTTCCCCATGTTGTTTAATAACTGGGCAAAAGCAGTCTAGCTGTTCTAAATCTATACGGAACCACTTCTGTGTGATACAGGGTTTGTTGCGCGAGATTGGGTGAAATGAAACTTGGAGTGTGTTTGTTCCAGGGCACTTTAAAACAGTGGTCTTGAGGAATTTTTGGCTATGTCTGTGCCATAACTGTAATGGATTTAGCTTTCCATGTGTTATACATTGCTCCTCATCTGCGTGTTTTTGAGTGATATGACAGTGGGAATAGTCTACTGTTTATATTCTGTGCTCTGTTCTGCTATTTTGACTTGAAGCTGAATTGCCTGGTAAAGTTACACATGTTCCACAAGTTCCTAAAACTGTACATCAACTCTTAAGTAATATTAGAAATCCAAGTAGGATGAGTCTTCTGTTCCTTTTATGGAATGAAAAGTTTACAGGGAGCAAGAGAGCCATTGTCTCCTGATATCAAAAGTTACAGTGAATAATCACATTCTCTTCTGCCTCTTATTAGAATCCTGTCAGAAATGTACCGTTTTCTGTGTTCAATTGAAAAAAAAAAAGTTGTGTATTTCTTGTTCAGAAGACCCGATTTATTATTGAATTTGAATCTTAAGTGTGGATTTTTAACCAGGAGTGGCTTTATTTGAACCTTGTTTGAATGTTAAATTATCCCTTGCCAGGACAGTTTGAGTGGTTATGTTTGTGTTTACTTGTATACCACAAAATTGTACTAATTCACACTTGGTTATTTGACAGCAAAACAGGACAGTTTCTCAAGAAAACATAATAACCAAGCTCTGTAATGGTGCTATTTGAGTCTGTTTGATCATTTTTCCTATTGATTTAAAAACAGAATTTCTTTGTTCTATCATACTGTGTGCAAGCATTCATCAAGTAACTACATGCCCTTTCATTTCACTTTTGCTTCATGCTTCTCCTTGCCGGAAACTATTTTTTTAAGCTATTTGGAAGAGTGGGAAAGCTTAATCAATCAGTTAAAAGCTTAATCAATTTTTAGATTTTTTTTTAAATATCATCTAATGTAGTGAAGTCTTATAAATAACTGGATAAAACTTAGAATAGCTTACTATAAAACATGAAGCATGTTTGTAGTTAAAATTACCCTTGTCAAAATAAATTTAAAGCACATTTTTCAAAGTAGCATTTTTACTCATGGTGGATATGTTTGCTTGCTAAATAGTCCGTTTTAGCTATTCAGTGATCTGCTAATCGACAAACTGACCTTATAAGGATCTACTGTATTTGTTCTGCATCTTGATTTAAAAGTTGTCTTCAATTAGTACATGCTAGATATAAGTTGAATGATACATTGCTCGTGTATAAACCCATTTTTAATAGCTAGTTTAGCTTGATGGAGCCATGAACTGAGCTTCCTTAATGTATTTCTCAGTGGGTTTTTTTTTTTTGTTTTTTTGGTTTTTTTTGTACTAGAAATAATAATGTAGGTTCTTGGATGACTACTGTAAAGTACTGTTTATAAAAACTTCTAGAAAAGCAAAATGCAGATGGAAAAATCTAGGTTATAGTTGTAAAGCAGAAGTGCAACAGATCTTCTAGCTAAGTGAGCAAACCAAACCCCTACTCTGTCATTCCTGAAGTCTGTTATGTGGAATAAAAAGTTGTTTCTCTGTGTGGCAGCGAGTTATTTTCTGTCTGGGAACCCTAAGGTTGGCCTGTCAAGCTGAAGAGCAAGGAGAGATATTCTGTGGTGGTAATTTCCAGCTGGGTTCTTGAACACATTGTGTTCTGTGGGTCACAGCTCGTAACAGACCAAAATTGAGTGAGAGTTCCAGGAAAGAAAGAGTTGAGCAGCTTGTCCGATAGCTGTGACTGCAGAGATCCTGTGCATTCTGTGAGAATATATTCCCTGTGCTATCTGTAAAATTCAGATTAAATAGCTATTCTGAAGTGCTTCCTTTAAAATGTTTGCTTCCAAAAAGTGTTGCAGGCTAAGTAAATACCAATAATTCTTATTTCCCATCTCCTTATCAGTTATTTTACCAAAATGTTCATGTGCAGTCTATCTGATCTCTTCAAGTGAATGTGAAATGGTTAGTGTTGACTTCCAAACTGAATTACAATCTCTGTTAGAAACTTAAACTGATTAATTCTACATTAGATTGAAATTATCAGCATTACCAGCACGAGGGGTGGTTGTGAGAAGACAAATACGTGTGTGTGTGTGTCTATATATATATATGTTTAATGTAACAGCAGAACGAGTTGGTGAATAGTGAAGGGAAATGGAATAGCAAAGGTAGCTTAAATAAGAATAAATAAATTGTATTCAAAAACATTGTGGGGGTAAATAGTGATAAGGGGGAATAAAAATCAACATTTGATTTGAGGTTTATAGAAGTTGATCTGGATAAGAATCCATGTCCCTCACCCCAAGTTCCAGAGAAGAGATGATACATTCGGGCTTAGTTTTGTTTTGTTGAGACACTCCTTTTTTATTTTTATTTATTTATTTATTTATTTATTTATTTATTTATTTTTACTTCACAGGATATTTGTCACTGACAANTTTTTTTTTTTTTTTGCTTCAGACCACAGAAGGATCGTGAAGACTGTTTTGTCTACTGCAGATCTACCTTTTCTGCAGTAGTGGAAAACTGAATTTAATACAATCACCTGTAGCACTTCCTTGTCTTCTGTGCTAAAGTTTTCCTTTGTTTTGTATCTTAGTTGGGATGCAGTGTATGATTGGCACATGATTGGTACTCTTGGATCTCAAGAGCTCTTTTGCATTGGCAGACTTTGCCTTGTTTTTTTTCAGCCAAGTTTCACCTGTCTTTATTTCCATGAAATTCCTTGTAGAGAAGGTGAGCAGGTGAGATGTGATTCCTGTATATGTAGAATTTGAAATGGTCTTTGAGAACACGTTGGGTTAAGAAAAGCTGTAGAAGTGTTTGAGAATTGTTGGTAGAACTGTCCAATTATATTAACAAGGACAGGCGTGGGAAATGTCTTTTGTCATAGATGCTTATCCATGCTTAAATCTGCTTTTCTAATATTAAAGACTACCCTTCCAGCAGTGTTGCTTTTGGGAAGAAAGTTTTCCAAAGCATGTGAAAACTGCATTTCAGAGAGAGAAACAAAATTGTAGCTGTGTTTTTTTGGTGGGCTTTTTTAGAATCAAGAAGAGGGGGAGGGAAAATGGTTTCCTTGTATTTGGCTGTGCTGTTGGATGGAAGACAAAGCTTGGTCTCTCTTGCTGACTAATGTCATCATCAAGGCATTTTTTTCTCCCACAGAGCAATTTTGTCTCCATTGAGACCCCCACAGCCATTGGCAAGACCATGGCCTGAGATTAAATCTCATGCTTGGGTGAAATTCTAATGACTGTAATTGTTTCCTCTTTTTAAGTCTGTGGTCCCCTCATCAAAGAGTGGTGCGGAAATTATGCATTTATGCTGTAAAAAGAGAGGTCATGATTACCTGAACCTGTGGTTGACTTCAGGGGATTCTGTGTCGTGCTCTGGCAGTGGTTATCCACGCTGACATTCTGGTGTGTGAAATGATTTAAAGCGTGGCTTAGAGCACACGTGCGAAGTCCTGGTGTGGCGTGGCTTGGTCCTCCCCGGGGTTGTGCTACTCTCCTTGGGCTGTCACCCAGTCAGGGCAGCAGCAGCAGTTCTTGTGTGTTGGGCATCTGCTGGAATAGGAGAGAAGAAGTAGTAAATGTGTGTTGAGGTAGGTTTCTGAGAATGATCTACTTCAAGGGTAAACTCCTAACCTCGTGCAGCCGTGAAATAGTGCTGGCCTTGGCTACCCCAAATTGCAAAGGGCTTGGGACTTGTCAGCCAGTGTTACTGCTAACCCTTATCGTTCAGAGTGTATTGAAGGCATTCAGCGTCGTGAAGGGCTGTGCCGGTGTGGTGGTGCTGGCTGTGCAGAAACAGAATGTAAGCGTGTCTGAAAATGTGGATATGGAAGACACTACAGGCAGTTTCATAGAGGTAGACTGCCCAGTCCTGCAATGCTGGAACATACATGTGCATCAGTTTTGCTGTGTGATGGAAATACTCAGAGAAGTACTTTGTGCTGTTTATCTTTATTGTGCCGTTCTGTACGTACACAACGTTGGGACTGTACTGTCCACTAACTTCTTTGAAGATTTGTGAAAAAATAATGTACTGTGCATTAAGTACAAAACATGGAGTTTTTACTCTAATTTACGAAGTATCCTTTAGGGACATCAGAAGAACTGACCAAGAGACGTTTCATTAGAGAATAAAGAAAATGGTTCAAACTGTACTTAATTTTAGGCGTCTAGGCTGCATTGAGAGACTAAGGGAAAAGCATTCAACACTGGAATCTTTCCCTGATCTGAGTGAGATGATGAGTATTCAGTTTAGAGTATTAAAAAATTTATCAACAAAATGCCCCACAAGTGTGAACAGTGCTGTTCACCTAAGGGACCAGTTTTGGGCATTTAACACCGAAACTTTGGTCTCTGTCTGGCTGTATTATAGCTTCAAATAATATGATAATATGCTTCACTTTAAAAATTCCTTTAAACCTGAAAAGCAAGGTTTTACACCACAATTATAAGTGTTTATGTGTAAGTAAAATAACAATTATTTCAATGTTTTTATTATTTGATAATATTTATCCTTGTGTATGGCTAAAAATTCAGTAGTCACAAGTCTGGCATCCCAAAGAAAGGTGTTTAAGGAAGTAATTTTGGTTTTTGGATTCCTTGCTGTGTGACAGGCTTTCACCCTATGGGAGGGACCAGCATAAATATTTCTTTTCCTGGCTAGGCTTTTCACCTGGCTAGCAACTGAGGATTCTGCCATTATTTCAAGTGCTGTGATAAAGTTGTGGTGGCTGGTGGTGTTTGCCCATGTGCTTGTAATTGAGCTCTCCTTTTACCCTCTCTGCTGTGTATTCTGACATCCAGCAATGCCTTTTCTTGACAAAATTGGTGGTTGACTGGAGTCTTTTGTGGGAAGAGATTTCACCTGTCTGTGATGCTTTATAGTGCTTTTAGGGGCAGTAAAAAAAGGTGTATTTGGTTAAATGGGACTGTTCCAAACTCTATGCGGAGAAAATACTTTTCTGGTTAAGGGAACAGAAGAGTTTTGAACTGAAGCTAAAATCTGTTTCAAAACCCCTCAAAACCAATGGTTGAAAATCCAGTCTTTACAGAAATTCTCAGATGTGTTTTCATTACTGAACTGTGTTCATTAACAAATTGTGTGGAGGTGGGTGTTTGGCTGTTCTTTCATCGGGTGTCCCTAAATGTGGGGGGTTTTTTTGTTTGTTTTGAAGCTTTATTTACTGTATGAAACAGTTGATTATTTTAGTAATGTCCAGCACTGCTTTTGTGAGGTTTAATGTTTTCTTTGTTGTATTTTAAAGCTAAACAAATCAAACTGAAGATAAATTTAACTGTCAGTTTCTTTACTTAGCCTGCACCAAGAAACCAGTGAGTCCTTAACTTACTGTGTAAAAGATCACTGTTTTTTTTTTTTGATTTGTAATCAAATTGATGCAGCGGTTGGAAGTTATTTTGGTTACTATACTTTTTCTTTTCCCTTTGCATTGTAAAGATCTTTATTTTTGTCCCATTAAAAAAAAGGTAGAGTGTGGTTAGGAAAACAGTAGACCACATAAAAGGTGATGTCAGGTTTATGGAATTTTTTTGCTGTATCCTTGCATATAATTGAGTCAATCCTAGGTAAAACCAAACTTGACTTGTGAAATTTAAATCAGTTGACAGTATTCTTTTGAACCTTATGAGTACTGTTTTAAATTTCTTTACAGTAACTCATGAGCTCATGTAAGAACAATTGGAACAAAATAACTTCAAACATCCTTGTAACTAAGCTATCTAATATTTTAGTAGCATATGATAGTTTCACTTTTTATTGCAGAGCTAACAACTTTGTAGCAACTGTATTTACTGGTTTTATTAGATGCCAAGAATTTTCAGGATGCCAGGATGAAATCATCAAAATGCCCTCATTTTGGGGTTGTTATTATTCTGTTTAGAAGCTGTTATACTTTCTGTGAAAGATTTGTACTTTTGTTCCAGTTCCCCTCTATGCACTGTTTGATCAGAAGTGGAATAAATAAGATCTGTGAATGAGAAATGTGTTTCTGCTAAGAGGATGCTAAAGTGGAGTCTGTTCTCTAACAATAATAAATTCATTTAAGGGTCAGAAGACAGTTTAGATGTGGTAAAGGCAGGCAGGTTGAGCTCAGCCGAAGCAGTTCACATGTGAGAACTTGTCATAAGCTGCAGAGTCGCTTAAATACTGGATGCTCAGGCACTACTAACTTGGAGGTGGCAAACATGACTTTGTAGGAGGTCAGCAAAATGGCCCATCAAGCTAGTTTTTCAAAATCAAATATATTCTGGAAATTGTGGCTTTCTGTTAAGTGGTAATGATCATTGCAAAATATGTTAAATGCCTGAGTTGTAATCTCTATTTCTGTTAGCTCTGAGCAACCAAAAAAATGGAGCTCTAATCACTAAGGCTGTATTCTTTCTTGGTGATTTCAGCATTTCATTAAGCAGTGATTAGTACTCTTCAATTATGCATTCATTTATCTTAGTGATGCATTTACAGTTAGAGATAGTGTTGGTTTATTGAATTTGGCTGATCCTTAGCAATTTCAGCAGATTCTTTTTCCCCTGCCATGTAAGAACATGCAAGAAAGCAGTAGGGAGGGGTTTATAGCCTTGGCATTGTTTTGAATTATAATCTTGTCTGGTTTTTATGGGGGGGGGGAAAGATGTTGGTTTTGGGATTTTTTTTGTTTACTTGGTTGGGGTTTTCCTCCCCACAGTTAGAACTTTCAGAAATTCCACTCTGAAGTCTATATCCAAAGGCTTTACCTTTTTCTGTTGGACATCCATGGTTCATGATGTGCCTCTTTCAGGTGCAGAGTAACAAGCTGTGTAGGAGGGCTGGTCTTGAAGCTTGTAGTTGGAATAGATTTTTCCCTGTGTTCGTAAGCTGGCAGTACCACAAATGAATTAAAAAAAAAAAATCTTACTTAGTTTAAGGAATGTCAGGGAAGAAGGAAAAGAGGAGGAACAATGTAGTGGGAAATGGTGTTGAAAACGAATTTCTTGATCTTTATATGGTGTCCTTTGCAGTCTGAGTAAGAGGGAGGAGAAAGGAATCTCAATACTACTGAAAACTGCCCTTGTTCATTTTGTGTCTTAACTGGATAAGGATTAAGTTTGGGTGGGCACTGTTGGACTGTGAGGTATGCTGGTTTGTGGTGGGGGAGTTGGGTTGCTTATAACCCACCTTTGCTTCACTTCTGTTTGTTTCATGTTTTCTGTTTGAGTGTTTTAAAACTATCTATTCAGTTTGGCTCCAGATTTAACAGTGTCTGAGCCTGAGTTCTAGTTTCTTAACAGAACTGCAGTGAAAGAGGCTTCTTTGCCTGCCCAGTGCTGCTGCAGAGAGAAGAGATTATTGCTGCTCTCTTGGGACTGAAAACTTAAAAGCTTTCATTTTACCAGTAGAGCCCATCCTAAAACTTGTGTACTTCAAGATGTTGTGATTGAGTTTTCTGTGGACCAACAGAATCTAGCTCTTGGAGAAAGACAAATCTTCTTTTTACGCTGAACTATTGTTTGAGTAAACATATCATTGGGTATTTTTAAAACATGGTGACTGCAAATGAGAAAACTATTTTAAATTTATTTTTATTTTCCCCTTGTGATTCCTCAGTTCTCCTCTCAGCCCAATGTGTGCCTTGCTTAACAGGACACTGGAGGAAAAAACCCATGTAAATGGATGCTACTATTACTTTATTAAGAGAGGAAAATAATTAAATATCCATTAATAAGATTTTTATTTGATGGGGCTTTTTTGCTTCTGTGTAGACCATTAATCATGTCATTAAATACTATTTCATTTTCTGTACCTATGTTACTTACCTTTTTTCCTCTTCATATGCTTTATTTCAATGTTGTATTTTTACCTAATGGCAGGATAATTTTTTCCTCAAAAGCAAATTAACTATGACATTTTAAACATAATTTATAAAAATAATTTATTGGAAGTACTTTAAGGAAATCATTTACCAAAATTTAATTTAAGTCTATAGTAAATTGTCTGTAAGAATATACTTAATAAAGTTCCATTGTATTTCTCTTCCGTTATTATTATATGATTCTTCAACAGCAGTTGTCTCCCTCGTTTGATGCAAAGACTGAAGTGCCCAGATAACAAATGAAGTATATTTACTGAAGTTCATTTGAAATTAAATTCTCATTCTGAGTTTTCCATCCCTTGTTCTGTAATTCTGGTTCTTACTGTCAGGAAGTTCAATTTAGAATCTATTGTGTTCTCTGAGACTAGAAAACTGAATGGGAAACAAGACCTAACAACATGTGAAAAGCAGTAATTAAAAATATTAAAAAAGGCTCCTGTGAGGCAAAAGCATCTAAGAATGGGTTTTGTGCCAGAGAGAAGTGTGTATTCTTTAGATGTTCTTTGTATACTTGATATACTTTTGATCCTGTTTTGTGTTCTTGCTTAGGAATTTCTTAGTCACGGAGGTTGGATTAGCCAGCGCAGATGATTTTGGACTTCTGGGCACTTTTTTTCTGGAATCCCATCCCAGTGAGAGTGATGGCTCAGTGCCTGCTGTTGCTGCTCTTTTTGAGTTTTTGCTGTGAGAAGTATTCTCTTGAAATGTACAGTTAAATGCAAATTTGCAGGTGCAGCTTCAGAGTAGAATATTGGTGCTTTGCACTCCCTATTATTTTCTTGTTTATCCAGGATTCTGAGTTTGTTTGTTGCATATTTCCATTGAATAACTTGGGCAGTGCCAGCATTCCTAAGAGCTGGTCACATGAGTCTGGCAGTGCAATGTGTATTCTGAGCTGACTTTGTTTTCTGTAGGCTTTCATCCCACTTCCCTGGGGATGTTGTCAGCCTCTGTTGTAGCTTGAAATTTTAAACTTTGATTTGGGAGAAAAGAAGTGGTTTTTAATGATCAGTGAAACCAGGAGGGTGAGTGTGGGATGCAGAGCTGGAAGACCTGCTGTACTATTCTTATGATGACCCTGCCTAGTCACAGAAGCACAGTTCTGGTTTTGATGAAGGTTTTGAGTTCAAGTGATGTTTTGCTTAACTGACAGATGTTACTACTCACAAACTTAGTTTATACAAACTGCCACTACTGCTTGTAAAAGGCAAAAATACTTGTGTCAACACTTGTAATTTATTCAGTTGTTCATTCATCCTAGAGAAAATGTGGAAGGACTTGCTTGGCATTATATTGAAATATCTGATTAGATAGTCATGTTTTAATTTCTATAGTATTTGAGCTGTATTATGAAATTTCTGTACAGGGTTATGTTGAACAATTTCACCTTTTGAGGTTCTTCAAAATAGCTAATAGAAAACTTTTTTTTATTTATGAGGGCTTTTGGAGATAAGGGGGCTGGTTTTGTGTTTTGATGGTTACTGTATGTTCACCTCACAAGATCTATGCTTTTTAAGTATAAAACTTGCAGTGGTAAAATAACCTGGTTGTGTCAGAGATTAAAATATTTTCATTATTCCAGGGAGCAACTGGTCTAAATTTAGTCTGTGAGCTCTCTAAACCTTTTTTTGTGTTTATCTGTGAAGTGCCATGCACACTTGCAGCTTTGTAGAGGTAACAATTCAGACCCAGGTTGGTTGTTTTGCATCCTTGCAGCCTCATAGGAATGAACTCGGTAAGGGAGCCTGCAGGATTAAGCTCCGAACCGATACAAACTCAGACCAGGTCTATATTTTTTTCCTTAGTTGGCTGCAAGACTTCATTCACATGAATATCTCATTTTAAATAGTAAAGTATATAATTTAGAGCATTTAAAATACTTATTCTTAAACAAATACTCTATTGGTGAAATCTGGAGTATCTTTTTTTGACACTGCTGTGAAATTTTTTGAAAAAGGTCATCTGATTATCAATCATGATACCTGAGATTTTTCACCTTGCCTTCTATTGGTACTGTTGAAAACATTTGTTCAAGCACTGCTACTGTCTCTTATCTCTGTGGTTACAGATCATTAAATTTTGACCCCTCTTACTACAATATAAATTCTAATCTTGGTAACTATTGTATCTAGTTTTATTTAGTAATTAAAATCTGCACTGTTTTCTTCCTTTACAGTGAGCATCACCTTTTAGATTACAATGGGCTTTTATTAATTATACAGAGAATGTGTTAATGTGAGACACAAATGCCATACGCCCTGCAATATCTGGAGTGCTTTGTAGCCTTGGCAATTTAGATAGTGTATCCACATGATGTAGTTTATGTGAGACTTACACGACTGTTAACCCCTTGGGACTGCTCTGAAATGACGGGTGTATCTTGGGCAGTCCTAGTCAGCAAAAATTTAAATAAAAATAAATACACTGTCAGAAGCCCTTGTGTTGGCCTGGCAGGAGGTATGAAACAGTACCATGTGCTCGATTAATGGCTACCTCGGTTCAGAAGGGTTTCTGTGATGTGACTTAGGGGAATGACAAACTATGCAAAATGCTTGTTATTGTCATGATTTGGTAGTGAATTGTTAGGCTGGGCCTGATGTCTGCCATGGACTGAAGGGCAGAGAACTGAGTACAAAATAAATCTTCAGCAAAACTTGAGTGGTGAATCAAAATTATCATTTAAAACAAACGGAAGGTATGGCCTTTGTGAATACTGGAAATTCCATTCCAGTTACTGGGAATAAACTAATAGATCACTGCTTTGAGTTTGGTTTTCAGTTGATGAGTTTGTGGTGATTTTTTGCATATAATACTGTACTGTGGAGCAAAGTGTTTAACTCTTAAAACTTTAGCAAGAGTGATTTAATGGCAACATTAACTCTTCAGCAGCTCTTCATCTGTAATTTGTAAGTTAGTCAAGCACCTAATGTTTAGCATGGCAGCAGGGCAGGTTAGCTGACTGTTGCCTATACTGTGTCCAGAAAAATTTGTTTTCCAAAATATTGCTGTTTACTTTGGCTCTGATTATCTGTGCACAGTGCAGAAAATAAAAGTATCCTATTTCCCAAAGCTGGCATCTTTAATTTGTTTGGGACTGATTTGGTTTTAGAGATTTTTTTATTTATGCACTGTACTGCTACAGCTGTGTAGTAATACAGGTGCTTGAAATAAAGCTTGACATAAAAGCTGAGATTGGTTGCAGGGTCTCCTTCTTGAGACCAACCTTACTTTTTTTACTCAACACTGCTGTTCTTGTAAGGGTTATAATTCTTGTTGGTGTTTGGAGATGTTGGAGGTTTGAAAGTTAGTGTCGTAGAAATCTCATAGAATTGTATATCATGACACTGGATTAATTTACCAGTTTGAACGTGTATGGAGTTGTATGTTGATGTAAATGACGAGGGGTAATATAATTGTTCTCTCTTTATATTTCCGCTTGGTTATGTGCTGCAGCAGGAATAAGAGTTTTCTGTGTTACTGTCACAGAAATCAAGAGACTTGCATCAAAACTGCAGTTCACCTTGCTCCAAAGTACAGAAGACTCTGAAGGCAAAGTGTAATATAGTCATGGTAACTTCAGGTGGTTGTCTTCCTTTTCTGACTTCCCGATAGGTCTTAGTAACTCTCTTACTCATTCTAGATTGAGCTGCTTAAGAGAAGCAAAGCTCTAGTTGAGTGGATGAAAGATAGATATGTAAGAGATGTAAACTGAAATAGGTATTACTGTAAGTTGTAAGGGGGTGGTTCTTTGTTCCTTGTCCACCTCCATTTGATTCTCAGTTGTACTGAGATTTGCTCTTGCTCAATTGACAAGTTTTCAAACTCTATCTGTGGCATTCTGTCAGTGCAGGTGATGACCAAGTGTTAGTTGGCTGTGCAGCCATGATGCCATTCTACCGCTGGGCATCTGTCATGATTGCTGGTCAAAGCTGGGGTTCTCTTTGAGAAGAAGTTCTTGACCCTTTGTACTTTGTACAGTATCCGCCTCGCAGGCGGACTCTGGAGCCGTTGCCTGGAATGCGTGTCTAACGCGTTCCACTCGGACCCTCGTTTCCATTCCATAATGTTAGCTTTAATTGGCTACTTTTAAACTTTCATGTACAATTTGGTTGTACACGGTAAATTACCACCCCCCTCACCTTTTCCTAAGAGCAGGAAGGTAGAATCCAGACTCTGCTTTCTCTTGCTGCCTTTTACTATTGCCTGTGAGCTCTTTTAGAGACAGCACTGACAGGTAGTGTTTCTGTCAGATGATAGACCTCTTTTTACTAGTGTGGTTTTTTTCCCTGTAATCTCCCTTTTTAACAGTGTTGTATTTTTGGGTTGAATTCTGCGTTTGAAAGTTTAAGAAGAATTGCCACTTCTTGTCCAAAGAAGTATCTCCAATTTAATAACTGTTGCCTAACTTAGTGTGGCTGTATAGCCAGTGTGTCCTCCAAGTGGTTTTTATTTTTTTAAATATTCTTATATGGTAATTTTATTTACTTCACATATTTATGTGAGAACTTTAGGACAACACCAGTGGTGTAACCAAGGCTGATCTTTACTATATAAGAATGCCTTTGTAGGTGCTCCTGAAGTGTCAGAAGACATAGCATGGGGAAAATGAATCTGCTATTCTACAGGTTTCATCTAGGCTTAAATACTTGATGAGAGCATCAGCAGAAGCTGTTTTTAGAAAAAGGTGTAGTTTAGTTACATGAGAAGAAAAGTTGGTGATGCTGCATAGAAAACAAATTTTGCAGTTCAAGCTCAAACCAGTGATGAGCCTCCTGTTCGTACTTGGTATGAATAAAGTAAAACAAAGCCTGCCTTTATCCCCCGTAACAGGCTTATGAGCTCATGTTTCGGCTTTTCCTTTCCCCTCCCTTTCTGACATGGACTCTTGTCTTTTTTTTTTTTTTTTTCTTTGCTAAACAGACAGTAACTCTCCACAATATTTTTAATCTCAACAAGATGCCCAGCGGCTGATGATGCAAAAGTGTTGCATCAACAAAGGGGATGATAGTCTGGAGCATTCCAGGTCTGACGTTTTTGGCCAAGGAGCCGTGTGTTGTGGCCACTGATTCCTCCCTGCACAGCATGCTTGCTTTGGGCAGGAGACTACTTTTCATTGACTCCTGTTGTGTGCCTCCCTCCTCCTTATTTTAGGCTTCCCCAAGAAGTTATGACTGGAAGTTTGATGGTTTTAGATGAAAGAACCTGTTGTCTTGTTGAATTATCTCCTTTCTGTCTATATTTAAAGCTAAGTTGGCAGGTAAAAAAAAAAAAACAACACAGTAAAACAAAAGCTCTGTTATAGTAATATCTTGGGCTGGATTAGAATAAAACTGAAAGATTGATCTAATATTTTTTATTTTCATATGTTTGTTTAGGCTGTGTGGTTTACCTGTAGTCCATTGGCACCTGGCATTCGAACTGGCTTTATTGCATGTGACTTTGGATGGGTTCCTGGGTACTAGTGGGATCTAACCCACAGAAATTTATTCACCGAAATAAATTGTGATAAGTATTAGATTGTTTAGATTAGAAAAGTATATATTATGGAATTTTAAAATAATACACATTTGTAATCATGGATATTGAGTAACCATAAGTGCTTGTACTCCTAGATCTTTGAGACAAAAATTGTTTTAAAACCTAAAAGAAATACTTTCAATTTTTTAATGCCCTAGTGCAACATTTTAAGCTAACTAATTTTTTTTGTACTGACTGAAGTGGACCCAATTCATGAACCTTTCCATTCACTGACCGTGTAGCTGATACTTTCTAAAAGTAAGACCTTAAGAACTTTCTCATGATAGTTAAACTTCTTGAATTCAAATGAAAATCTGCTATAATTTAGCCTTGCAGCTCTGGTTTTATTGTGCAAAAAGCCTATCAGAAATTGATTTATAAGCTCGTTGTTTCATAGATGTGCCTTTTCCTAATGTACAACTGTTATTGTTGTAGTCTGTGTTCCCTCACAGCAGAAAGCCTTCAGACATCTCTGTGGCCTCTGTTAGACTGATTCCATCAGGTACTACTTCCAGTCATGAGGTTTTCCCCAATTTAATAAAGGTAAAGTGGGATACCTTGTTGATTTCTACCTAATGCATCATTAGTGTTGCAAGAGGGAAAATTAGGGCATGCGTTTGGTGTCCTTTTTTTTTTTCTTTTTGTAAATCTTATTTTTGATGCAAAGGCAGTTCTGTCGCCAGCCAGTCCAGCGTGTGTAGACTCTCCCCCCTGCCATAAAACAATGAGCACATTCAGGCACAACTCGTGTTTTCAGTTATTAAAAAACGGAGCCGTCTGTCTCTGCCTGTGACTTTAATCTTTAAGCCTTTATTCCCTGTACCCCACCCCCTCTTTCTTTCCCCAACCTTTTGTTTGTGAAGTGCAGAGCCACAGGATATGTGGGCCTGGAGTTTCTGAATGTATTGTACATTCCCCTGGCAATTACAGATGTTTATAACCCTGACTGATGTTATTTCAGTATTGTGGAGGGTGAAGAGAAAATTAAAGAACACTCTTTTCTTTGCCTCTAGCAGTCTTCAATTTATTTATTTATTTTATTTTTGAGGAGAGGGGAGGGGAAAAAAAAGAAGCAGCAAAATGTAAACTGGTTTTTTTTACAAAAAATCTTGTTTAGCATTCTCAGATGGAACATAGCTGAGTGCTGTGCAGGAATCTTTGCATAGGCTACTCATCTGTTAGGACAGGGTGTTGCACACAGTGTTGTAGAAAGCATGATGGGACTGGATTATGGTACAAAACAAGCTCCTTGGTGTGGAGTGCATGACCTTTGTTTACTTCATTTCAAAGATAGAGACAAGGTAGCTTAGAAATAGTAATGATTTTAGAGTAGAATCACATGAATTTATTTCCAACTTTGTATGGAACCTGGTTTTCTTTTTTTGTAGAAGAATGATTTAGAATCTGAGTTAGTTTTACTTTTGGACTGGTGACTTGTAGAACTGTATAAGAAAATTTATTTGTTAGTCTTGTCGGAATATGCTCTTAATCTGTACAAGATTTTAAATCAATTTCTTATTGGAGGTGTTTGAGCTATCTAAAGCTGCAGGTGCACTATGAGATTGATGTCCTTGAATTGACAGGATGGAGAGAAGAGAATCTTGTAGTAAATCTCTGTGATCAAGGTGATAATTCGGGTGTTTTCTTGGGGACTCCAGTGCATTTCATGATATTCAGAGTAGTAGGCCTAAAGCGTTAAATTTAAGTAGAGAAAAGTTTAATGGAGTTGAGAATTTCAAGGTGGTTCAGCAGTATCTCTAAGGTACAACTTTCACATCTGTACCTCTTTTTGACTGTGTGCAGAGTGCTGTTTATAGGTTTTGGAAGTTTGGAATTGCATATCTAAATGTATATTCAGGTCTATCTAGCTACACTTGTGTGATGCTCCTTATCTCCTATGACTGCTGTATGGAACTTGTTGTTAGACTGATCTTTGGAAGATATGGCAGAAGAATGAACATGAATTTACAATGAGGTATCCTTTGGCTAGGCAGGACTTTAAAGAAATTAACACAAAAGATGGCAAGAAAGTCTTCCTGTCATCTAATATTAAACTGACTAAAATATGCTTAAGGAAATTCTAGCAGGTGTTCCAAGATGTTCGTGATTCGGTCATTCTCCGAAGCACCCAGAGGGAGGCAATAGATGCTCTGTACTAACAATTCTTCAGTCTTCTGGGAAGGAAAAAACCAACTAGTTGGTCATTAGGCATAGCACATTCTTTTTATCCTGAGATCATCAAGTTGTGTATTGCTTGTGTAAGGATTTCTGAGATGCTCTAGTTCTCTTTGTATTACAGCATGGGGGCATGGATGTGATCAAATCCTAGATATGCTAACAGAAAGATATCATCTTGTACAAATGTTAAAAGAACTTGAAAAGATGAAGAGCTGAGTGTGAAATAGCACTGATAGAGAATAGAATTTATAGAAACTTAGTAGGTATTGTTCAACTGTCTTTCCCCCTCCCACCCACCACCTCTGAATCCACTACTGGGACTCTATGTAATAGATTCAAATACAGAAATATGGACACATTGATTGGGAAACATTTCAGTTGTGCAGTTCTTGGAAAGCAGAGTATTCAATTGTCTGAAAAGCTAATACAGGAGTTCACTGCCTGAACCAGCTTGCCGGTTTGGTCTTGGAGAAAATATCAAGTTATTCCAGTAATTTTTATTGTACTATTTTTCTCTTTCCAGTACAAACCTGGTTTTGTATGATTTATCATTTATAGTGAAAGGTATACATATATAGCCTGCTGTAGGCTGAGCCCAGAGGATCCTGTAGTATCAGGGAGGTAGCAGGAACTTTCATGATTGAGGGTACCAGAGGCTTTTGCTCATATTTGTCTCCACGCTCCAGTGTTTATTATCAGTGTAGAAACCTCAGGTGTGACATTGCTGAAGCTGGGAATAGTCTGTCTGGTGTGAACTGAGTCCTTAGAGATGGAGCAGAAGACTCCAGATGTGTGGAAGTGTGTCAGAACTGGGGATGGGCTCATGTCCTCATTCATGCAGGTTTGGTGCCTTTGTAGTTCTGGATGCTTGATTCTTTTTATACTGTTTAGCCACTGTTTTCTCTTTCTGGTCTTGGAGATAGCTTCAAAGGTGGTATCTGTCTGTATTCCCCTTGAGGATGGAGTGGGCAGAACCATCGTACTTGTAAGTCATATTTTTTTGCAACGTATTTAACATGATCATATGCAAATATAATTACTTTTTTTTTTTAACTTGAAACTTGGCAGGGGATCTTGTAGAGAAGAAATGTAAAGCTGATTTGGGTCAAGACTATAAAAAGGGTATTTTATTTTTTTTTAATCTTGTTTCTTCTGACCTGTTTGCTTTTCTGTGTTTACAGTTAAGACTTTATGGACCATCAGGGACCATTTATGGTCACTTGTAAGGCCCAAGCGTAATGTTACCTTATATTTAACTCTTCTGAGCAGAGCAAAAACACACATGGCCTTGATACCAAAACAAAATACCTCTGAATAACAAGTCTGAAACTTGAACTAACCACTCATTAGGCTCTAGGAAAGCTTGCTAGTACCTTAAGCGCACAATATATTCTGAGGAGGTCAAAGTGGGGTTTTACAAGTATCTTTTTTTTTTTTTTTACTTTGCACCTCTCTTTTTTCTGAAGCATGAACATAGTGTTGATTTACTGCTACATTGTTTCAAAAACCTGGTTTTATGAACTCAACAGCTCCCATGTAGAAGGAACTTCATTGCAAACCTCTAAGTTTGGGTTGGATGTGAATCAGTGGAATTACAGGTGCCAGAAACTGGACTTGACTTCTTGTTAGGATATTTTATAGTCTGGATGCCAGATTATGAAACTGAACCTTTTTGTGCTAGGTGTAATAGAGACACATAGTGCAAAACACAAACAAACAAAACCCACCAGAAAAACCCAAACAAATCAAACTTGCCACCTGAATTGTAATAACTCAATTGATCTCTTCTGTGCTTTCTCTTGCTTTCAAGTGTGCAAAACTATAATTTTTGCTACTCTATGCTATAGACTGTAGTCCAAGGCTGATAAACTGTATAATGACATTCAGTCTAAAATGTTAAGTAACTTTAGTTTTGTGCAGTATCCTAAATATTTAACTTCTCAGCTTCACTGCTGTCTGTATTTGCATATACATATATATGAATGACACATTAAGAAGTTAATGTTTGCTAATTAATTCACAATTTATGCACTTTTGACTTCAAGCCAAGAAAGAAATTAAAGCAGCTGAAATACCACAGTGTTGTGTAATTCAGCAAATGCTACCTTTTTTTGTAGCAGTCTTCTGTGTCTACTCAGAATGATTGTTGCTTTTCCAAGGTGTCTAGGCCTTTTTAAACCCTATCACAGTTAATGTTTTCAGCATTAAAAAAGTAGAGGTCTCTTCTGGATTCTGTCCAGTTTGTGCCTTGTGCATATAGAAATTCAGATCTAGTAATAGGTAGTATTAGTAGAAAAGAACTTTACTACATTCAGAGGAAAGATGATGTCTTCTCTTGTATGTTGCTTTACCTCCATTTTTACACATGCTGTGTGTTACATAGCATTTCTTGTTACAAAGCAAGGATTGTTTGCTTTGCTGTGCCCTCACTGTCTATAGGATTGGGGTAGTTTTCTGGTTTTCTTCAGAAATATTTTGAAGAACAGGAATTTAAATACCAGACCCTAGTAGTCACTTACCTGGTTTGCTACATTTTCTTTGGAAACAGTCAAAGTGAATGTTTTGGAGGGTTAAAGCAAGAAAGTTAGTGATGGGATGAAGTGTCCCTTGCTTTGAATTTCATTTTAGTATCTCTTACACAGGATAAAATCATAAATGTTTTATAAACAATGAAACTTCATCCATCTGGATGTAGCCTTAAAAATCTTACTGGTGTGAATATCAAAGCTGTATTTTTATTTGTCTGAAGACAAATGATATGTAGCAGCACTGAGTTTGGATTGTTGTGCTATTTACAGTCACATAATTGATTGTGCTCTTTTATTAGAGGTATGTTATTTCCCTTTCTCTTGCTCAACTTCCCTTACTTTTGTCATTGCATGCTGTTAACATGGATTTTTCTTTGTAAGAGAAGTTGTTTGTGAAGGACTTAATTGCATTTGTCTTGTTTCCTTTTTTCTTTAAGGAATCTTTTAAGTTTTCTTTTTCCAGAAAGTGACTAGCTCTAAATGCAGTATTTTATTTCAATATTACATTGTATATAGGGAGAATATAACACTTTACCTTTTTTGGCTGCTCCTACACGTAAAGCAGTTTTGCATTGAATAGCACGTAATGACTGTCATTTCATAATTTTCTGAAGTGATAGCACTAGATTTGTGTATATACATGTGTACTTAAATTTCTTCCAATACTTCCTAACAATACATTGACTGTTTAATTGGCTTTAAGTTTCTCTGAAATTCCTCAGGCTGGTGTTTTGTGGACAGCTTGGCCTGCAGCAGTGACTGGTCTCTAGAAACGGGAGGTTTGCTTTGCTCTTTCCTTTTTTCCCTTTGCAGCTCCTGGCTGTTTGGTCCTGCTGCCTCCCCTGTGCCAACTCTGGCTCTCCCTGGGTGCTGCAGCAGCTGGGTCACCTTGTCAGCCTCAGGGAGAGCTGTCTGGTGTGGCTGAGTTGAACTGACTGGTCTGAGCTTCAACTTTGCCTTTCATGGGATCCTCTGTGAGCTGTGGGAGACCTGAATAAGCACAGTGCTGGGGAAGCATAGCTTGGAATAGGAACTGCCCAGCTCAAGGAACTGCAGCCTCCATGACCAGGTGCCAGAGCAAATGCCTTTTCACTGCTCCACTTCGCTAAGTGCTTCTAGGTGTAGCTGACTGTACAAACAATGATGTAGATCAGTGCGATAACCAAGTAAAGCATGTGGTTGCCCTGGCTTAAAACCACTAGTAATTTCTACTGGGGAGTCTTTGGAGGAAGGATTCTCCTTAATTGCATGTATTTTTTACAAAACTGCATGTAACTTTTTGTGTTTATCCAGTGAATTTAACCAGATTGCAGTGAAGGCCTCCTGTTTTTGCCTTGTTTTGAAATAGTCTCTCTTGTGTACTGGTGGAAATGACGGAAGTGTTCAGACATTTCTCAGGCTAGTGCTTTTGGTTTTCCTCACAAGAGGCTTTCTCTGAAGAGGCTAAAGACAACATGGGACTCCTTATATCGTTGCAAAGGAACTTTTGATAATTTTTCTTCCTGTGTTGTAATGCTTTTTTGGAGAGCATTTTCACTTTAAAGTTTGTTTGTGTTTTTTTTTTTTTTCCCCTGTAACTCATACATTTAATGTGAGCTTAATCCTGCATGCAGTATTGCAATAACTGGACCAGCATGTAATAGTAAATGACTGGAAGATGTTCCTCAGTCGTTCTTAGCATGACCTTCATAAAGGCCTTATCAGCTTGGTTTTTGCTACTCAGCACGGCCGATCAAGCTTATTAACATGCTCATATCACTACAGGCATTTCCTCCTTTTGAAGAACAGAATTGTTTCTGACACAAATAAGTTAGAACTTATTCAAACAAGATAGACCCTTGGATGACTTGACAGAGGAGAGAGCAGAGGCCTTCGTTGTTTTTTGTCCTCTGCAGAACAATATGGCACACTGCTTGATCTAGGAGATGAAGTATGAAGTATATTCCAAGGGGATGCTTGGGGGAGGTCTTTTGCGAAAGAGCGCTTGTATTCCTTATTAGCAATTGTTTCATTGTCTGCTACTTGTAGTTGAGTTGAAGTCATGTTTACAAATAAATAATGGGTTAAAACAAAATAAACAACAAATAAGAGAGGAGGTATTTGATGTGTAAGAAGTGAATTTCTTACAATTATGCCCTTATTTCCATACTGCTTTCCCTTTCTAGCTCTCGGTTTAAGACCAACTATAGTGGCTGGTTTTCATCTAAAAGAAAATTTGTGCAATGACATAATGCTTCTAATTTTTAGCTTTACTGTGCATTCAGAAAGAAGCGGGTTGCCAGTCAGATGCTTGCTATCAGAGATATTCCAAACTATCCAGAGTTTGGAGCTGCACAGGTCCCTGTTTGAACTTACTGATATCCTTAAGAATGGCCTGCTTTGGAAGTGGTGGTGGAATGCCTGAACTCCATGAGTTCCTTTTCTTTTCAAAGTGTTTCCTAACAAGAGTTGTGTCAGTTTTGATCCATGATTTGCATTGCTTTGCAGAGGGTTTCTTCATGTGTAATTCATGCTCTCCAGTTGTGTGCACGTCTCTTCTGCCCCCTCACTCTTCCTATTTCTGTTTGAATTTTGGGAGATTTCGTATCCCATCAAACATTTTCTTTATTCATCACAGTGCCTCTCCTAAGGTAACTAACAAAATCCTGTGTGACTTGTAGCATCTCCCAAGGTGTTACTCTATATGGGAACAGGGAATAATCTAGTTGTTTCTGAATAAAGTTTCTTAACAAAAAAAAATGGAGAGGGGGTGGGGAAGGGGGAAGTTACATACTCACTGCATGATATAGACAATATTTCCTGCGACAGGAGATACTAACCTCAAAGAATTGAAAATAAAACATTGATTTTATTATTTTTTTTGAAAGTGGAATAGGGGAGGCAAAAATGGTAGAATAGTTGGTCTTTTTATCCCATGTGCAGATGAAATTGATTAAACCTTAAAAACTCGCCTCAGTCCACCCGGTTTATTAATTGAAGAATTTCCTCTTCCCTAGAATGGGAAGTGCACATTAAAACAGAGCTTTGCCCCTGAGTAGCAATGATACTTGAGAACGGTACATTTTCTACAATCCTATTTTCTCTTCTACAGTAAAGGAAATCCTAACATGGTAAAAAGCATATTTTTAAAAAAAAAAAGTATGTTTAAGGAAGTCCTCTTTCATTTCCTTGTAAAGCATGAAATCAAATTATAGCCCATGGCCCACAATTATTTTATTTTTACATTTCAAATTCCATTTTCTGCTTCCTTTTGGTGCCTGTGAACAGGAGTTGTACTGTTTGAGTAAAGTCAGCTAAAAAGATTACCACAAACAGGACACAGTAGCTTAAAGAAGCCCTGAGTCAGAATCTCTGTCTATGTTCCATTATTGTGTGGTGTGCAAAACCTCCCCTTCATTCACAGAGGGGCCTGACCTCTTTTCTTCCCTCTACTAGCCCAGGTTTTACCTTTCAGAGCCAAATCAGCTTTATATTGATGGATTATAGGGAATCTGCTTGCCAAAACAGTACAACTTGTAAATGTTCTTATATTCTTGATGTGCATTTGGTAAAGAGAAAACAATTGAGATTCTGCCTATTTATTGAAAATGCCTTTTTGTTCTCCTTTTCAGTAAGGATGGAACGAGTACCTACTGTAGTGCTTGGAGGTTATAGTGGAATGGTTCTGAAGGTGGGCTCAGTGCATGTATAATAAAAAGTAATAAACTTTTGGAACTGATAAAGTAATGCAAGAGGCTGAAATGTTTGGGGTTTTGTTTGGGGTTGTTTGTTTTTGTTTTTTTTTCCTAGACTAACAATGTCCTTTTTTTCTACCTTACTGTAAGTGTTACGCTGTGGTACTGGCACAGCTCAGTCTGGCAGTTTGGGTATATCATTTACAAGCTTGCAACAGGTTGCACAAACAGAAGGTGTTTTGAGTTCATGTACATGTTTTCAAAACTGAAACAACTTCTGTGATCAAGGTTGAAGGAGATTTTTTTATTTAAGATGTAATGTTCTGTTCCAAAATAAAACATGGCCATTATAGTGCTTTATGCTTTTTAAAAGTTCAGCCTGTAGCTTGGGGGCTCCCATTGGTGTTATCCTGTGAATACTGGTGTAACAGATCTGGGGTTTATTTAATTGCATGTTTTTGTGTAAGGATGTGACACAGTAGGATGTAAACACTGCAGAGCTTGTCTACTTTAGCTTCAGTGAGCAAGATAAGTGTGCTTTACTTATTGTATGGAAATCAAAGGTGGGTGCAACACTGAACACATTAACAAAGAGTGAGTTTAGTGCAGGGGATGAAGGTCTGCAGCCTTGTTGCCTGGAACTCTGGGTAGGCCTTTCTTCCTATGTCAGTAAAGGTTTCAAGATATATTATACAAAACAATGCCAATGCAGAGAATGCAGTGAAATTTTTCCTAAAGATTAAAAGTTCATCAATACATCCTTTTATTAATGCATACTATTCTTTTTCAGTGTACTCGGGTAGTAGCTGGTAAGTTCTTTCAGGATCCAAGGGTGAGAGCTAGCTAGGAGTGATGTGGTGTAAGTGGTATCATTTTGCTCTTCCCTTGGAGAAACTGAAGCAACTGCCAGTTTAGGGAAACTTGGGTTGCTGCCTTCTGTGCTTTTGAAATTTGTCATAATGCATGATATCTGTGATTCAACTAGTCTCATGAGTAAGGAGTAATAAATTACTTCCCCAGTGACTGTTTATAATCAGATACTCCCCAAATTTCAGGAGCGAGAGTGGATTGGGACTGTTCAAAGCAGTAGCTAGACTTTATCTTGTCTGTGAAGGTGTTTTTGTTATTATCTGAGTTCAGTGTTCCCTGTCACTTTTGTGGTACAAGTGAGTGCTGCTACCTCCAGGTTTAGCTGGCACTTGCAGTCTTTGTGATTGCCATGCTTTTGGTCTTGTGTTTTGCCTGTGTCTGGCTGTCATCCAGATTCTCTCAGTTCATGTTTTATCTTTCTTGTTTGTTTTCCTTCACTCGGACTATCTACTTTACTTTATTTTTGCTGTGGTTTAGCTGCTTATCTTTGCAATATAATTCCCATCTTTTCCCACCCCGTTGTGTTTTCTGATGACAACTAGTTTGTTTCATTTGTTTTTTGCAGGGCTTCATCTGAGCCGTGTGTCATCACACAAAGGGTACTCCAATAGTTGATCTTTCATTTTCAAGCAAAGTGAGAAATCACTCATCAGAATTTATCTGCCTGAATGTTCTTGAACACTTCTTTCATAGATGAAGTGACAAATAAAAGGTTGAACCCCTCTTTTTTTTCTGTAGAAAAAATAATTTGAGTACCTTAGTTTAACTTTGTCACTGATTCTATATGACCTACATGCAGAAAAATATTTTTGATTGTTGTGCTTCCTTATACACAGACCTGTCCTTTGCACGTGTCTCTACTTTGTTCAGAGTAATTTCAAGCCATTCGCCTTCTTTGAAGGCTCGAGAAACACTCAACTCTTCTGTAATCTCTTCCAGATCGCTCTTCTTAACAGTGTGGGACCATATCCTGTCTCCTTTTTGAGCATGTCATGGGTTTACTCTGGGCTAATTATCTTTTTTTTAAACCTTTTACACAATTGCTATGAGATGAGAGAAGTTTTGTACAGACAGAAGAGACTTGATGTGGGGGAATAACATTAAACTTATTACTAGAAGGATAAAAACTGAAGAATAATATATACAACAATTCTAACTAGGTAAAATTATGAAGAAAATTCTATGTATTTACAAAATTATCCCTCCCCCCTTGTTTCAGTCCAGGAGGAGAAAAGTCTCTTCTCTACTTTCAGGGTTTACTGCTCCTCTAAATCAAATTTGCAGCACTTGAAAGTTTTCTTCTTTTATCTCTGGGGTGACAGCTCTGATCCGTTGTAGCTGGAAATCTCTCTCTCTCTCTCTCTCTGCTGCACGTCGCCCTCAGGACTGTCCCTGCTCCTCCCTGCCGGGCCAGGACCGGAGGCTGGGGGGTACTCGGGCCCTGTGAGGTCCTCCATGGACTGCAAGGGGACAACTTGCTGCACCAGGGTCTGCACCACTGTTACAGGGGATAATGGCATCGAGTCCATCCCCTGTTTCTTGTGGGGTCCCTTCCCATGGGAGACAGCCTTGGATGAGCTTCTCCAGTGTGAGTCCACCCTCGGACAACAGTTCTTCCATACTCTGCTGTCCTTTAGGGTCACAAATGAATTACACCAGCA
>VXAY01006537.1:2008890-2182783 GCA_013399855.1 Oxyruncus cristatus
TCTCTTGTTCTCCTCCGCTCTCCTCCGGGCTGGAATTTCTTCTGCGCAATTCATCTTCTCTTCCGTTTTCTTAAATATGTCATTTGCAGAGGCGTCACTAAAACTTGTGATTGGCTTTGCTCCAGAAATCTACCTGGAATTAACTGTTTTTCAACCCTGGAGGGGGTGCTGGTAAACCCACGACAGAGCAAAAGCTGAGTGTTTCAGTTCTCTGTTCCATTTCACACAAGAGGACATGACTGGCATTCTGTAGTCAGGTAGTGCAGGTTTGAGTGATATTTTCACCATGTTTTATTCTTGTTACTGTTTTTGGAGTCTCCACTTGGTACGGCTGTATTTATTTTATCTTTACAAGTGAGATTGGATTACTTGAGAATGCTCATATAATCCATTCTTCACTGTTCCTAATTAAATCTTACTCTGCTGTAGAAAATTATTCAGAAATGTTAGTGGAATTGAGAAATGATAGTGAGCTGACTGTTTTCTAGTGTGCTAGAGGTGATTTAAGTAGTGAATATGAAGTTAGACATATTCGAAGTCTACTATTACCACTTGCATGCTATTAGAGAAAGTGTACTGAATGAGGTGTTCCATGTTAAATGGGAGAGAGTTTTGTTGTCTTGTCACAAATGACCTGCCAACTTTTCTGATTGGAAATGTTACATTTGTGAATCCTTGTACTCTTTATTTTGACTTCTCTAGATTTTCTTCTGGTGTTTAATGAACTCTGTGCATGGATGATGGGCAACTAAGAAAATGGGTTCTTGAATAAAACAAGATGTAAAACTGTGTAGGAGAAGATTGAAGGATTGGGAAGAAGGTGAATTGTCAAAAATGGCTTATTAAAGATGGCTCCACGAGGAAAATGGAGGAACTAAATCTTAGCATTAGTTTTTCACCTTGTTATCCAAGGGTCCTATAAACTTGAGTACTCATGCCTTGATATGCATGAGTAAACATGTACAAAACATCCTGATGCCTTGGGGAGAATGCAGTCAGAAGTATTTCTGTCAATGCTGTCCTGATCTTTCCCTTGGCTCCACGACTGTTGAAGGGCAACAGCTTCCTGCCCTGCTTGTGTGCCAGCCCTCTACCTGCCATGTCTTCTCTTCCACCTTGTGCCATCTCTTCCAAACTGTGGCCAGTCAGCACATTAAGGCTTCGCAGGAGACACAGTAGTTGAGCCGACAGTGTTTGTGAACTTGTGTGTGCTGCTGTTTCCTTGACTTGTAATATTTTTTTGTCTGGAGTGTCATGGTGTGTTTTCTGGGGTTTCTGGAGTTCTTCCATGGACTGCACAGTTATTTTTCCTTTGTTCATCTTCCCTTTGCTATGAAATGCCTCGAGTAGACGTTCTTGACCTTCTAGCAACCGGGCTGATGATTTTTGTGGCTCTTTTAATGTGTTGCTAATAAATTCATACATACAGCAGTTGTGTTTGCTTTATAGCAAATGTATTCAAAGCAGTTGATGTAGTGTTTCAAGATAAAGTGGCCCTTGTACTGAAAACTGCATGTAACAGTTCAGTGCAGATTTTGTCTCCTGTTGAAATGAGGAGATACCCATTATAAACACCATATATTATGGATCTTATCAGCCACCCTTTTCAAGACCAGGTTTGGGTCTTGTTACTTTGGCTTAATTTTTGGATCATGAGGATTGCTATGCTTTAGTAGTCATAGCAGAGTTATCTAAGACTCAAGCTGCAGCATCATTTATTTTACTAGTTGTCTTTTTAATAGTATTAATAATCCATTGGACTTGATGATTTCGTTTTAATTATTAATTCGTATTCATTTTAAGGATGACACTTGTGTAGTGATAATTACTGTGTGGTATAGGGTAACACAAAACATGTGTGTTAAGTTTAAAAAAGCCCTGCTTTATGTACTTGTAAAAGTGGATTCATTCTGATTATTAAGTATTTTGACCCACTGAAAACTATTTTCATACCGTTTGTTCTCCTTGCTTCCTCATCTTTAGGTCTGCACTTGTGTGGTGTATAAAGTCTGCACCTTTTTGTACAGCCTTGATGACTTTTGTGTTGTAATTTAAGCAAGTTCTAAATCAATACAATTCTTGAAACAATAAAACTACAAACTACTTTTGAAGGTATAACGTCCGTCCAAAGTTTGTTAGGCTGAGATATTTGAAACTAATAGTGAAAATTCTGCGGAAACATTGGAAATGCCATAATTATCCCACTAGTGCTCTGAAGTGTTTAGCATTCATTATTACAAGATGAAAGCTCTGATAGGTTGAAAATAGTCATTTGTAAACGTAATTTTTTTTTTCTTCTTTTTGTAGTTCCCACCCGCTCATTCACCCCTGCACTTCAACCTCAGACTGATTTCCTATCCTGAGTTCATGGGAATCAGGAACAAGGGTAGCTGTTGTCATAGCCATTGTAAAAGCCTTTAAAAAAAAAAAAAAAGGGCAGGAGGAAGGCTGGAGAGGGTAAAGGAACAAGGAACAGCTGTATTGATTTCTTGTTCTTCTCATTTAATATTTGCCTTAAAAGTACCTAAGTTCAGAATGCTGATTTCTGGTTTCTCTCATCTTTCAAGATGTGCTTTTTTTTTGGTGATATGACTTTCTGGTAGTTAAGCTTTGAATTTCGTTTTAGTTTTTTATGTTCAAGCTTTGTCAATATTAAGGTCTGTTGCACTTTACTATTTTGGTATTCAGAGTGTTTCAGTTACCTGGAATGAAACAAGAAAATTCAGAATATAATTAGTGGAAGGCACAACGTTCATCAAAAGCTTCCTTGAAAACAAATTTAAATCCATGAAACTCAGGTTGCTTCAATTGAAAGATTAAGGGTTTGTGACAAAACTTTGAAAAATCAAAGTAATCCATAAGCATGATAGGTAGCTTCAGCATAAAGTTTAGGAGCTTTTTCATGAAGGGATCTAAGGATCTTTGTGCCTGTGTTGAAATTATATGGATGTGAATTGGGAGTAAATGGCAATATATTGCAGGTTTATAAATCACCTTTTATGTTGAGGGATTGTAAGACTTTCTTTAGACTTGGCATAAACTTGTCTCTGGTGGTGATGACTTTGTTTTCATTTTATCAAATTTTGGGCTTTGAAAGAAAAATGGTAGGAAGCAGGTGGGGACTGAGGATTGTTGATGTAGTTATGGGGCATGTGGTTGACCCTTGTTGGGGTTGCTGTGAGCACGCAACTCTCTGCAGTGTTGCTGTGTTTCTTCAGATCTATCATATTCCTACTTAGCTTCCTAGATTATCATTTTTAATTGAGGCAAAAGTCATGCTTGTCTTGCTGCAAGGTTAATTTTCCTAGCACTTTTTTTTTTTTTTAAAACGGTGATAACAGTCTTAGACTTGAACTATCAGTATGGGGAATATGTAAACTATTGCATTCTTCAGTATTTTTTGTGACCTGATGGTAGCATATAACAGCTTAAATTCCTGCGGTCTTAATTTCAAATTTCAGTGCATACTTTGTCTTGGTTTGTTTGTCTTTCTAGTATTTTGTACATCTGCTGACACTTTTTATGGAAACTATTTGAGAAAATGATCCTTAATCTTTTTATGCTGCCGCAATATTGACTGTGAATTCTCCTCCAGGTGCCCAAATTATCGATTTGATGATGCTCGTAATAGATGTGACAAAAGGGATGCAGACACAGTCAGCAGAGTGCTTGGTAATTGGGCAAATTGCCTGCCAGAAGATGGTGGTGGTTCTGAACAAAATAGATCTCCTTCCAGAGGGAAAGAGACAAAGTGCCATTGAGAAGATGACTAAGAAAATGCAGAAGACCTTGGAAAATACTAAGTAAGTGAACAGTGATATTAACACCTGACTTGTAACAAAATGTTTAATGAAAATACCAGCATTTCCCTTGCAATGTGCTTCTAAGCATACTGAGACATCTAGCAAAGATAAGAGAGTGAAAAGATTGCTGGAAACTCAAGTGCAGCTCCAAATTCACATGTGCAAGTATCATTTGCATACTTTCCTATAATTAAGCTTTTCAGTTTAATAACACAAAGAATATCCAGGTAAAAAGTTTTGGGTCCGTTTGGCTGGTTTTGTTTGTTGTGGGGGTGGGTGTTTTCTGGGTGTGTTGGGGTTTTTTTTGTGTTTGTTTTTTTTTGTTTGGGTTTTTTGGTGTGTTTTTTTGTGTGTGTTTTTGTTTTTGTTTTGTTTGTTTTTTTAGCTTTTGGGCTTGCAACTTTTGTTACGATCTGCAAGTCTGTTTCGCTTCAGAGAAAAAAAAGAAAGTGTTAGGAAATCTCCTTAATGGAGGATGAAAACCGATTGCCCCAGTTAGAGGTAGCAGAATGATGGAAGTTTATATAATGTGGTTTTGGCTGGGACAATTATTTGTCAGCCCTGTTTCAGTACCTTAGTTAAGGTACATAATGAATGAAGTGTAGTGAGGTTCATGAGTGGAAACGTGGCTATTTTGAAGTGGGAAGATAAAATATTTATTTAGTGGTTACCCAAACTGAAGCACAGCTTTGCTTTGGTCAGGGATGTAAGGTGACATAACTATTGGGTCACATTTTGATTTGAAGAATCTAAGGAACAGGATTCAGTGTACAGAGAAGAGAACAAAAATTCAGTTTGTGCATGTGCTGCCTGTGCTTCGTGGTGCTCTGAAAGCACTGCCGACCTGGGTGTGATTGCAAAGTGCTTGTCCTGTTGTCTCTCAGGGGTGGGGTGTTTCTTTACAGCCTCTTTACCGCTTTGAATCTCCAAATGTATATTTTTTAACTGCTTTTTTGTTTCTCGACTACTCTTGTTAGTAGGACATATGCTGGGAGTGTTTGACAGCTGCCTCTGAACCCAGACATTTGGCAATGAGGGGTTTTTTTTGGTTGTTTTTTTTTAAATAGTTTATTTGTTGATAATTTTCTCTACACATACAGGCATGCATGTACAATTCCACAGCAGTAAGCAAAGCTGAAGTCTGTTGCAGCTGTGGAGTAGGTGTTGCCATCAATGCTGGGGGAATTATTGTGGTGTTGTCAGGAAATTCTATAGAAGGTGGACAAAAAAAATAAGCAGAAGAAAGTAGCTGTTGTATATTTGAATAGTTTGATACTAGTAAGTTGTCACTCACTGTGGGGGAAGAGCGGAGAAATTGGGATTTCAGGGAGTTTCTAGCCTTCGGGTGAGCCTGGAACTACTTTATATTGACACATGTAGGAGATGTGTGGTCTAATGGTGGGAGTCTTTCTCTCTTTCAGGTTCTGTGGGTGTCCTATTGTTGCTGTTGCAGCAAAGCCCGGTGGACCGGAAGCCCCAGAGTCTGAGAATCCACTGGGTGTTTCTGAATTAATTGAGGTACCTGCTGAAGAACATCATAATAACATAAAACATGCTCCAACTTTTTTCTTTTAAGTCTTTTTGAGTACAGTGTATTAGTGTCTAGAGTTGAGGAACTCCTGCATTAATTCCAGTTTTAAGGAACCTGGTTCTTTAGGGATTCCTTTCAGTGAATTGAGAAGTTGAAGTTACGTGCCCCAAAAGTGGGTCTCCTTTTTCAACTACTAGGCTACAAAGCCTTTGAATAGTTATATCTTAAGAAATGACCATCCACAAGTGTGCTGAAATTGTCTTTGAAGTTGTAAAGAGTTAGGAAGCATAGTGAATTAAAAATAGCTTTAAAATTCTGCCAAATCCTTGTTAGGAGTTGTTTTATGGTTGTACCATAGTTAAGAAAACAGTGAAGTTGTAAAGTTAGGCACTCAAAAGTTACACATTGGGAATTGTCTCCTTCCTTCATGTGTGTGTTATGGTCCACTGTTTAATTTCATGATTCTTTATTCTTTATTCTAAACAATCCTGACCTTGCTTCTTGCACAGGATGGACAGGACTCAGCTAGTGAGCAGGTAGTCCATATTTTATTTTAATTCTCATTATTCTCTGTGTGGCCTCATGACTCCATTCAAATACTGCTCTGCATTCAGAGTAATTAATTTCCTCCTGGAGTTTTCTTGGCACACATTACTGTGGTCTTGAGTACTTGGCAAACAGTTAATTTACTTCCAAAACACCTATGGGAACTGTAGAGGTGACTTTAATCCATATTTAGATTGGGAGGTTGAGGCACAAAGGAGCTAAGTCCACTGAGTTTATGGATTTTAATTGCCAAATTTAAGGAAACTAGGAACTATTTTGGGACATGCTTGTGTTCAGATCATAGTACCTGCCAATTCTGATTTCAGTTATAAGTGCTTAGTATTTCTCTTAAGCTTTGGGGTTTCTGTTTGGGCAGTCTGAGGTGTGTATAGGCAGTGGTTACCTGTAGAAATTTCATTTTTGTGGGAATGACAATACATGGGAGTTCTGGCTTAAGTGTAGAATCCATTCTCTAAAGAAGCACTGCCTGCCTTCACAATGAAACCATCTTGTTCTGATACCCTGCCTTGCTTACTGCATGTCTTACACATCTGAAAAAGAAAAAAAGCATGGCCTGGATTTACCCCGTGTCCTGAGTGAGATAGGGCCTGGAAAAAACTGTGATTGTGCAACTAACATTTTATCAGACCCATATGAGCAAGGGAAGACTTTAAGCAAACTGTTGCTTCACAAGTATCCTCAGTTCCAGCGATGTGGGTTGTTGTTTGGTTGTGGTGTTTTGGTTTTTTTGTATTTTTTCTTGGGGGGTGAGGGAGAAAGAACACCTTCTCAGGTAGTCAGAACCCTAAATTATATGGCACGAAGCATATACTATGAAGGGCAGGACACTTAAAATAACTGAGGCAGTTTGTAGCTTGTAGTAGTCTTGGCACCCTTTCTGTGAGTTAGCTTTAGGAGAAAGCAGCATCTTTGCCCTGGAGGGATGCTGCTGTTATTTGCAGACAGCCGAAAGTAGTTCTAAAACAGAGGCATTATTCTTTGAAGACTCGTCAGATCCTGATTTGGATGCTGCCAAATTTAGAACTGTAAATTGCTGAAGTTAAGGTGCAGCATCAGTCATCAGAAACTCTAGGGATGTCTGGCCTAGGGCAGCCTGGCTTGTATAAAGGCAGGACAATCCACAGAGCTGCTGAGCAGTGAATGCTGTATTGGCTCCCAGGCTTGTGTGACCCAAGATGGGAATGGGGATGGGATGTAGGATGACCTTAGAATAGACTTAGCAAGAACCCACCTACCTGCAGAAATGTCTAGAGAGGAGATATGCAAGTCCTTACTTCTGCCTTCATCTGGTTCCTGGTGGCTTTACTGGAATGTTCCCCAGGGTTAAAACCTTTGAAGGAAATACCAGTGTTGCAGCTGTTTCTGTCAACTCTGAAACCTAATATTAGAAGAGCTGGCAAATGCTGTGTGAGTCCTACCATTGAGCTTCAAGGTATTATCCTTTCTGTCCTTAATGAGAGACTCTCTCCATTGTTCTGCCATTACAATTTGGGCTTAATCTGCAGTTTGACCTTAAAAACTGACGTTAAAGGCAGTGCCAAGTGTATATGCTGGTGTTACAGGAAAAGTAGAGATGAAAAGTGATTTGAGACAGGAGCAAAACAGTTCCTCTGAAGCACTGTTGGGTACATGCCTTGTTATAATTAAAGTCTTCTGTCTATGATGATGCATTTTAAGAGACATAGTATTTGTCAGCAAAAGAGAATTTCTCTAGAAAATGGTACTTAGGTAGCTGTTAGTGGTTTGATCCTCCAAGAAGTGTTAACAGAAATCTGAAGGATAAGTTGACTTTGAAAACTTAACCCAGTATAATGGTTTTTCTGGGAAGGGAGACAGAGATAGACTTTATGGGGCACTAATATCTGTATATAAGTTCATTTTCAGAAAATCCAAAAAAGCTGAAGTAGCAAAACGCACTGTAAAATTGTACTTTTGGGGGTTGGGGGCTGATGAGAGGCAGAATGACATGTATAGGGCTTTTTTTTTTTTTTATTTCCTCTTTGCTTTGCTGCAGTGTTTATATTGAGTTTGGCAGCAACTTTATCGCCAGTGCGGTTTTGCTAACCAAGCTAAATGTGCAGCACCAAATCTTTCTAAGGCAGAAAATCGAACTGTTCCTGCTGCTAAGTGTGCGTCTCCTCTGTGGCACACACAGTTAATTTGACATTGGTGCGTTCTAAGCTCATTGGGAGATGCCTGGAATCAGTAAAATTGCAAGCTTGTTCAATCAATCATCCGCTTGCCTTCCTTTTGCTCTGTGGCTGTCATGACTTTTCACCCGGGCATGGTGCTGCTTTTATCTTTTTTTTTTTTTTTTCCCAGGTCTTGAAGTCTCAGGCTTTCCTGCCATCGAGAGACCCCTCAGGACAGTTCCTTATGGCAGTCGACCACTGTTTCTCTATCAAGGGTCAAGGCACGGTGATGACAGGGACTATTCTTTCTGGCTCTGTTAGCCTTGGTGACAGTGTGGAGATTCCTGCCCTGAAGGTGAGTCTCTCATTTTCACTCCCCCTGTTTTTCCTGATAGAAAGAGACACTCAACAAAGAAGAGTGTGTTCTCTTCCAATCTGAAATTATTCAATTATTTTCACGGGGTTATTTTGTACTCTACTATAACCCTTATTATAACAGGAAGAGACACAGCGGTTTTTAAATAAGGAAGTCAGTAAAGTTACCTGCTCAGTAATTTAGTTGGGTGAAGAGGAGAGAAGACTGACCTAGATTAGCATGTTAGACTTTGAAATTCACAAAAGCAAGGTGGGCACGTTTCCAAGATCGGATGTGCCCAAGGACTGAACAAGGTTTGAATGAGGTTACTTTCATGTGAGACATGCTGCGCTGAGAAGGCTTGCAAAAGAATCTGAGCAGGTAGGCTTCTAGAAATGTCTGGGAGCAAAGGAAATGACAAGAAGAGGGCATTGAAATGCTTGATATACATTCTTTGTTTGCTGAGGCTTTAATTGATGTCAGCATGTTCTGGGAGAACTGCTGGAATGCAGTAGGTGGCTTGCTGCCATTGAGATCTTCAGAGAGCCTGTAGAAAGTCACAGGGGCCTTTCAATGGCCTCTGAACTGGTTTTACTATTTAATTACCTTAGAACATCTTCATCCTTCAAAAGAAAATAAGGTGATTTTATGCTTGGAACAGGTGAAGTCTGTTCCACAGATGCTGACTTGCGCTGACTTTCCCAAAATAAGTCAAGACTGAGGAGTATTTTGCAGCTACCACTTAAAAGTGGACCCAGTGAGTAACAATCTGGGAACAGGAAAGTTTTGGCTCGACAAGCCTGGATTGGCCCCTTTTCCATGTTGTCAGTATTATCTTCAAGTCATTACTACAAGGACCCTGTTCTTTCATTGAGTGAACATACTGCTTTCTCATTTTTGACTGTACTTTGTGGACAAGTGAAGGACTAAGTGAGGCATTCTGATTTCACCTGAAATATATTGTCAGCTGACAATCGGTTTCTGGCCAACTTCATCTTTGATACCTGTGGCCATCTAGTTTATATCATATTGTCCTTTGCACAGAAGTGATTTGCATGATAGATGCTCTGTCATGTCTGCTTCCAAGTGAAGTTCTTATTTCCCATATTCTCCTGTGCAGCATACGGCCTGTTTTGGGAGCTGTGCTCTCAATTCCTGCAGGGAATATGCTTGCTGGAACTGTAGCTCTGGTTTCAACCTCTCCTGCTTTCTGCTTGCTGTTCCTTCCCTTTTCTGTGTCCTGTTCACAATCCTTGGACCTGCCAGCGCTCGGGGTCCGAAGAGGGACAAGTATTTAGGAGTGCAAGGCTGATGAGTGTGAGATGGCTCTTGCCCAAACAGGGCCTTGCATAGAGGGTTTGCTGCTTTCCTTTTGGCACAGCACTGGCCAAACTTCCTGTCATTTGCTGCTCTGGGAGATGGGGGTGAGACAGAGCGATTATTTCTTACAAAGAAAGAATGTGTCACTAGATTGTATCTGGAAATGACCATTGAGCTTTTCATGTATAGTCAGAGAATGTTTTGAAGAAATATGGTTTGGAATAAGACTGCTTTTTGAGAATTTGTGTGAAGGAGGAAACAACAAAAATATAGTGAATAATTTGCAAATGGAGAGTAGGGAAAGCCTTAAATGGGACTTCAAAAGAGGCTTTCTTCCCACCCAAGTGACTGGGAGAGTAGTCACTGATGCAACAGCCAACTTAGCAGATAAACAGGTCTTTTGCAAAGAGAAACCAGATTACTAGGCTGTTATGGCATTAACAACTTCCCTTAAAGTTTGTTATTTTTCCATTTACTATTGATGAATTAATCCTTCCACTGCCGTGTTTGAAATAGATGTGTCCATGCCTCTGAGTGATAATAGTGGGGGGCAAAGTGTTGGGTTTTGCCATTAGCAAGTTGTGAATATTCATATTCCTGTTGTTCAGGTATGGAAACCAAGAGCGCAGTCAAAGGAAGCAACTTCTGTAACTTTGAGCTGTGTGTTGTACTTACCCCTGCCAGCATCATGCAGAGCTGGGTTAGGATACCTATAAAAGGTCAAACCTTTCTCAGGCCTACAAGGTAACGGAGGAAGCACATTTCACAACACATTGTGGTTTATGACTCTCTCTGACCTTTTTTTGCCCTGACCCAATGGTAACTGAGATTGACAGCTGGTACCCGCTGGGCATTTGGGGACATTACAAACCAGCTGCTTTTTTTTAAATTTGAAGAACCCTCTCACCAAATGAAGTGGCATCACCTTCCAGTTCTACTAATGGACTTCGACATCTTTGACCGCTTGAACCTGCACAAAGGAGGGACACAGCAATTAAAAATAAACAGTGACATTCTCAAACGCCCATGCTTGCTCTGATTGAGGCTGAGAGCACCAGCAGTGCGTGGATTCCTTTATGCTTTGCCTATGTAAATTGCCATCTGGGGTTGATTATCCATACAGTGAAAAGAAAAATTATATATATGTGTTTGGCAAAAAGCTTTGACACAGCAAACAGTTCACTATCCAATTGAGTTAGTACTATTTGCTTCCTAGCACTTGAAATCCACCTTGAAGAGAATGAACCTAGGATTTCTGCAGCAAAAATGTAGTGCTGGCAGAATTCTGAATGTCCTTTAAGATTATTTCAGTGGTCTTTCAATCTCTACAGTCTTTCAGCTTATAAACTGTAACAACTTGTGACATTTTATTTCTGCTTTATAAAAGTTTCTGGAATTTGAAGAATGATTTTTTTCAGTTTAGTTTTATTGTACTGATAGGTTTTTATTTTACTGATGTCTTAGGTATGTCTTGTATGATTTTAGTTTAAGTGAGGATGAATGTCAAATTTCAGTACTGCTGTGTCTTTTTGTAGCATGCTTTAAATGAAAAGGGAAAGTGTCATGTGTTGTTTATTTTTTAAGTGGAGGAAAGGTATCTTTGCCTTCCTTATCGAGGTGAGAGGGGGAAATCGTGGTGTTAGTGATTCTAGCTTTGGATTTCACAGTTGCAAGGACATTAGAAATACTAGACAATTGAGTAAAAGAGATAATATGTTACTATGCTTTAGGGCATAGAAAATGTCCCAGATTGGTTAATAAGAATCACTCTCTTAAGAGTTGTGAAAGATCATGGAAGAGGTCAAGTCTGAATTGAGTGAGGAGGCAGAGATAGATGTGCACAGCTAATGGGTATAAATGTGGCCATCCTGAAAGTGTCCACTCAGCGTTGCCTTACCTGTGATCAAGGGCTGCAGAAACCACGGTGCACGTCCGTGGCAGCCGAGTACAAAGATCACTGTTGGGTTTGGGTGTTTTTTCAGGAATTCTAAGAAGGAGAAACTTTCATTCTTTCTTCATAGTCAGGTTCCTGTCCATCCTGTTTAATGTAATTGCTGACAAATGCTGGAGCAAGTTGGTGCAAGCTGAGTGGCTGATGGGGGTTCATAGCTGTGTTGGAGCCCATATAAAGTACAGTGTGCTGCCAGTTTGTACTGTGTGTGTCAAAAGTTGGGAGGGTCTTGAAGGCTGAGTATCTGTGTTAATGCTGAGCAGTTACTCAGCCTGTTCATGTTTTTCTGTAGGGGATCGTGTGGGGAATTTTGCTGTGTGCTTCAGCTGAATAATGTATCTTGTGTTGTACGGTACAAAGTTACTTCTTGTGTAATAAATCATGTGGACATCCAGTCTTTGGACTGACCTTGGGAAGTGCCTCTTGAGACATTGTCATGTTTTTGATCTGCTACCTGTGGTTGAGCTGTTGTCATTAAAGGGAAAGAGAAATATTCATACTGGGTGAACTTCACCATCCCAGAGGTTTGCAGTAGCCAATTGTCATTATTAATGTTGAGCATTTCAGTCTCAAAGGTTGCAAACGCGTTTATGAAATGCTTCCCTTGTAGTTGGAGAATAGTCATCCGGGTGTTTCAGTACTTTGAGCTTTCAAGAGGTCGTGTGAGATGTCAAATATGAAAAATGTGGGAAACTTGCTTCTGTTTATCTAGTCAAGTCTCCTAGTAAATGAGACTATTGGTTTAAACCAGCAGTGGATTCTGTTTGGCAGGGGCCTATTTGCTGTCAAATTGTATTGACTTCATGAACTTTTTAAGAGGCACTGTTTTGTAAGTGTGATACTGAGAAGCTTCATAGCTTCATACTCTTTCACCATATGAAGAGATGTTTTCTAAGATTTTTTTTGTTGTCTAGATAACTTGGACTGTGTTTTGGCAAAGATTTTGTGGTTTTCATGTCTCATACAGCAAAAAAAACCCTCTCTAGTGTCTGATAGAATAACTCAAATTGTATTTGCAAGACTGTTTCCTTGAAATTAGTGTTGCTATTAAAATCATAACAGAGATCAGCTTTTGTCCACATGAGTACTTCAGTCTGTCCCAGGACCTGTGGTTAGTGAGCTTTAGTATATACATGTAGTGAGAACTAACTTTATTTAAGGACTTCTGCACAATCAGAATTGCACAGTTAAGCTTTGTCACAAGGCATTTAAATCTCAGAAAATTAAGCTGGAGCAAACTCCACTGAATTGGATCACGAAGACATTTGTGTGTGGACTTAGATTGTGAAATCGTAAAGAAGTTTTTATTTCTATCATTTTGAGTTCTTTTGGCCTCCTAATATACCCCTTCCAAATTTCAGTCAATGTTGACTATTTTTTGCATTGCAAATAGAACCCTGGATGAATTTTCTGAGTATGTCTGAATACTGTTTCTACATCTATTTTTTTTCCAGTGCTGCTTGGATTAATTTTGCCCAATACTGATATAAAAAGCCTTTAAAATGCTACAGTTCCTCTGCTGGGGAAGGTGTCTTGCTTGCCTTGAATGTTTTCCTTTATGTTGAAATGCTGTAAAGAAGAAAAGTTCAGAAAATTAGACTGGGGGAAAATCAACTAAATGTAAGTGATAAAACTGTGAAACGGCAGTTCACAGTACATATTAAAATATCTGGCTGAAAAAATAAAAATTCTAAATCCTAAATCAATAAATTAAAAGAAGAAACACAATGTTATACATGCGGTTTAATTCACTACAAGAATTAAACTGTTTCTTTATTTGTCTGCCGCTTCTAAAGCATGGGCTGTGTTTTTTGGAGATTTTCTCTTTTCCTAGAAAACATCAGTGTGAATCCTACTGGTTTTGCATCTTCTATGGCATTACTTAAAAGCAAAACATGCAGGATTTGGCTTATACTGGAAAGTACTCCGCTTCCAACATTTAGGATATTATCAGTTGTTTTGGAAGAACTAAACTCCTCAGCACAGTTCCTTGTTCCTTGTGGTTAAGTAAAGGATTAAAGACCTGATCCAGTGCCTGTGGAATGAAATTTAGATCTGGCAATAAAAACTTCTCAAATCTTTTTGGCTCAGTCTCTTAACAGAATAAGAATAGCAGATTCTGATCTGTTTCTAAAGATCAGTTCCCCCATTTTCAAGTATGGTTTTGTAACTTTTTACTGTGTGGTTTTTCTGGTTTTGTTTTTTTATTTTAGTTTACACTTGAAAAAAAACCAAACCCCCAAAACCTCAAGACCACAAAGCACAGAATCGATTTTATTTTTTTATTAAAAAAAAAAAAATTAAAAAAAAATCTAGTTAACTTCAGACTTTCAAAAAAAAACTCAGGAATAAAAATGCTCAGGAAGAGATTTCTATGTTGCTCTTCCTTTTGCTATACCTGTTCCTGAAGTATAGTGCTTTAATTCATATTGCTTGCAATTTTTTATTAAGTATCATGTAGATACAGTAAGACGGGGGAGCAAGATAAAGGACTTTGTGCATTCAGTTTTATTTAGGACCAGAGATAGTACTAATAGAAAGGGATCTTGATACGTATTGTGGGGTCTTTAAATTTTTTGTGCTTGGTCAGAGCAGAAGGGAAGGAAGCCAGGGGAGAGCAGCCAACCTGAGCAGTGCTAATCCAAACCATACACTGTATTTTTGGAGCTTGTGTGTCTAATGTGATCTCTGTAGGCAGAAAAGTGACCTAGTCAGTGCTGGCCAATTAACTCTTCAAATACTGAAATTCATCTGTGGCTTTTTTTTTTCCTGGAGGTCTAGGTGTACCCTGTGGTCCCTGCCAGATAGAGGCAGTTGGGATACAGATTGCATTCTAATGGATGAGAAAAATTACCCAAGGGATAAAAGTTTTTTTTCCTACAGTGAATCTGAAAAGGAAGAGAATTGTAGCTTCTGCCTTGCTTCTATCCGCTTAAACCACCTTGAAATGTCTGTTAGGATCAAGGCTCCATGTGGAAGTGCAGCATTTCTGGAAACAATACTGGTCTCCAAGGCAGATTTTTAACTTCTGCAGTAGTTCCCAGACAGTACTTGTTTGTGCTTATCTGCAATGCTGACTGGTGGTGGTTAATGTGTGAGATAGTTTGAAGTGTGTGTTTTGTGCCATTCCCATGCAAATAATTTTGCCTTAACAGTTAGAAAGTGCAGAGAGTTGTTATAGCCTAAGAACTGGTACATGGTTCAGTGGGGTTCCAAATGAAAAAATAATAGAGCATCATCTTGACTCTGAGTAGATGAAAATACTGTGTGAGATGAATGTCATACTTTTATTTGACATAATGACTGATTTTCTTAGATAAATCACATTTTTTGTGTCTGGGTTTCAGTAAATGACTTGTCCCATGAGAACTGTTAGAAAAGCTGAAGAAAGTTCTTATAGAAATACAAGGTGGAAAAGGAACTGAGCTGGAGAAGCAGGAACCAGTGTAGTAACAGGAAAATGATACAGGTGGAGTTGTTCTGAGGTTGGTCCTGGCACTGCAGTGTAACAGTTCCACAAGTGACTGTTTGTGCTCTCCCCTGTATGTCAGTGTTCTCCTCACAGTACCATGTTAGTGTGCTCACCTGTCCAGTTTAGGCTGCTGGCAGATGTGACTTCCATGCACAGTCTGTGATGATCAGTGTTCTGCAGCTCTTTTGAAATTACCAATGTGCTGGGTCAAGTGGAAAAAGCTCCGTATCCTAGTGTGAAAGCATGGCAGCTGTGGAAAAAATGAAATGTTCCTGTTTATCAGTGAGAAATTTGACTCTGCTGTGGCAACACGGTAGAGGATAAACAAATATGTAGGTTTGTGACTCCAAAACAAAGTCGAAAAGAAAACCAAACATGTAATAAATTATTAACATGACAACTGGCATCTAGATTTTTCTCTATTGCTCTACAAATTTCCTTTATCTGCTCATTTTACTTTTCCTCCTGCCTATTTCATTTTTCTCTATCTCTAGCTTCTTTTCCAGTCTGAGTTTGCTCTTCAAAGTGACTGATCTTTATGGATCTTAAAGCATAGATTAAAGGAACATTTTTCTCTCTCCATTTTCTCAGTTGCTTCCCCTTGAGTACATGTTGACTTAAAACCTCTGGTGCTTGAAACCAGCATCAGTCAGGGTCAGATGAGAAATGTTGGGATGGTGTTTTTGAATCTGTTTTCATAGGCTGAAGCTCGAGTGGGGTCTGATGAAAGAAAAGACAAGACCTGATAAACATTGAGTGGTGTTATCCTCTCAAGGGCGGGTTCTGAAGATGAGTAAGCAGGTTCTGATACTTCCTCTACAGGACATGCCAACTATTGTATTCCTAGGGCTAAATGTCTTGTATTTATAACTTGTAGAGAAGTCCTGGAACTGTCTAAAGTGGGTCCTCTAAGTAATGGTTCTGTGTGCAGGAGGAGAAAGGTTTCAAGTTGACTTGAGCCACAACTCGGATGCAGCTGAACTTGAAGACACATGTTATCCTGAGACTTTGTAGGTAAAGTCTTTCCTGTTGAACAGTTGCAGCTCCAGGGATCAGGTGTTGTGTTCTTGGGTTTATGTACCCTGGGGTTCAAGATCAGTTTGAAACTGAGTTAATGGACATCGCTGTAGTAATCAGAAAATTTCATCCAAATGCCTCTTTGTTTAAACTTTATGGTAACTTCTTACAGCGAAGGCTGGCTGGTTTGTGTTTGCATAACTTGTTTGCTTAAGCATTGCTGCTGCCAGGTCATTAACTTTATTTCTTTTAATTTATCAGGTAGAATTGTTCTCCATGCAGTTCAATTGAAAACAGACCCACATGCACGTACACATACCGCTTGAGCAGGAATCTTAGTGGAATGCTTGAATAGTAATTGGGAAGGTAACCTCCTGTATGGTAAACACAGCTTTCACATTACATTCCTGCTGTGAATATAACCTTAGTATGAATAGGCTTAGTTAGGGCAGAGAGTAACTATCATGTTTTAAATATTTAAATTTCAGTGCTGGAGGCTTTGGCAAGATTTCAGTGACCAGAATGAAGGAAGGAAGGGAATGTCACTTTTTGTTCTTCCTTGGTCATCCATGTACAGTACAATTCCTCATTTGATCAGGCTTTTAGAAGCAGAACAACTTGGCAAGTGCTTCACCAACTAAGCCATGGTCTGTCTGTTAAAAAAGTTCTGCTCAGTTCTGACCACTGGCAAAGAAAGGATCTAAAAATTGAAAACATTATTTAACCAATATTGCTGAAGACAAATTTGACCTAATGTCAGAAAAAAATGAACTAGTGCATAAGGAATCTGTAATTACTCTATTACCAGAGTATTTCCCTGAAGTATTACTATAACACCATAGTCAGTCCTCTGGATTTCATTCCTTGTACTGTGTGTTTGAGGTGAACCCACTTACAGAACTCTAAATGTTATTCTTGGATACTGCTAGGAAAACTACGTGAGCATTGACTTTGCTCTTTAAATGTTCAGCTCATCACCTGAGTCTGTGGTCACATGCTTGTGCCAGTGATATGTATTGTTGAAACTAAATGTAAGATGCATCTCTTCACTGAAGTATTTCCATAACTTTGTTATAATAGCTGATGCAACTTGAACTGGAAAAGTAATACTAGGGAGCGCCAATATTTACCGTATCAACTGGAATAATATAATTAGGTTAGCTGCCCAGATAGTACTGTGATGAACATGATATGAATGCCTAGATACAGATTTTCATTTGCAACTGTCTGAAATGAAAGCTACAAACTCCCAGGCTCTTCATGGTTGTAAAGATTAGCTTCAAAGCATGACATAAAATTGGCTTCTCTTGCTTTCTCCTCTAATGAATAAATAATCAAGAATAAACATTTCACACTTTAGAAATAACAAGGAAAGGTCAAATAGCCTTTTAAAGAGTCTCTGTAGCTAATACATTTTTAAATGCTGAGTATGTAGATTTAAAAACTATCAGGCCTTTGTGAAAGTTAGATTTAGTTGAGCTGTTTCTCTGTAGGCAACCTGTTTTTAAGATATAGTCTCTCCCTATTTATATATGTAGGGTGTGTAATAGATTCTGCCAACAAATGGACAGAAGTGGCTTTAATCCTTATTCAGTTTAGTGGCAGAAATCAGCCATGAGGACAGATCCTGGAAGCAGCAACCCTGGTGTATATATAGATGGCAAAGCTTTTCTTTAAAAGGGGATAGAGGTGTGAAAAAAAAATTTGTCCTGTAAGTTTGTCTGAGCCTTCAGAACCTCTTGAAGTTTTTCTGCTCTTTCTTGGTATTCATCTAACGTAGTTGGTTTGTTTTTCTTCATTTCAATTACTGTGTTGTAGTTGCTTTTTCTTAACATTATTTTCATTGTATAATGGATTTCAATAGCCTGTTATACTAACCACCCCCTGAAGAGTTTTTTTTTGTCTGGTGTGCAACACCTCGTACATAGGACTGCAACAAGTTAAATGGTGGCTTAGGGAAAAAAATATGTACTGTTGTGAAACAGTTCAGTTTTGAAATATGGGTATTATTCCTGTGGTATTTTCTTTGCCTGGTTGAAGACATTGATCCTGTTTGTGGAGATTAGCTGACAATAATTTGAGGTCTTCAGGGAGTGAGGAATATGCAGGTATACCACAAACACTCCAAACAAAACCGCAGAAAAGAGGGGAAACTTGAAAATACATATTTTTACTAAAGGATTGAAATAAATGCCTAATAAGACTAAAATAAATATCCAGTTTGGCCTTAAGTCAGCACAAAGCAATACCAGTCGGTTTAGTCTAAATGCAAATCTTTGAAAAAGTGAAATAAAACACAAAATCCACTGTGAACTATTTTGCATTGAGTTCCAGGAGAGAGGTGGAGTCAAGTGGTGATTGAATAAGAATAATGTTTTGTACATGAGTTTCTATTTCAAAAGTTCCATTTCTGTTGATGTGATGCTCTTTTTTGGGGAAAAAGAGTTGTTTGTACAAAATACATTAAGGTGGCAAGGACCCTCATATTAATGCTTCTTTCCAGTCTTGTCGAAGGTTGCTTGGTTGCTTGGGTTTTAGAGGAGGTTATTAAGTATCTTCACTCCCAGGTAGGTCTTTAATCTGTTATGGGTGGAGATGGAGAAAGTTCTCCAACGTGGTGATACAGAGCAAGGCCCTGACTTGTTCTGAGTCCTTTGGTGTGTCTGAGATGCTACATAAGATTGAAGTTCAGCATAATTGATTCTGATGTCTTAATATTTTTCAGGCATGCATTTCCCTAAATAGTGAGATGGTAGAAAACTCCTGAGCTGGTAGAAATCTTGGTGTGTCTGTTTTTCTTTCTTGCAGCAAGTTCTAAGATACAGTTGTGGTCAAACACTTTTTTTGTAGTACAAAATTCTTTTTTTTTTTTTTTTCTTTCTTTCAAGTCTTTCCTTTTTTATTTATCATTCTTTGTTTTCACCTTCAGTTTTACTGCCCACCCATCTTACCTGTGGAGGCTGTTGAACTCCCATTTCTGAATCTGCTGTTCAAATGCCTGATACGTGCAGACAGCGCGTTGTCAGAGCTGAGGTCACAGGCTCTTGCTGCCCTTTCAGAGAGATTCGTGGAGATTTTAAAGTCTTGAGGGGGCGGAAATTCTTTGCCAACTTTAAATCCAATGTTAGGAATAGACATAATAGGGGTAATAAGAGTAAGGACAGCATGTTTAGGGAAGACAACTGTGGCTCCAGTAACCTCTACCTCTTTAAAACATATGTAAGCTGCACTGATTTGGGGGATTACCAGAAATGTTGAGGTGTTCAGGATTTTTTTTTTTTTTTTAATTTTTTTAAAGGTATGTTTTTGGTAGGAAACTGAGTAATATGTCTGGAAAACAACATTAATTTTCTAGTAAAAGCACACAAATGAGAATGTGAAGGTAAGGGTTCTACTCACTGGTTTTGGTGGGTTTTTTTGTTTGTGGGGGGTTTTTGTTTTGTTTGGGTTTTTTTATTATTATTTTGAGGGACTTTTAAGGTTTTTTTTGGTTTTGGTGAATTTTTTTTTTTTACACAAGCTTCCTGTCTTAATTTTGATTAGAAAAAGCAAAAGCGTGATAAATTTCTGGTGTGTTTTTTTGATTGTTTGTTTTGTTCATTTAAGCAAGCCTGATTCAAATTCTTGTCTGAGGGTTGCATGTGTTAATTAAATATTGGCGAGGTGTTTTGAAGATTCGTATATGGGAAGGGACTTGGGCAAAGTAGTTTTTACGTCAGACTTAAAAGGGGTGGGGGAGAAGGCAAAGTTAACGTTCAGGCATAGATTTGTGGTTACAGTGTGACTCACAAGAAAGGCTGAGTCCATCTGACAAGTACATTACAAACAGTTGTAAAAACATGCCATTAGATGTCCACAATGAGGAGTGGGCCGAGTTAAGGTTATTTTGAGTCCGTAACGTTAATGTTTTCTGGCACGGGGAGCGTAACTCTGCAAATCAAACATTGTATTATTGCTTCTTTTTCTACATTACGTTGTTGTCCCTGATGGACAAGGTCCCTTCCGATCAGCTCAGAAGTGAAGTTTTAATCCTGCCTTTCATTTGTTCTGTGTCATCTAGTGAAGCTGACACGAACCAGGGCTTTTTACTGGAGTCAGGATTTAGATAGACTTCAGCAGAGAATGCATTGATGTGATTTAAATTTTAAATAGTCATGCACAGTGCTTTACAATGTACTTGCTTCTTTTACTTGCTTTTTCCTATACATGAAAAAACAAATTGGCAGGTTAGATTTGTATTGACATGTGATTATATGTAACTTTTCCTTAATGTCTCTCCTAATCTTAAATTGTGTGGTGATCATTTTCCCCAGTGTGAACTTCTGCGTAAGTGTAGCTTTGAACCCACATCTGTGTCTGAGCATGACCATGTAGAAATGAGTCTTGTATCTTCCTAATGTTTCATACACTGTTAAAAGTTATTAGAAATCTTTATTCAGAATTTGGGTTCCTGTGTTTTAAGTTTTTGGGAGTATTGGCTTTTGTAGTGGGTTCTGTAGGTTCAGTCTCGGCTCTGAAGGAGACATTATAAACATTTATTAGTTTTAAAAGAAGCATTTTGGAAACTACGTTATCTGTGGTATGTGCTTATATGTATGAGGGCTTTTTATATTTTCATTTCAGAAGGGTTGGGGGTTTCTTTCTATAAAGCTATGTGAAGATGAGCTTTTTTGTGATAAAGAGTGAGCTTTAGGATCTGGTTCAGATTCTGTTTAATCTTAGCTTTAATGCAGTTAAGACTTCATTCTGTGTTTAAATCCCCTTGCCAAAATAACTTATTCCATATACTGTTTTCTTACCTGCGTTTGTATATCAGATACTAAGACTCCAGGACGTTGATATAGAAGCATGATTAAAAAAAATTTTCCCCAATACATAGCAATTGCAACAAGTGGAATTTGGTTTGAGGGGCTGAACGTGTTTCCTACACTGAGAGTAAGAGGAAAGTACTTTTCAGAGTGCACAGAGATGGCATAGCAAGTTTTGAAAGTTGAGTGTGTTGGGTTTTCGTTGAGTGGGTGTGGTTATTAGATTATTATTTTTTAATATAGGTACTAAAAGTTAGAGTTGTAAAGAAAAACAGATTGTCAGATGTTGATTATCGCAGTTACCACTCAAATAATTTGCAGTCACGAGAGCTCAGTGTTCATGTAAATCAGACTGCTTTGATTAAATGATGCATTTAGTTTTTAACTGTAAAAAATGGCCAGTGGAGTACTGTAAATGTGTTTTATTTTTGTGACCAAGACTTTCCGCTGTTATATTTAAAGAGCATATAGATGCGTTTGTCATATGCAGTTTTTTGTGTGGAAACTTTATCTAGTTTGAGTTTGTAGTGCTCTGATAATGATCAGACTTCTGCAACAACGAAAAATAAATCACAGTTGGAACAAGCAAATATCTGGGCTTTTGAACCTGCAGGGTTATTTTGTACCTTTTTTTTTTTTTATTTGTTCATAAATAAAACAAGCTTTAGTTTCTTTGAAGCAGACATCTTGGTGAAAATGGGAGACGCTGAAACCGGTGCAGGCAGGTGTTGAGCAAATGTCTCCCATGAGCTCTCACAAGGGCTGTGTTATAGATCTTTTGATTCTTTTTGTTAGTCTGCTCAGAATCTCCCTTCTCCAATTTGGACTTAATTTGCTGGGTGATTCTGTGGCATGAACATCCAGATGTGTACCTGTTGTTTAAATCTGATTCCAGCCAGTCTTCCAAGTAAGTTTTGTTTACCCTTGTTCATCCGAGGCTCACTCAGGTACCTTCTCAGAACTGGTTTGTTGTTGTTTCAAGATAATTTTAACTGACAAAGTTACTAGACCACACCCCCGGGGTATTTAGTTATACCTTTTGAGCCACACTTATAAAAATGTAGAGGACTTCAGTGTTCCAAAAGCTGTGAACGTTTTCAACCTCGTCAATTATTTTTAATATGAAAGTCAGCAGATGGAGCCAAAGGCTTGTAGAAAAATTACTTGTGCTGAATGTATATTAAACCACAAAGCCCACTAAGTTTAACTAATAATGTTTCTACTAAAATTTATAACAGCAAAGCTATTTATTTTCTGCGAAGCCTCATCCTCTCATCCTTTTTTCATTCCCTTGTCTTTGTGCAGAGTGAGAGCTCACCCCTTCATGTACCCGGGGTCTGGGAAGACTAAAAAGAGTGAAGTTTGAGTGGGAACCTGCTTTTCTTTGTAGATTTACATCTGTGGAATGTTTTCTGCAGCGGTGTCCACTACTTCATCAGAAAAAGTGGTGTTATATTTTGTCAATATTTTTCCTTCTCCTGTGAGCATGGTAATGGGAATCCACTATTGAGGGTTAGATTGGAATTCATTGCAGCCTCGTTTTCATTGTTACATGGTTGGTAAGGTTACTGGGGTTTCGTGTTTTTCTTCTGAAATGACTGAAATAAGCCTTTGCCTTAAGTAATGTGTCAGACTTGATATTCTAATAGGCTAGTGCTATGCTTTTGTTAAATACTTTTGCTAAATATTTTTTTAAATCCTTTTGGGATTTTAAATAATATTTTCAGAAAAGTAAGGGGTTGGAATGTTTTCCAAACAGTGTGCAATTTATCCCACTTTAATAAAATAAAGAAGCTCAGATGCAATAAGTGGTACCTACCTTTTGCAGGAAAAGGGAGAAGAAAACTGTCATAGTTGTATAATATGATATCCAACAGGGATGCAAAAAATTATGATGGCTGAACAGAGAATATTCCAGGGGTACAGTATTGTTTCGCCTTTACAGACAGAAAAAGGAAAATGTTAAGCGACTAACGACAGTGTTTTTGTCCATTAAACTATACGTAAAAAATTCTTTCTCCTCTAAATCTAATCTTCTGGAGGAATATGAAGTGTACATATGTTACACATAGCATATAGAGGAAGTGGGATATAAATATATGCTTAAGTACTGCATGTGTATTTTTTTTCTCATTTTTGTTTTAGTGATTCTTGAAACTCGGTCTCTTTAGCTTGAAGCAAGGATCTCCTTAGAGGGACTTTAGAAACTTGGCTTACTGGCCAAGTTAAAAGCTTTTCTTATTTTTCTGTTTATCTTTGACCTCATCTCTGTTTAAAATATCTTTCCCCACTTCTCCTGTTGATAGACAGTGATAAAACTTCCACCAGTTGTACCAAATTGCTGACTTAATTTCCTCTAATGAGCATAGGCTGTAGTAGGAAGAGTTTCTCACATTGATGTTTTTCTTTCGAATGATATGGTCAGTTTTCAGTTTCAGATTCACTCTGGCCTTACTTACAGGCTTTTCTAGTTAGTTTTCTTCCTATGTGTGCTCACTCGCTTCCTATAAAATCCTATTTTCTTTTCAGGCCATTTGCATTGTGCTAAAAAACTCATACAGAACTGGGAGGGTGCATCTCAAATTATATCTTTGTCCAGTTTCCTAAAGTAACCAAATCTTGCAGTCTCACTGTGATATGAGTATCTTCTCTGTTAATGTTTACTGTAGGAGGACATTAATGCATCTTCTAGTACAAAGAGAAAATAAACTGGTGACACAGGAAGACGCAGTGCTTTTTGCTATATTGGAACTATGAGAGCTGGTGACTACAGTGAAAGAAATCTGCAAATAAGGAAAACGTGATTATGAAGAACTACTTCTAAAAAAATCTGATGGAATTTTTAAAAATACACTCCCAAAAAAAGAGGCGGGGGGGAACAAAAAAAAAAACCTCAACAAAACAAAAAGCCAAACCACCAAGCACCTAACCCAAACCTAAATAATATAGTGAATAATGAAACATTTTGTCCTTTGCTGGATAGGCCAGATAAGCCTTCTTTGGACTGGATTCAGTCATCTCAAAGACTTTCTTGTGGCCTGCACACTTTGGATTACGTGTAATTTCAACTTTAAATTAAAAAGAAAAGGTTCTGGCTTTCAGGACTTGAGGGAGTGACAGCTGTAGTTTTCCAGTCCTGACTGCAGACAGAGCAGACACATGTAAAATCTTCTTCCAGTCTTGGAATGTTTAATTTTGAAGCCTAATTGTGGTACTTTGAAATGTCATTGGCCATTTTGGGGAGGTTGTCTCAGCAGGTGTGACTGGGCAGCTACAGCCCTGAGACCAATGGACTGGAAGTAAAAGATTCTGTGAGGAAAGCGAGCAGGAGAGAGAAACACAGAAGGAAAAGAAAAAAAAAAGATAAATGAAAAGCTGTTTTTTTTGTGTGTGATGCAATACTGTATAAAGATGACTCTTAACTATTTGAAATACCTTTACATACTAGCATTAACAGCCTACTCTTTTTTCATAGGCTTCATGTTGCTCCCCTTACTTTTTAGCTTGTGGTGTTGGTGTTCTGCTGTCAGGTGTTTGTGTGATGGCTCTAGCGCTGCCTTTTCTCTTAAACATGGATGTTGCAGCCTCAGTGAGCCTATTTTTAAGGTTCCCTCGTGGACTACATCTAGCTTCCTTTTAGAAGACCCGTAATGGATTAAAATTATTTATAAATTGACTACTGTTTATTATATTTCTCCTGACTGATGACTGTTTCCTTATCACTGATATATAAATTCCCAGGACAGACATTTTTCAGATTTTTTAGAAAATTATTGTGACAATGTGTGCTAAAACAAATTAATAAATAAAAACACCAACAAAAGCAAAATTGCATTTTGTTCGTAGTATGTCCCGAATATTTTGGTAAACATCCCGTTAGCCAAGAGAATCCTGTTGATCGTTCACTGTGCCTCACTGGTACTTGCAAATCTCTTCATAACAGGCTTGTTCCCTTCCCTGAGTTGTAGTAGGTTTCCCATGTCCTGTGTTTCTGTTACAGGTGTCTGTGATACTTGATACTGGAAAGTGAGGCTGCTTGTCTAAAAGAAGTGAATTTGCACAGGTGCTCAGAAATATTAAAATATGCTGGTGATTGTTGTAATTTCTTTGAATCTTGATGAAGGTTTTAAAAATCATGTCAGTAGGACTGCAACTAAGAAGTGTCTGTGTGTAAAATGTAGAAATATTTATTCGTCTGACAGCTGAAAGGTTTTAGCAAATGGAAAGATAATAGAAGATTTTAAGTGTTTAGAAGGTAATAGTTTGTACTTCTATCATTTGGAATAGTGCTCCTGGCTGTCATTGTCAGAATATACTAGGCATGCTTGCAGCATGTATCAGGAATTACTTCTTTTATAGTCAAACCTAGGGTTTTTCAAATTGGACAGCTCTTCCTTAGCAAGTTAACAAATCCTTGAGAGGCAAAGAAGTCACAACTCTACGTCTGTTGTAAATGCTTGTTGTATCAGAGGTGAGGGACCCTTTCTGTGAGTTAATCAAAAAGACCTATGCAAACAAGCAAGAGGATTTTTCTCTTCAGTCGGTCACTACAGTTACAGAACCTGACATTGTTAGGTGAAAACCATCGTGATCTCATAGGCTACCGCAAACCCTTGTGTGCCAGACCCCTCTTAATAAAAACGTGGGGCACTGGATACGCAAATTCATAGCAGCTGTCACAGCTGGGCTGTGCTGAAGTTTGGTCAAGACCCTTTGAACTTTTTATTTCACACTAATCCCATTTAGTGTGATCAATATACGGACCTCCAGCTCCTAGGTCTGTTAATTAGGTGTCAAGTGTTGGGTTGGCCTGTGTCAGACTGTAAAATACAAACACAGAAGAGACTATCGGTAGGGAAGTAAAGTGTTTATTGTCTGAATGTATAAGAGTGAAAAGTTGCCTTTCCTAGCCTGAGACGTCCTTAGGGATCTCAGGAGTTTTTTGTTTCTCTCAGTAAGGCAAATGTATGGTTAAATATGCATTTTAGCAAAAATATTAGTGAAGTTGGGAGCTGCAGAGTAATGTAGAAGATCCAATTCTGCAAATAATTCAATGTTGGAATAGCTCTTTGATTACCTGTGTCCCTGCCTTTTTCCCTTGTTAATAAAAATACTTAATAATTACTCTGAGGTTGCTCTAAGATGGGAGTCCTTTCTTGTTTTGTGTCTGTACATTTGAAATGAAGTTTCCTCTTAGACTTACCAATGTTTATTTTAACTCGTGCTTTCTAGCATGCAGGGAATAGACAGGATAACTTAGATCTTGATTTCCCCATCTCAAAGAATCTCGGGAGGTTTCTGAACTCCCCCATCTTTAGTTCTCTATCATTCAGGGAAGAGTAAATATGTAGAATGATATTTCAACTTTCATACATTTTTGTGTTCCTTTATTTCAGTCTTTCAGTGACAGAAAGGACTGGGGAGTTTTGAGTAGTTTGTTTCATCTCCTTTGAAGAAAACTTAAAATTTATAATCCCAGATCAGACCTTTCCTATAACTCAGGCAACTCATCCTGTTAACTGTTTTAATATATGGCACCGCTATTTCATTAAACAACATCCAGGAATAATTAGTTCAGCAACGATGCCTCGGAACAAAAGCCCTTGATTTCGTTTAACTTTATAAGTTGGTCTCTTTTGATCTGCAAGAACACATCTGGGGCCTTTAAGAAAGCAGAAAGAAAAATATTAAATGTTTAGTAAGGCTGTTGGTGAAGGTTTTAAAGCATAGTAACCCTTTGGTACCGGGATGTAGCTCAGAGGCAAAAAAGTGTGAATTTCTTATTTCATAAGCTATGACATGGCACCTCTATATGGTAAATGCTGGGGTTTTTTTCTAGTTGATGACCACTACATTTTTGGCTTGATTTCCAGTCTCATATGATGAAAATCTTCATCATCCTTTCCCTGTTTTTTCTGACCTTTTGCCCCCTTCTTACCCTAGCTGCATTTGAATGGATTAATCAGAATCATTACTGTAAACCTGACATTTTTTTGTACAATGTATCTTTGCATTAGAATTTGGTTTTGCTGCATCGAACTTCGCACTGCACTGCTTTGTTCCTTTAATAGCTTAGTATTATTTGCCAAGGTGGTAGGGATAAATCCATTTGTTCTTTACTCTAGACTTAACTGCTTAGATTTTGCAAATATCATACAATCCAGAGGATATAAATTTACTCGTCTAGTCTTAATCACTGTTACTGACTTGTAATAGAAAATTGCTTACCAGTTGAACTCTTTAAAATTTGCCACTAAGAAATTCCTGCCTCAAGGGAAAGCTATAAAGATTTTGTATGCCAGTTGTTTTTTATTTCATAAACTAAAAAGTATTGCAAAAAATGCTTGTCTGATAGTAATTAATTCCTTTTTCTTTTCTTCCCATAGCAGAGGTAGCCTTTGTTTTGACTGTAATTAGTACGAGGAATTCACTAGGAGTGGTAGTGTATCATTTGATTTGTACTGATGTGCGTGCTTGTGTTTGCTTCTTTGCTGCATTGCACTAGAGTTCTGTTGTATTTATATTCCAGGCATTCCTAGAAAATGTACAAATCATCACAATTAATGTTAACGTTTGCCACAGCTAATGAAGCCTACCAGATCTCTCAGTAATTATTCATCACCTTTGTTTCATTTTGTATAAATCATGGCTTCTATTAACAAGCTCATTTTAGAGAAAGGACGGGGGAACTTTGTTCATGAGAAAGAAATGAGCAAAAGAACTTTGTTCTTATTTTTCCCCTTGACCTGTCAAAATAGAAGCAAAAAGAGTTGATATTATTTTTCATTACAGGTTTTATTTTTAAATGCAGCTTTATGTTCACTCCATGTTTGTTTTCCTTGGTGAGCCTTTAACTCCAAGGTTGTGACCCAATAATGACCTCCTCTTTCCACTTTCAATTGCTTTTGACCTACTCCATTAAGTAAAAAGAAATAACCTAACAGAAGGGTAACCAGATCACTGCTACCACACCAAGGAAACAGGCAGGCTTTGGGATGCTCTTCTTTAATCTCTCTATCCACAGAGCCTTCTTTTTAATTTGCAAAATTGAACCCAGATCGAGAGCAGTAAAGCCTGAATACGGTAAATATTCATGCCTCAGTGATCTAGAGTGGCTCCATTACATTTCAGAGATTGGGAGAATTACCTTTTGGATTATGTATATTCATGGGCTGATTTTTATTTGAGATATAGTATTACTCACACTGGGCTACATGTCGCATATTCTGCCAAAACCAGCCTTCTCACAAAGCTCCAAATGTTCCTTACACGTAAAAGTTTTACTTCTTTACCCTATAGTTTCCTCTCTTTTATGCTTTTCAAAGACTGGTAGTAAACAAATTTCTTTTAAAGAAGAAGGAAAAAATGCCAGTAGAAGTGCTTCTATAAAACCTTCAACCCTATGTTTACTGTGATATATTCTCTTGCATGTGACTTTGAAGTCTTCAGATAAAAGTATTATTATTGTTCTAAACCTAAATCTATTTGGAAGAAATAATTCGGTTCTTTCTGTTGGAAGAAGAAAATTCCAGACAGCCTTTCTTTAACCTATCATTTCGCATTGGTTTTGACTTCTTTTTGGATTTTTTTCTTTGAAAAATGTTTTATTGAAATATTTTTGATAAGTTGCAGAAATTTTAATTGGTATGTAAATGTTAAGCTGCTTCTGTGTCATAGTTTTACTATGGGCCTGACATTCTCTGCCTAGATGCTTGCTACCTAAACTCATTGGCAATATACTGTGCTTTTAAAATGCATACTTGGTCATCTGTAATGATAGATGGAATAAGCAGTACCCCTTAATTTGGGATACTTGACATCTTACTCCTTTTTTTTGGTTACAAAAAAAGAAAAAAAAATTGAGGTATTTCAGCCATATTAAGATGAAAGGATATATGGTAGGTGTCTGCCTCCTGCATTCCTTCCACCCATCCTGGAGTGTGGGGATCTATTCCCTACGTATTCCCTAGGCATTGGATGTGTATGGCTGCTAGGCCCTTTTGGCCAGAGGACTAAACCAGAGTGTGGTTCTCCCCTGTGTGAATAGATTCACCCAAATCTATAAGAGACAAGACAGAGAGAAAATAGAAGTGCAGTGGGGCTTGGAGCTCTTGGTGAATCCCAGGTAGAGGGAAGGGGCAGGAGCCAAGGATTGTATTAAGAACATATGGGAGATGCTGCAAGGGTAAATCATACTTGAGCAGCCTGATTTGCCTTGTGGGGCAGAATGTAGCAACAGGAAGAGCCATGACTTTAGTGAGACTTGGGCAGCATCTCACAGCATCCTTCTGTGGCAGCTGGAGAGATGGGATGGATTTGGGGGGCTTGGTGCAAGTTAAAAATTGCCTGAAGTAGTCGAGGCTACTGGAAGTTTTGCTGTGAGTGAGGAAAATTGCTATGAAATGATAATAATTCTGCAAACTCAGCCTTTTTGGTCTCAACAACTAGACACTGTTTTTCTTGAGTATTTGGTTAGTGACAAATGATGCAGTTGAGTTTATCTGCAGTGAGGTGTAATGCCAGTGTTTTATCACAGGGGTGACGAGGTTACTGCAGTTTACCAAATAACTACTCCAGTAAGATAGCATATATGTAATGCAGTGTGAACTTGATGAGTTGCAGCAAATAATGAATTTGGGGAAGGTCAGTCATGAGAAGAAAATGAATAGAGGATAGTTTTCTTACTCAGTGAGATTTGCCCAGCCTGTACATGGGACGGATTAGGTTCTGTTGAAAAAATTTGGGATAATATACTTAAAGGCTACAGGAGACTGCATAGGCACAGCAGGTCACTTAACTTTACCTGCAAAATCTTAATCTTAACACTTGCTGATTTTTGATTTGTGATTGCGTGCATGAATATAGTATACATGTAAGTTAAATTAAAATTATGGTATTAAAGCAGAGTAAGATCATCGACCTGCTTCTTTTATTTACTGAGTGCATATTTTAGATGCTGAGAAAGGAAATAAACTAAATGGATTTTATTATCCTCTTTTATATTGCTTTGTATTCCAGTGTTGCAGTGCAGTCTATGGTGTTATTTTATCAGTAGTAGGAGTATATTAAATAAATCTGATAGCATGTGTGTGGTGTTATGTAAGTGGTCATATGGTGAATGCCTTATAAACCTCACTTAAAAAAAATTAAGTTAAAAGAATCATTCTGTGTGAAATAATTTTTCCTCCAGATGCTATATTCCTTTGCCACATGGAGGTGAGGCCATGGGTAAAAAATAGATTCTAGAAATATTCAAGATCTTTCAGAAAATTGTTACTAAGCCACATGATCTTGCTGGAATCTGCAAGCCTTGAATTATTTCTGACTCTTTGAGGTTTCCAGTCTTTGTAGCTGGTCCTAACTGCTGTTGTGATGCTGACTCAGAAGAGAAAGCTCTTCACAGCCTGAGCCGTGGGCAAAGTTTGCATTGTGTGATTTGCTGTTCAGTGACATGTTATTGACAGCTCCTGCTTTATTTCTGTTTTATGCTGTTTCAAAATTCTGGCTAAAGTTTTGAAACTGAGTTATGACATGAACCACAGAGGCATCTAAGAGAATTCAGAAATTATTTCATACCGTATTTCTTAAAATAATTTTTGTTACTTGGATGGAGGAGAAGCCTTTACTTTTGATTTCTGATTGCTCATTGTTGCTGTCTTGTACCTTCACAGCCTACAGGTCCTTTTACTGCTTTCAGCGAAGCCGGAAAACCACTCCTGCTTGAACACATGAGCTACTCGCTCATCTACAGGGTTCAACTTTGTCATCCCTCATAAGGCAAAGAATTCTGCTTTCTTCATGTTTAGAAGGGAATTTATGAAAAGATCTGCTTACATGTAGGGAGCAGTCATATCTGAATTAGAGTTTTGCTTAATTTCAGTGTATGTGCTTAGACATGGGCTGGCTGAAAACTAAAAGTCGTGGTAGCCTTTCACACAAGTGGCCTGCAACTTTTTGCCGTCGTAACTTGATGTCTCCTGACAACCAAAAGATGATACTGGAAACAAGAAGATATGAGAAACCTTGTTCTTTATTTGGATTTTGTAGCAGAGCAATAGACAGGAAGGCAGTCCTTGCTTTCAAAAGCAGCAGATAGGGGATGCATTTTAGTCATGCAGTTGGGCCTTAGTTTGCTGCTCCACTTCTTCTAGATGATACTAAGATGGTGTTTCTTGTATTTGGCACTTTGCTGCAAAGTATGACCAGTTCGTACTTCTCAAGAGTGGGTTTTTTTTCTTGTTTGGGTGCTGATTCAGACAGGTTTGCACTTGGTGTATTTCTAAAGCTCTGGGCTGAAATGGTGCTTTTTTTCTCTTACCTTCCTTCTTGGATGTAAGTTTAAAGATGCAGCTCTTAACTGGGCTCTGAGGTCTGATCTTTATTTTTGATCCAGTTGGAGTCCTCTGCATTTGAAGTGGGGTCTGTTTTTATAATATGTATGTAATAGTCCTTTTATAAACACTGCATTTTTATTCAGTATTTTCTCTACTATATCACTGAGACCAATTATTTTAACTTTGCAGTTTCTCATCACAATTAGAGGGAAATATGGTTGCTGTATCTTTGATATCAGAAAGATGCACTCACAGCATTGGGAGGCAGCAGGATGGCTAGGTTTTTATCTAAAGAAGCTATAAGCAATGGCATGTGGCTGATAACTTAATGGAAGTTGGATAAATAAAGGAAAAGAAGCTCTGACATACCAGGACCAAAAGTCATTAGTGGACTTTTTCTGTATCCTGTTTTCTATTAATCTGCAGTAAACTGCTTTGGAAATCTTAGTGGGCTTTTCCTTTGGTCTTCAAATAACGGGTTCTCTTATATTAAATACATTTGTTTATCTCAAGGGCTGAACTGTTTGTGTGCTTTTGATTTCTGTTTTGCATTTTTTAATCTGCATTTGAACACTAACTTCTTTCTCACTCTTTCTATGGACCTTTACATGACGCTTTAAGAATATTAGTGTGATTATACAAATAAAATTTTAAGAGAAGCAAATATTTTTGCAAATGATGTAAGATTTCAATATGTGGCTCTTGATTTATATGATGAGACATAATGAGTTCCCCTGTGCCACAACTAGAAAGCAAAACGTGAGTGAATTTCTTTGCAAAGTTTTATAATGGATATCCAAGTTCTCCATGTTTACCTATGTGGTTCACATGCAGTAAAGTCTGTCACTTTTAAGTTTCACTCAATATTGTTCCCTTTCTGTGTCTAAAAGCCTAATTTCCCTACTCTGTTGAGTGGATTGCTAAAATGGACCTTGCACTGTTTTCGTGGACAATGTAAGACAGAACTCGTTTTACAGACAGCAGGTTGACGACTAAAATGGGGGCTCAAAATAAATGCAAAGAAATGCCAAAGCTATTTGTCATAGCTGGTTTTGGTCACAAATTCCTGTTGATCAGGACAGTTTTGAAATATTTCACATCTTTCTGTTGGTAGATGGGTGGACCAAGTGATCCAATCCAACTCCCTACTTGAAAAATCCTTTGCTCTAAAGCTAAAGAAAGTGTGTGAAAGCTTAGAATGGTGTTATAATTTATAGGGATCCCTTACACAGAGAAACTAGATATGCAAAAGAGAAACAAATTTAATACCGAGGGTCAGTTGCATCCTTTTCAGTGCTTCTGGGTTTGTATTTTAAGGCCAGACAAAACAAAGATGAATTTTCGTGATGTACTTGAGTCTCGTGAAGAAACCCCCTACATTTGGAGTATTTTAAACCATGGGCAAATATCTCTGTTGGCTGGGGTCAGAGTGAAATGGAATGAAATACTGTACTGATGTTCATGGTCTGCTCAGCAAACAGGAAATCAGTGATTTAAAGCTACTCTGGCTCTTGTTATTTGATCCAGTGGGTGCAGACCAACTCCCTGATTCACTTCTCTACTGGTTCCATGTCTGACCTTTTGAAGGAGATGCAATTCCAACTCAGTTTGGGTGATCTAATCTACCCCCTAATCATTTATGCACACTCTGGCATTGTTCTGGTCAGATTCTAATTCCTGCAAATGTTCTGCTCTTGGAACAGAGGTTATGGTCAGTTCAGATACTGCTGTATTGCTCCTTTTACAGTTCTGGTGCTGAGAGCATGAGGGGAAAAAAAGGAATGGGCTCAAATGTGTCCTTCCCATTTACTTCCATCCTCTGATATGTCTACAGGAACTTTAGATACAGTACTAGATACTACTTAAAACAAATATAGACAGACTGATTAAATCATCTACAAGGTACTGGATAGATCCACATGAAGTGATGACTTTCAGTAGGTTGTGTAATGTAGTGTGTTTTCCTCCTTGTGTCTGAGGACAAGCAAACCTGTCTGAAAGCCAGACCCAGCTACAAATAAATCAGGTGATTCTTAAAGCTCTGGGCACTCCTTCCCCCTCTGCTCTGGCTCTGCCCAGTAGTTTGTTCCTTCTGGAGTTTTTAAATATTTACATACAGTTGGTGGGTGTTTTTGGATTCACGATTGAGAGGATCTCAATTCTTAAATCTCAGGATGTGCAGGACTTGCTTCCTGTTAGAGAGCTGAGGGCAGCATGGATAATCTGCTATTTAAAATAGAAAACTGGACAGATGTCTTGTGCATCTTCCAGTTCCAGTGTTGGTTTGAGGAGTGACAATGCTGGAATATTCTTCAGTTCTCATCAGTTTATTAACCCTGTCCATGGCGTAGAAGAGGAAAGATTTACTGCCAGTATTATCACCTGTGAAGTCACAAAAGTCTTTCAAAATGGTTTGGGCTGGTAGTTTTCATATGGCAGTTTCATTCTGGTAGTGCTTGTTTATATCTTTGAAACACTTATGTTTAAAACAACCTTTTTTTTTTAATTTTTATTTTTGAAGTCCTTAAACGTTATATGTATCGCCAGTGTTGCAACTATAACATGGATTGAAACTGGAGAGGGAGGGAGGGGTAGTGAATGAAGGAAGGGAGAGTTTGGGAAGAGTTTGGTTCAAACCCCTATACTTCCAGCCTTCAAAAGTACAATCTTGGAAGTGAATAGAGAGCTGGAGGTAAACACCAAATTGTTTCTCTCCAATTTATCTAGGTAGGTAGCACTGTCTAGGAGGCTTAGCTAAAGGGATAATGAATGTATATTTGAGTACAAAAATGCTTGAAACTGAAACTCTGCTGAGTATTTACAACGGCTTTTTAAGTCTGTTTTGACATTAGTTAAGATCTTGACAAACTATTTTGGTCCAGGCTTTTTAGTGAGGGGTTTTTCTCTTACATGAACACACCTCTTGATCTCCTTTCTCATAATATTTTGAGGATTCTTCAAGAACTCACAGGTAGTGATGTGGCATTTATTTTGCAAAACGTTGTAATAATAACATTACAATCTGTAAAAGGGCGTTTCTTTTGGTTTTGGTTAGCAGCCAGAGATTCAGGGAACCCAAACAATATTCATAGTGGTGAAGCTCATGGGCATTGTTATTTGTATAAACATGATTTTCCAACAGCAATACAGGTTTTTTGTTGTTTTCCAGAAGATGTGTAGCTGCCAGGTTTCCCCCCCCCCTTTTTTTTTTTTTTTCTAACCCAGCTTTCTGTTTGTTAGCTGTGACCACTTTTAGCTGATTTTATTTTGAGAGCTCTTTATATTCCAGTTACTGAAGGTTTTAGTTCAGCCTTAGATTTTTCATCTGGTCCTCTATTTTGATCTAAGTTTCTGCAATTTGTTCCCTTCTGGGTGGCTGATAGATCTTGATATAAGCATATATCATGTGATACAAACATGTCATGATATGAGTGTTCATGATGCACTCATGTGCAATTAATTACTTCATTCTTTTTCCTCCCCTTTCATCAACAGGTGACAAAGAAAGTCAAGTCCATGCAGATGTTCCATACTCCTGTGACTTATGCGATGCAGGGTGACAGAGTAGGTATCTGTGTAACGCAGTTTGATCCCAAACTGCTGGAAAGAGGCCTGATTTGCACCCCGGATTCACTTCAAACCATCCATGCTGCAATAATTTCCTTGAAGAAAATCCAGTATTTTCGAGGAGCTCTTCAGACTAAGGCCAAGTTCCACATCACAGTTGGTCATGAAACAGTTATGGGAAGAGTGATGTTTTTCAGTCCAGCCCCTGCTGACTTCAGTGAAGAAATTCAAGAAAATGTTTTTGATTTTGAAAAAGATTATCTTTATCAAGAGGCATATTTGTCCAAGGACTCCGTTTCATCAGAGGAGAACAAAGAAAATGACCAGGCAGGAGAAGTCCAGCTCCCAAAACAACAGTGGGCTTTGCTAGAGTTTGAAAAACCAGTCACGTGTCCTAAACTGTGCCTTGTGATCGGCTCCAAACTGGATACAGATATTCACACAAATACCTGCAGGCTGGCATTCCATGGGGTACTGCTCCAAGGCATGGAAGACAAGAACTACACAGAGACTTTCCTTCCAAAGCTGAAAGTGTACAAACTGAAGCACAAAGAAGGACAAGTGGAAAGGGTAAGCTGTCTCTTTAATGCTGTATTTGGGAACTGGAAGCATTTGTTTTGTGTAATTACATATATTGGGAGGCTGCAGAATTTTCACTGCTATGTTCTGGAGTCTAACATTTTCTAATGTTTGTATACCTACTGTATTACGTGTGGTCTGCTTGTCAGAAATCATTGTTTAAAGTGACTTGTTTATTCAGTGCAATGCAGTGTTGAGTAACTTGATGTCTAATCAGTGTGTCCTTCCCAGAGACTTGCTTTGTGTACCTTCCTAAGTGACAAAACTTCCAGCTTGCCATTGACATATTTTACACGCTCTGCAATACACTGGAAATGTAAAGACAGTGTTAAGAAGAAAGATTAACTTATGAGTTAGAGTAAATAACACAAAGGACACTAATACTTTTTTGCACTTTCACATTCTAATAAATAAGAATGCTTATTTTAGTAGGAAAAAAAATCTCCTATGGGGTGCCTCAGGGAACTATGGCATGCTGAAGTTGGAATCAGGCTTGTAACATGGAGAACTTGAACCATGCTTAATGCACGTTGTTTCTGTGTCTCACAGGTGTTAATCTGCTGTAGTGTATGTACTTCATCCACCTCAGTGTGGCAGAAGATAGATGCTTTTTTGAGGAGTTAGCACCTGCAGTAAAAATTGATTGGGATTTGTTTTTCATGTCCCATCAGTATGGAGACACTGTCTGACGACCACTGTCTGCAGTGGTTGGTATTGCACTGCTGGCATAAGTTCAGTCTCAGTGGTGGCGACCGTTCAGTCAACAGTGGAGAATCACTTGTTTATACATCACATCATGGAATTTTTCATGATGAATGGTTTAGGTGGACATGTACAATATATAAATAACTTAATTGCTTACCCCTTGATGAGCAGAGTTGATACAAACTTTAGCAAATGTTTACTTGATGTATTAGTGTGATGGGTGTTCTATTAACTTTTGGGTAAAGAGCTATTAATTTTTATTTGCCTGATTCAAAACTTGATTGTTTGTAAAAACCATTAAGTTTCCTTCTCAAAAATCTGGAAAGCTGAGTTGAGGACTGCATAATTTCTCCTTCCTTGGGTATAGGAGACTAAGCACTTGGCATACCATGCCATGTGTGCAATGTACAATGCAGACTTCTTGCCTATTGTTTTTGTTTGCTTTACTGATTTAATACTACGAAGATCCCTGCTAGGGCATGATTTTGAGTTAGTGAGGTTCTTCGAAATGCCTCACTACATTCATTGATCAAGTGGGCAATTCCTATTTCTCCCTTTTTTTCCTGAGGTTTCTGTGGCATTTTTAGCTTTAAAAAAAAAAAAGGAAAATACAAGTTTCTCCTTTGAATTTCCACTGACTTTGAAGGCTTTTTTTTTTTTTTTCCCAAAGGAATTACAGACCTGTGGTGTTGTGTTGGATTTTTTGTTTTTTTGTTTGGTTTTTTTTTTTTTTTTTATGCCAGTTTTGACACTAAGAGGGAAGGTAGTTAGCAGGATATCTGTAGCTTTCTGAAAATTTTATCTCCATTATTATGGGTTGTGTGGGCCACCCAAAATCAGCAGTCACTCTTCACAATTTTGGTAGTCCGTGAGTTGTCTCCTTTGTTTGATGTGGCTGGCTGCTTTTCTCTTTGGCTGATGCTGAAGTAGGAGTTGAAAGTATTCTGTCCTCTAAGCTGCAGAGAAGCTCTAGACCAAATGTGTGTGCCTGGATGCTTGTTCTTCTGGCACTCTAGAGCTTTCTGAGCTCATGAAACATTTGCCTTTATCTTGGCTAAAACTTCACTCCCTTGTGTGTGGCCCATGCTGCCAGGATCCGGCAAGACCTGGCTTATCGACTCCTTTTGTTTCTCTGTGGCTGCAGGAATATGAATGGAAACAGAAGTTTGTGTGACCCATGGAGACAGATGCTTTTCTTTAATTAGTGATTAACTGGTCTCAGATTATTTCTGTATTTTTGCTCCCAATAAATGGCACCAGTCTATGGGACTTGAAAACTTGCAGAGTACCAACCATGTGAGTTGTCTGACCGGGTTAACACGGTTTGCTGTTAGCCTTGGTCGTGCATTTTCAATTGTTTTTATTTAGTGTTATTTTCAGACTGCCAGTATATGTGTTCTGTTATTGATTTTACTGTAAATAATGGAATAATGTTAATCAATTACACATAGGTTTTTTTCTGGTCCAGAAGATAGCCTGTGAATGTGGGTTATTGAATATTTGACCAACAGAGTAATTTATTAGGCTGATACATCAGTGAGCAGTTTTGATATCTTCCCATGCTCTTGAAAATACAGAGCTGGGAGGTTTATTATTTTATCCTGTCTTCATCTGTCACACAGTGTGCCCTAAATATGGGCTTTGGTCACTGTGTGAATGGATAATAATTGACCCTGTAAAGGAACAGTTACCATTGTCTGTCTGGAGGTTCGGTTTGTACCCAGACTCTGCCTCCCAGGGTACTGTAGATACTTGGAGCTGGCATTTTCCCTGGTGCATTCTGGAAGGATGGTGGAGCAAATTTAAAAAAATGCTCCTAGTGTAGAGTCAAAGGGGCACACAGGGACTTGGAAGAGTTGGTGGGAAGAGGATTGTGCCAGGTATAAAGGACCTGCTGGAGGGGAAGTACTTACAGTCGAGGTAGCTGTGGTTAAATCTGTGCTTTTGCAGAACAGAGAGCAGCAGGAACAATTGGGTGGTACAGGGACTTATTTTAGCACACAAAGTCACTAGCTAATAGAAAATCTGAATCAGCTGGTCCCACCCTGCTGCTGATGGATGGCTGGAGATTAGGATCACTGAATTGAGGGTGTCTATTCTTGGCACTGATACAGGAAAATTTCTTTCTCTGTTGAACAAGGAAGCTCCCCCCTCCTCACCTTCCCTGGGGAGGCATAAAATAATAATAATTAAAAAATACATGTTACCTCCACAAGAAGTGAACTTTTCCTTCAGAGAATACTGCTGGGGAAAATTAGCTTCATAGCTTCCTGAAAGGCTGGGAGAGAGGGAGGCAGGGGCACATAACATTCGGCTTCCCAGGTTTGGGATGGGGCAGAAGCATGCTCCCATAATGGGGTTGTAGTGGAATTCAGTAGTGCCTGTTTGTAAAATGTTGCTGCTAATCTGATGTGGGCTCTCCCAAGCCCCCCTGCTTGTTGCTAGAATTAAAATTAATTCCCTGCAGTTTAACCACCAGTTTGCCCGGGAGAAATCAGGCATTTATGGTTTGGCTTTTTGTTCCTATTCTGATTACTTTCAGAGCACTGATGGAATGGTAAGAACTGTAAATTCATTAAGTTTCAGCATCACAGTATTTTTCTTGTGTGCCCCTGGTGCACAGCACCCTCCTGGATTTTAAGGTTAATTTTTTTTTTTTTTTTAACAAAAGAGAAACACTTATTCTCAAAGATTTTCTGGCTTTCTATGAGCAAGTGTGACTTTTTCCTGTTTCACATAGAAATCAAATCCGTGGAAAATGGTATTCACTACATCATATATTAAAGTAAAAAAATCATAGTTGAACTAGCAAACAGCCTTCAATTGTATATTTTACTGAAATTTCACGCCTAAGCTTCCTGGTTTTTCTCATCTGCTGAAGTGATGGTAAATTGTATATGAAAAATCACGTACCCCTGCACTGCATTTTGTACTGCTTGCTCTTGACTTTTGGTATCTTGCCTCTCTAATGCCAAAATTGCGTGGAGCACTGGGAGGGAAAGAGTCAAACCTGACTAGTGCTGTTCACTAAAATCTTGGAACTCACCTGTCTGCAGCGCATCCTTGAGCCTCTTTTTTTGCATCCTTATTTATCTACTGGGGTTTGGGGTTTGTTTTTTTTGAGGGGAGGGAGAGGGAAAGGGGAATATGTATTACTGTGGTATATTAGAAGTTAGTGCTTTCTGAGGTGCTGGATAACGCGTCAAACTGAGGTCTCGGTTATAAAAAAGTTGCATGATTCAACTGGAGTCACGATTTTAATCTAATTCTATTATTTGATATTCTTGAACTGTTGTGGGAATGTGTGAATGCTCCTGTTTTGCTTTAGATTTTTTTTTTTAATGGTAGAGTAAGTTTATGGGTTAGTTTTAAGGAAAATCAAAATACATTGTTCCCTCAGAACTAAGAGGGCACTGACAGAGGTTTGTATTTGCTTAACTGATGATTTTAAAGCGATGTGAAATACTAGTCCAGTTTTCTCTTGCAGAGAGGACTTGAGAGAGGGGAGAAGTTCAGTGGAAGGAAGTTTCTGTCAAGAGCATCTTTCTGGAGTGGTTATGTGGAGGCAGAGACTGTCGCCCTCTGGACACTTTATTTTTGCAAACCCTTGGCTGCCTGACAAATTTACTTTCAATAGGAAAAAGCTAGTCTGGCAACAAGTGGCTTGTCCTGATAAAAAGGTAAAAAAAGGCTGACAGTGCTATTGTGAACCACCAGTGTGGTCTTAAGGAGTGTGATGTGTGAATCTTGGTGAAAAAAGGGCAGGTGAGATGCTGTGGAAGAGGTTTGTCCCTCTGGTTTGGTGTACAGTGCTGGCTGTGGATGAGGGCTTGCTGAACTGTGTGGCAGGTCAGCAGCTTCTGAAGTTGGAGACAAGCGAATTGTGAAGATAAACAGCAACTGTTGTCCTTGGTCTTGTGCTTCTGGAGGCAACCTGCTTACTGTTCAGCTCTTCACAATTCTGTGGTCAAAGATGTGTATTAACCCTAGTACCATCTCTGAAATATCTTCCTCTCTGAATTTAACCTCTGTGCAGCATTGCAGACTAATTCCAGTCTGACTCATGAAGCAGTTGCTCAGTTTCTGGGATAAATCCTTTATATTTGTCACATTATTTGCTCTTTGGCTTCCATGGACATGCAGGTTTAGTGCAGAGAGTTTGAACTGAAAGGTGAACTGCAGAAGTGCATCATGCTTTCCTGCATGACTCAGATATTCTGACTGTTTTGAAAGTGTTTGCACAAGCAGGATTTATCTTAGGATGGTTGCCACAGAGTCCTATTGTCAAGGGTAATCGTAAATCAGTGGCAGAAACAAAAGGAGAAGGAAAAGTCTCTGCCTTACTTGCATAGCGTGAGCTGCACCTTCTGCATATTCAAGCTTGTGTAGTAAAAAATATACACGTGTTGATTGTGATGGTTTCCCATTTTAAGCATAGCAAAATGTTTTCTTGTCAGAATGGGCTTGTTCTTCCTAAAGATGCTTTCTCTGTATTCCTCTGAAACAGAGAAAATTAATTCTTCTTAATGTCAAAGTTTTCAATGTATCCCTCTCATTATGTGCCTTAGGCTTTGCTTAAGGGCAATCATGTTGCACTTGTTTCTTCAGCAGTTTCCTTTCATGTGTCACAGCTGTGGGATGTCCTGGTTTTGTTCGTAGCCACTCTGTTCACAGGGTTTGCACGTTGCTGGGCAGTAAGTTTTCTTGTTGAACTCATCCTCATGGGGACTGAAGCCATCATGTAGCCAGTTTAGTTTCTAGGGAATGGAAGAATTGCTTATTGCTTAATAACAACATGTTACTAATTGTTTGAATATTGGTGTGATCTAAGTGTCCCCTAGGAGAAATGTATTGTTGCAAGATGTGAAAGCAGGGTAAGTTATCAAGATCTTTATCAGCACATCTCCTCTGAAGCCTGAATGGAACACAGAAGGCTTATCTTTCAGCATCTTTTGAAAGCATTGGGGTTTTTCTCTTCTTAGTGGGATAGTATGAGCAAGTGCATTACCTGAGTGGTCAAATGGAAGGTCTCTGTCACCTTCACAGATCTCTCTGGCCTTTCAGTAGAAGGATGAGATATTGTGGAGTGCTAGTAAGCAACTGTAGGAAGTTTGAGAAAATGCTATAAGTTTGTTGATGACCAGCAATGACTCAGTCTCTTGGGGAGCTAGACATTTTCAAAAGCAGCAGTTGTGAAAATAGTGGGGTTTTTTAACAATTATGAGCCATATTTTGTATTTTGATGCCTTATGGCTTTTTACGAGTGAAAACACCAGCATTTAGTTACTGAGCACGTGTCAAGTTTGCAGTAGCTCAGCCACACACTTAACCAGATTGCTGAAGGAGGGTACAAAGGAGGAAAAATGAACTTGCTCATGAGTGAATAGGAACATCCAATGTGGTTCATAAAGGAATGAGGCCAGACTTCTGGGGAAGCTGCCATTGCTTGGGGAGGCAGAAAGTTAATATGAAAGTGCCAAAGTATTCCTGTCTGGAAGGATTCCGACTAGTGACTTGTTTATAAGCAACACTGGTACTTTTTTCACTGAACCCTTTCCAGATATGAGTAATACCAGAATTTGTTTCACAGAGTTGTGCTTTATACACTGTATTTAAAATATTTGCCACAGAAATACTGTTCCGTGAGTTTTGTGTTGCATGGTTGCAGTGCCGCTAGGAATGAAAGGAATTAAATTTTACCTGCTTAGATAGTTAGATTCTTCCATCTAACTTATTTCTAAGAAAGGTTTCATTGGCTCGCTAAGGCTACTGTTGCATCTGCTGTTTTCTTACAGTGACAGTGGAGTTCCAGCAGGTTAACAGGTAAAACTCTGCATCAGCCAGATGATGATGCTTTCTGGGTGACTGCCGTGGTGTGCAGACTGATACTGGCACAAAGTGAGTAACAAGACCAAACAGTGAAATCTGAGTGAGTGCTGCCTGCAGGCACAGGCAGTGACCTGGGCTGTCTGCAGAACCTTCTGTGACTCTTGCTGGGAGAAGTGGTGGATGTCACTCCATCATCTACTGTAAACATGCAGACGCCACAATTAATATTTTTTCTGCTTTGAAGTCTGAACATGAGTTTGTTTGGTTCTGCTTGGCTGCTGATGGTATGCTAAATACAGTAATAATACAGAGATGAAGGCAATCAGGTGAATAAAAGTGCACAGCACATTCACTAGTTAAAATGCACTGTAAAATAGGAATATAAAAGATGCATTTATTTATTGGCTCTTGTTTAGTTTCTGAGTAAAAGAGTTTGAGAAGCTCTGTGGGGAAAAGGGGGAAGGGAGGACTGTCTGCTCATTAAACAGAAATACTATTTCTGTTAAACAGTGCTGAGAAAAGAGTGGTGATGTTTGCTGACTGACACAGCATATAGATTACCACAGTACAATAAATTTGTCATAAGTGTACCAGCTAAATCACAGAATCTGCTTGCTTGCCCATATGAAAAAAATAGTGTTTTGTTCACTAACCTGCAAAAGAATGGCTTGTTCCAATGACTGGATAGTAGAATTTTGCAAGGTTTGAGTAACACCTATGGTTATTATTTATATTATTAAATTTAAAATGCAGGCATGCTTTTGGGTCTTGCAAGCGTGTGGACAGCTGGTCTTGATTTTTCTGAGGTTGTGTAAGAGTCACCTGTGGGGGAATCAGTTTGTCAGCAAGGCAAGCAATACACCATTTTATTTATTGGATACAAAAATAAATTAAGAATGTTACTTAGGTTGCAAAATCAAGAACTTGAAAGTTAGGAAATACCAGATTTACAGTTGCCTATGCAACATTAATTCTGTTCCCCTGTGCCTCTACCCTGTGCACTTAATAAGGCGGGGTTCCTCTGAAATTTTTTTGGATGTGGTCATGTAAAGAGTATATGGTGGGGCATATCAAAGAGGGACAGGAATAAGGTTGTATGGACATCTGGCATTTCTTAACTTCTTAAGTGCCCAATTCTGCAACTTAAATAACTTAGGTTTTATATAAATGTAATTTCCTAGGCATTTTGAAAGTAAAGTAAAACTAAACCTCCATACTGCTGAACTGTAGCCGTCCCTCTGCTGTACACCCTCAGTGGGTTTGAGTTACAGATATTCAATAGGCTTGTATTGCTTCCCTCCACAAACCTTGTTGCCAAATGACAGAAGGAAACTGTTACCCAAGCGAGGTGGTGGCTTTGGGCAGCAGATCCACTCACTAGAGATCATTAGGGGAGGGGATGGACTTGAGATGTTCATATGTCCTTTTCAGAAGGGAATGTGAGTCTGTGTCCAGAGTCAACTCTCTCCTTTCCCTCAGCATCAGTTGCTTCAGGCAGCTCTTTCCAGGCCTGTCCTGTCCTTCTTGCCTGCTTAATTGCCAGTGAGGATTTTGTAAGCCTCTGCTCTTTGTTCCCCCCTGCCCTCCCCAAGCTATTTGTGGGCAGTTTCCTTTAGAAACAAATTAATTTATTGTTGCTGTACTTGACCTCCTGCTGTGTGCCAAGTCTATGCACTGTTCCAAATTAAACTTGCCAGGTCCCACTGATGTTTCCTTTTGCATGTTTAGGATCTCAGAACCTGAGATCACCATAGTTAAAATGTTTTAAAGTAGTTAAAAAGGTGCCTGGGTGTTCTTAAGTCCTGGAGATCCACCAGGGTCCTCCTGGCTGTTCAGAGCTCTCTTCAGCTTGGCAGTTCTCTCTGTGTCCTGTTTTTGAGGCCAGGTCAAGACCTCTGCATCTACAGATCATCTTGTCTGCAGAACAGCCTGTTTCTTGGGGATTTTTTCTTGAATAGTAATCGTCACAGGGGTTTTAATCTGTATAGCAAGCCAGGGCTGGCTGGTCTGGAGGTGGATGGTGTAGTATGTAGTAACAGTCCTTTAGCCTACTCTGTTCCATATCTGTTGATGTTGCTTTTCCTACATAAAGGGAAGGCAACATAGATAAATAAAAAATAAAATAAAATCATGACATCAACCAGTCTCTTCTCACTTGGTAAAATTAATGTGTTCATTCAGACAGTGTCAGGAACTTAGTGCTTATGGGGGTTTTTTTGGAGTTCAAACCTTCTAAATTTTAAATAGAAGTGAAGGAAACTTGCAATATGAAGGTATATAATGAAGTTAATGCCATCCTGGTACCCTGTGCATGCCTGAAGAATGCTGATTGGTAGGTATAGAGCTTTTAAAACCTAAAGCAGTCTGGTTGTGCACTTCTCACTCTTCGTCCTAAATCAGTATTCATGACTCCTTTTCTGCTGTGCACTGGGTTTTACAAGGCTATAGTGATAGCAGGATGCTCAGCAAAGAGAAGGGCATTTTATGGCTGCTTGTTAGATACTCTCAAGTGCAATTGTCTCCTTAATCAGAAAGGTAGAAAAAGGAAAATGTCTATTGGATACAAGGAACATAGGCTGGGGAGAGATGGGACAAACATCTGAAAACCAAGTTAAGGCTATGAAGAGATGTTTGTGGTGGCTTCTTGCTCTAGTAAAATGGCAGTAATGAGACATGAAGACATTTAATTTCCATTCCTTGCTCATGGATGGATGTTCAAAGACAGAAGTTTGTTGTTCGCTTAGAGGATGGTGAGAAAGAAGGTCTTTGGAGCCCAGCAAACAGGCGAAGGCTTCTGGTGCTGGATGGAATTGGAGAAAGAAAGGTCTTTATGCTGCTGTAAGGAAGCTCTTGAGGAAAAGCTGTGGCTGAACAAATCATTCTTTTTTACCAAGTTGTTCACCTGGTTCTCAGTAACCAACTACAAGCTAGAAGTCTGTAGAGTCAGAAAAGCTGGAAACTTGATCATGAGTGAAATTCTCTCCGTTCCCTTCTCCTTCACGCTTTTTGTGGCCTCATGTGCTGTCATCTTCTCAATGCATGAAACTTTTAAAAAAGAACAGGAATTTGCAGTCTCCAGAATATTCTCATTTCTGACACAGAAATGAAAAGTGCTTGAAACTGTTTTCTGGAAATACATGAACTGTCACTGATCATGATGAAGATGTCTCCAGTGTACTTTTTCTAAGGTACAAAAAAGTAATAAAAATACTTTGTATTTTCAGTGTTAGTCATAGATTCTTTTTGTTCTTTTTCTTCTCCTGTTGTTTTTCTGTTTTGGTTTCAATGGACCATTTATCAGTTTGGTGAGAATAATCCTTAGGCTTGTTTCCATCTTTCTTTAAAAAATTATTTCTTTTTAAGCCCATATAATTTTATATTAAATCAGAAAAGGTTATTCTTTCTCTGTGTATCTTTTTCTACTGTTTAATATTCAATGCTCTTACTTTCTTGGTCTCAGTCCTTTCCTTCTGTCTCATTCTGGCACCACTTTGTTTCCTCCTGAGTGTTTCTATTCTGATATGCTTCCCCCCCCTTACAGATATTTTTAAGAGATGGGAGTTATTTGCTCTCAAAATGTGTGATGGATTGTTTGAGAGGGTGTTCAGATGACAGTCATTTCTAAGTTACCTTAAAAAGGAGGTGGGGGGGGTGGTTTCACAGTCTGGACAGTATAACTTGCTGTCCTGCTCAAAGGGGAATCACAAAATTGTTTTTCCTCAGAATTGTGCTATGGTTTGCACTGAATGCCAACACATGTAACATGAACTGTGGTTTTGCAAACCCTGCATGGCCGGGTAAGTATTGCTGAGATGGGGAGTGAGAGTTGGTTATTTTTTTTTTTTACTATGAACTTCTTGGTGTTAGCACAAGGGTTATGTGCCAGAGATGCACATAATTCACCTATGGTTATAAAACCCTGTTTACTTTTTTTGTGCAAACACAAAAGCCAAGTGGGAAGGGATATTTCATAAACTCAGTGCTATTGTGTCCTCTGGTCTAAGCCATAAAACAAGAGTAACAGAGACGTTCCCTTTGAACTTGAAATCCCTCTCTAAGCTGCTGATCTAACCTAAGTGAGAGGGGGAGACTATACCAGCCAGAAAATTTCTCTTCTGGGTATTTTTCCCTTCCCGCCCCTTTTCTTTTTTTAAAGTCCTTAAGTGAGTTTGATGCTGCACCTCTGCCCATAAATTTAAAAAAATATTATCGTAATGTAGGTCAGTGAACTGAAACGCCACTGTACACCATGGGGGATTAAAGTCAGAGAGGCAGCCCTCTCCCACTCCTACTAGGTCATATGACAATATAAACAAGAAATGCAAGGAGCCTTCAGCTTTTTCTTGCCCTAATCCTTTGTTTATGCAGCACTTAAACTGACTTTTGGGGTCGTCTCTGTCTGGCATTAAAGCCCTAAAGCTTTTTGAAGTTTCCCTGAAGTTAATAAAATTAGTCTGCCCTCGTTGCTAGGCCCCTTGCTGCTGCTTCAGAGCAGACCGTGTATCCCTTACTGTCTTTGCAGCATTTGGCTTTGTAAGTTCACAATATTTTATACCAAAAAAAAAAGAGAAAAATCAGAAATCTCTCCCAAAAGGCTGTTGAGCTAATAGGCCAAACGATTGCCATTGTAGATGTTCTGAGAACTCAAAGGGGATTAACTTAAAATCCCAAGATTGGAGGTAAATTGCTGGTAAAGTAATTGGAAGTGTTGCGTTTCAGCTCGAGAGAACAACATCCATTTCTCTGCCTTTTTACAAAGCAAGGCTAAACCAAAAAATTGATTTTTTTTTTTTTAATTTTTCTAACATGATCCTAAAGTCGAGAAAATGAGCTTTGCTTCATAGTAATTCTCACATACACTCCATTTATTTCAATGCAAATACTGATCAAGTTATCTTAGTCCCTGTTACAGGAGGCATTCTCATGTTAGTCTTCGTCATGTTAGGGCTAAATTGATGATAGGACAACTGGAGGGGATGGACAACACAGTGTATAGCATTCAGTGCACGAGTCTGAGACTTTGGGTCACAAAAGTTTTATTCCAAACAGCCACTCAGGCAAGTCACTGATCACTCATTATCTCAGCACCACTAAAGCAGTTTGGTTTCTAATGGCCTACAGAGATGCCCAAGGAATTGTGGTGATACCAACAGAACATACTGACCACTTAAGGAAGGGTTTCTTGTTTTAATGAGTTGACCATTAGAGTGAAAAGAACAGTGCAGCTGGAGCCCTTAGTCTGGCTCCTAAACTGAATGTACAAGAGCAAGATCCTGAAAAGCACATTTCTTTATAAAAGATAAAGGGTTTTTTTTAAATCAAATGTTTTAAGTGAGTGTGGCATAAGTAGATGGTAATAGATTTTGTTGCAGTTCTAATCAGCAATTGTAGGTTATCCTTACTGTTCACAAAAATCATTTGAGTTGCTGGGGAGCCTCCTCCTTGCTGGGGAGGCTCTAAACTGAGCCATGCTAGTCCGGCATGATTGCTTACCCTGTAATTCTATTTTTAATTAAGTTAAAGATAACTTTGAAGTGCTCTTGGAAAAATAAAAGATCTTTATGTGGCCTTTAAAGTTGGCTTCCTGTGCCATTTTGGGAGATAACTACAAAAATCATAGTTATGTGGAAGATCCTCACTGGAGCATAAAAGACCGTCTGTGTATCAAACACAGGGGAAAGAAGCACATGGCTGGCAGTGGAGAATAGGGATGGAATTTCAAAATTCTTGTTTTAGGAATAAAAGGTTTATAGGAAGAAGTAATATTTTTTTCTCCAACTAGTGCAATTGGAAAAAAGGAAGAAGATTTAGAGAATGTAAGTGCTTCTTCAGGTTGGAATTAACAGCTTCTTTTTATGCTAGTCTTCTGTTTCAGACCCAACAAAAGGCGAGCGTGTCTGAAAGCTTATCTTCCCCCTCTACCACCACCTATTGTCAGGGGCTCTAGTAAAAGACATTATTCAGTTATAAATTTAAGCCAGAGGTTGCCAAGCAGTGGTACTGCCATTAATGGCTCACCAGCTATTTTGAAGCAATAGGAGAGGACAGACGTGATAAAAAAATACAAGTGTGACCTTTTGGGAAGAGGAGTGGATGTTCGAGCAGAGAACGTTGCTGAGACGTCTGAATGCTGTTGCCTACAGGTTTGACTGTGCCCAACTGGGAGTGGAGCTGCCTGTCCTGTTGACATCTCCACATGAAAGAAGGAAGAGGGACTGTGGATATTTTTCATCCTGGATGTGATCTGGGGATAGGGAGAGGTCCTACCAGTGCTCTGCAATACTGCACAGCCCTTTTAAGCCCTATTTATAGCTGAGCTAGTAAGCTCTGTTTAAAATAAAACAAAAATTAAATTTCTCATGCTAGGTTTACTGCCGTACTGAGATTGGCATTAAAATAGAGGTGTATATATGTAACAAAATAATAGCAATCGTAGGGATTTGAGTCTGTATATGCATTACAGTTTATGGAGGAGGCTTCAGGGAAGGATAGTTGCTTTATAAACCAGCAATACTGTGAGTCACGGTTTAAACTGAATAAAGGGGAGTGTTCAAAACTGGTTATAATTCTTCAGTGCTCTAAGTCACTTTGGTCTTTGAAACCCTTAGGTGTAGCTAAAAATGGCTCCTAAGATATGAAGAAGAGCTGCAACTTTTACCACAGAAAATAATCTTGGAAAGATTGAAGTAATATCCCCATATTTCCTCTGGTAAATAAATGTTCTTTCCGTGTCTACAATGTAGAGTAACTCTGGTCTTTAGGTATACAAGGATATTCACACCTACAGGATTAGGCTCACTTGACTGCACCTTATACTTTGTAATGCCTAAGGGAGGGTTGTTTATCTTGCCTTACCCACCAACATTGCTGCCTCTTGTTCCTGATAGCTTAATTAAGAATTCAACTTGGAATGGTTCTTCCCACTGGGTTACAAACCTTGAAATTAAAATTGGATACAATGGTCATAAGGCTTTGAGTTTAACAAATCAATATGTATGTAAAGGTGAATATTTAAAAGGTTCTATTTAGAAACTGTCATTTCTTTGGAAGTGTAGCTGTTGGAGTGCAGGTCTTGGAGCTAAGAGAGAATGTTTAAGTAGTGATAATGTTCTTAGGATAAGTAATGGAATAAAGTTTTTGTGAGCATAGGTACTTAAGTGACTTTCATGGAAAGGTTTCAAAGCAGAAGAAAGATTTTAATTAACTGATCTTTGCAGCATGTTTTGTTCTTCCTATGTTTTGAGAAAAAAGGTAAAAGCAGAAATGTTAATTTGTACAGTCTTCTATGGTTTTAGACACAAATTGCCTTAAACTCAACAGTTTAGATGACTTCTCTGGAGTTTTGTTCTTTTGGGGGTAAATGGTTTTTAAAGGGTGGTAGAAGTTGCCAGTCTTGGAGTGTATCACAGATAATTTCTTGTCGCTTTAAATTGTAGACTCATGGATCCCCATTTCTTTTGCAGGTGATGGATGACTACAGTGTGATTGGTCGTTCGTTGTTTAAAAAGGAAACAAACATCCAGATTTTTGTGGGTCTGAAAGTGAAACTATCTACAGGAGAAGATGGAATAATAGATGGTGGGTTTGGACAAAGTGGTAAATTTAAAATCCGAATTCCAGGTAGGTGGTTATCAGTCAACAAATACAAATCTATGTCAAGTGTAGATGATCTTGCCGTATTGCAAGTCTAAGTGTTACCGGTAGTCTCCTGAAGTTTTGAAATCTGCTCATACCCTGTTGGACCACTGATTCAGTGGTACCTCTCCTAATTAGATGATGGTGGCTGTGACTTATATTGTGGGACTGAATGGCCGTAAGCCACATCTCCTCAGTCAACAAACTCTGGTCTCAAAATGACTTCCTGTTAAGTGGCAGTAACACAGAAATCATGCTGTGCCCAGAAAGGTCTATGGTAATCTCTCCTCTCTTAATGTATGTATGATTTGCACCAGAACTCTCTGAACAAATAAAGGAAAGCAAACCTGCAATCATTTTTACCTGTAGCTACTTATTAAATATAGTATATTGGATGTGAGTTCCTTAAATTGGCTCTGTTCTGCATGTTATTACCTAACTTGCTTCAAGCAAAAACTGCTTGATAAATGGCTTTTTGGACATCTTGAGAGGTTTTTTATTGCTTGTGTCTCCTGTTTTTATGATATTACATTTGACTGTATTTTTAATCCTTGGTGAATTACAGGAAGGATTTATTCCTCCTTAGGTTAGAGCATGGGAAACGATGGGTGCTAGAGTTTATAAGTGTCATTACTGGGGTTTTCTCCTCCTTCTTTTAAGGCAGGAGAGTAGTTCTGAGCCCTTTCAAAAGGCAGTAATAGGTGCTGCGTTGTACTCAGATTGTGGGATAAGATTTTAATGATACTGGGAGTACTTTTAGTATTTCTGTAGTGTCTTCAGCGTATTTGTCACTAGTTAATCCCCCACCCTCTTTAGAGAGATGACTTAGATGAGATTACTTCTGTTATACAAGTGAAGGAAAGAAATGCAAATATTCTATGACAGCAAACAATCACAAAGCAATTGATCTACAGAGAAAGGTAAAGTTTCCTGACTCCCGCTGAAGAGGGACTGTTTTTCCATTTAACTTGGGGCGTGATGCAACTGCGCTAATTTTGACCCTCTGCAAATTTCCTTTCTTCTTCCTATCAAAGATAAGAATTTCTGACTAGACAAAAAAAATCTGTGTTCTATCCTATCTGTGACTCCAGTTTTGTCACCAAATGCTAGACTTTTTGCAAATAGGTGTGAGACCCTATATTTAAAGAATTATATTTCAAGGAACCATAATTAGATACATGCATGCTTTTAGTTTTCTAGAATAGAAATGCTTGTAAGGGTTCACTGAGATAGGTACCTTTAGGTAGGTGGGGAAATGATGTGTAAATGGCCTTAATGCTGAAAATCAAGACAATACCTTTCTTAAAAATGTAATGTTCTTAGTAGTTTTTCTCCCCTGGAGGCAAAAGTTTGAAAGAGAAGAATAGGAGGATGGCATTTACATTGACATTTCCACATTTTGGATGGAGGAAATGGCTCTTCCTGGGACAGGGAGAAGCCTCATAAGGAGCCTTTGCCACTGTTGAGGATGTAAGCAGGAACTGTAACTGTGAACCAGCAGTTACATTAAGAAAATTGTATATAGACTTAAAGAATGGTATTTAGCTCTGTAGATTGAGTTTGTGGGAAGAAATGATACCTTTCACAGAGGTGTTCATTATCTAATCTTGGTTACACTCTTCTGGTGCTTAACAGGAGACCTTGAAACAGAGGACCCTTTATAGTATGTTCTTTCAATGAGAAGAATATGTACCAGAATGTTAGAATTTAATACCTCTCTAAGGTAGGCAGAATAATACAACTTAGTTTGCTTTGCTTTAGTCTGGGTCAAACTTGGGTACTCTTGTTGTCTGGAAAGAAAAGGCAGTAAGTTAAATTAGCTTAAGCTAAGAGTGTCAAGCAATGGGAAAGAAGCACAGAATTTGGAAGAGCCTAAAACCCCATGACTTTAAGGGCTGCAGAGATCTGTGTGTAGGGGGAGAGCTATTGCTGTGATGCTGTTTAAGTCAACTGCAGTTCACATTCCTTTGTTAGATCAGTGTTGCTTTTTTAATGTGTCTGCATCCTGTTTGTGGGGTCCTGGTGTTTTTGCTTTTTTTTTAAATTTAACTGATCAGGCATTTTTCTCCCTTGCCCCCATTCTTCATCCTTGCTTTCCTTCATACAGTGTCTTACAGATTTATTTTGTGAAGATCTCTTTATAATTTTTCTGAAGTTATTTCTCCATGATTCCTTCACGAGAATTGTATCAGGCAGTGGGAGGGAAGGGAAGGAAGTGCCTAAGTTGAAAACTGCTTTGTACTGCCTCAGCCTGGCAGTCAGTCAGTCAATCCTCTCATTTGAAACCAGACTTAACCTCTGGGATTGAGTCGCTGATTCGGGTAGTTAACGTGATGGTAGCTGACGCCTGGTTTTAGAAACAAACCTCTACATAGCAATAAAAATCAAGTAGATATATCAGAGACTTGTGACCTGACCACTGAAGGTAATTACAGACCATGGCAGGTTGTAGGGTGTTGCATGGTCCCACTGGTGCCAACAGCCTCCAGCACTGTGCCCACTCACGTGAGCAAGTGTTGGGCTCCCCAAGTGTTGTTCCATACCCACTTGGAAATGACTTGTGTTTGCCTGTAGATCACAGCCTGGGAACATTGTCTTACGTCGTCTGTGGGCTGAAACTTGGCAGACCACGACTGGGAATGGCAGAACGTGGATCTGTTTCTTATTCTGGCACTGCTTGTGTGCAGCAATAAGTCAGATATTTCTCTCTGCTCTTCTGCTCTGTGAAATGGGGATAATTACTATCCATTCTGGAAAAAACCAAAATAATGTAATCTCTGATTTAGATTTATTCCAGGCTTGGAGCATTAATATTTCTTGAAAAGGCTTAATTATCTTTCTTTAGAGTACAAAAAAACACATCTAGAGTACAGCATGCAATTGGAAGTTCTTTAGTCGCTGAAAGATGTCAGTAGTTTGGAAAAAATTCAGGGAAGAGCAGCAAGAATGCTGGAGAGACTGAAGGGATTGATTTATGAGGGAAGCAAGATGAAAAGAAATGCTTGAAACTTGGCTAAATGATGTCTAAGTGGGAGATATGATTATCTGCAAGTATTTGAAGAACATAACGGAGAAGAATCCCTTAGGGTGGTCCAAGGAGGTGGAAGCAAAGCTAATAGCATGAAATAAAGCAAAGTGTAGCTTGGCTATTGGGAGATGTTATTTAGCAGAGATTTCTTGCTCTGCCAAATCATCTTTGCAGAGGAAGATGATGTATTCCATGTTGAGAACAGTCGTGTGCAGTGTGCCTGGATGTTTGCTAGTGCTGGTGTCAGGGTAAAACAGACAGGCAGCAGCGTGGTGAGTGGAAGAACAATGTACTTTCATTTCACTCCTAGTATTGTGTCCAGGCATGCTTTTATTGCTTGAAGGGCAAGGTATAACCTACTTTCTAAAATGTTTACAGCAGAATCTAGTTTTTTGTTTGTTTTTTTTAAGTATTTGCTGGCAGATGTGCTATTTTGTAGGACTTGGTTGTGGAACTGTTGGTGCTTTAATTGAGGACCGAGTTTCAAGGCCTGTTAATTGGCAGGATGATGCTTCCTTTCCAGACTTGTTGTGTGATCAGATGCATAAAAAGGAGGACATAATCACTAAATCACAAGAGAGTTTTACCTAATTTAACAAGCTGCTTAAAAAACAAACAGGATTTGAAAGGCAATTTAAACTACACTGCTTTTAAAGTTATGCTAGTGTGTGTGTATATGAGGGAGGGAGCTACTGATGGAGTGCTCTTGGCCGAGGTGGGTGATTTGTGGCAGCTGCTTTAGTTGTAAATGGAGCAGTGCATAAGGTGAGTGAAAAGTATTGTTCAAGAACAAGTTTGGAGAGGTGGAAACTGTATGTTCTGTGTCGTATTGTAAAGAAGATAAAAGCTAACAGTGACAGTCTTTGGAAAATGCTTATTTCAACATACCTTGCACCAAGGAATGTCATGCCAGTTGATGAGAAACTCAGAGCAAAGTTCAGTGAATCACTTGAATAACTTAGTGCTTATTGTGGATTTTGTGTAACTGTCTCTCACCCAGGAACTGACCCTGTAAAACTCTGCTTAGTTTGTAAAATCACGAGCTGCTGATGTGTCATGACATCTTTTGAAAGATTGACTCTAGGTATGCCCGTTTCATTGGTTTCGGCACATTGCATTTGTGCTGTGCTTGATTGTTGTAAAATGTAGCCACTTTTTAAATCTGATTGGAGCGTATGCGATATGTCAGGCATGGTTCACTTTCCAGCCTATGTCTTTGCTGTCTAATTGCTGGTGAAGTGTTCGGCCTTTCTGAGGCGCTGCAGTGTGTTTGACTGCAATTCTACTCTTCCCTTTTTGACTAAAAATTGTTATACATGACTAGAGTTAAAAGCTACCTTATTTCTTAATGCGAAAGAAGCAGTGCATATCTAACACTCGTAAGAGCTGAACACATTTCTCAATTGAGCAAATTTAAATGTAATAAAAGACACACTTTTCATAAGAAGAGATACAAGTGAGAATATTGGAAGACAAGCTTTTTGGCTTTCCTGTTCTTTTTACCCATGCAGGATAACAGTAGTTTTAAGTTTCTTAGAACAGGTGAAGATGAACTTGTTTGTGTCCTTGTCTTTTGTTACCAGTAACTTTTTGCTGTGCATTTATAAGTGTTTCTTGTATATGCAAGGACAGGTCTGTCTCACTGTTTCCCTTGCTTGTCATGGTAGAGGGATTGAATGTGCCTTAAAAGCCTGTTCTGAAGTAAAAGCATGGATGTGCTCCCTAACTCAGGTCACAGTGTGTTGGTATAACATGACATAAAGTGGTGAGGATTAAGCAACGTGCCTTGTCCTTGAGAATCCCTCGTATTCTTGAGTGTGAAATTAAGGCTGGAAATGTGTTTCCTTCTCGGGGTATTGTGGAAATGGCGCATCCTTGGTGTTTTTATATTTTGCCGCTTTTCATTGGGTGAGATCCCACACTGGCTTGCAGATTAGTTAATGACATAGTGGGAAAACCTTGATGTAAGAGATGTATGTGAACAGCACCGCTCAGCATAATTTCAGTTCCAGATAAAAACTGAGGGTTTAAAAGGAGGATTCAAATTTTTTTGAAGTATTTTTTAGCACTTCACTTCAGCAAGGTTGACTAGACGTTAAATAGCATGAGGGAGATTAAAGTTACGCAAAGATGGGAAAAATGTAACAGTAAAATAATTTGTGTATCACATTGACTTGTGTAACTTCCCCCTTAAGGACTATCTTAATTGTAATTTTTTATATTTGATTTATTATTATTCAAGGCATATCTCACTTTGTTCAGGTAGGTCTCAACACACCAACATAGCTGGCATTTGTGGAATATTGCTTTCAGGGGTTTGTGGGTTTTTTTAACAATTGTAGGAGACAAGCTTTAAATGGTTGACTGTAGATAAATGTCATCTTCCCAACTTTGTAATTTGGAGGGCACTCCTTACTGACATCAGCAGGAATGGGGCAGTGTAAACCTTTTCATTGCACTGAGAATAATTAAACATCCTGTCACTAAGCAGCATACTTTCTTGTGGGAGATCTTGACATTTGGAATTCTTTGCTTGTATTGCATTAGAATAGGATAATCTTCTCTTAGGCCAAATGGAATTTAGGCACATTTAATGTCCTTGTTTTCCCAGCCTGGCTCCTGTTTTAATAAAGGAAAATAAAAAAAATTGTTGGCTGCAAGGGTCTGGTGGGTTGCCATCCCCGTCAGTATCAGGTGAGGCTGAGCAGGATTTCAGTCAAGAGGAAAAATAAAAGCCCAAGGGCAAAGAAATCTGTGTAGTTGTGTTTTATTTAAAAACTGGAGATTAGCTCTGCTTGTTCTTTCACAGTCTCTTTCCTCCAACCCTCTAAAACAAACAAAACCTAAAATCCTTGAGGGGTACTTGAAGCATAAATCTCCTTCTCTCCTTTTTGTGAAAGTTGGCTGGTGTCGTATGGACAGAGGCTGGGAGAGGATTGTTGCCAGGGAGGCATCACTTGCTTTTATGATCCCCTCTTGAGCAGATTAAACTGTAGTGGTGTGGAAGTCCTGGTGACCACATAGGAACTGGGAATTTGTACTGCATTTGCACAAAAAAGTTGGCCTGAAGGAATCAATCCCTACCTTTTAAGTGGTGGCATCTCGTAAGCCCATGTTGACCCTTGGAGCTGAATATCCAGATTTATTGACCTTAGAGTGTTCTTATGGAATCAAAGTCAAGATTTGTGCACATTCCTTCTGAATGAAAACAGAAGTCAAGCAAGTGTTACCTTACTGTCTGTCTGCCTCATTCATGTTGGTATTGGGAGATCCTGGTCCTGTCATGACAGAATTGCAGAATGGAGTCTGTAAACTCAGAGCTTTGGAGGGGTGATATGTTCATTGCAAGATTGGTTTCAGAAAGAGATGGTCTTTGCACTCTACAGCAGATGCTGTGCTCAGGGGAGGCTAAGACTCTTCTTTGGAGTTGCAGTTTCCATTGGGATGTCCGTCCAACAGGTGGTTGTTCTGGGATCAAGCAGATGTGGATTACGGAATTATCAAGCATCAGGTGATGTAGCAACATTTGAGTCCTTCTGTGGAAAAAAAAAAAGGTCCAGCTCCCATGTAAGCCCTTTTGTGGGGTACAATGTAGGCTACCACAGTGATCTTTTGGGTAATTGAAAAGAATGAAATGGAGCCTTTTCTTTTACTCCCACACACCCTTTTTATTGTTGTGCAAGAGGAACTTCACAGAAGTGTCATCAATGCAGTGGAACGACCATTGGTGTTCTACACTGTATGATGTGTAATCAGTGTTTCTTTCTTACTCATCACATTACCCCAGTGACTGTCACACACCCTTCGAAGGCAGGGCTATGGGCGGCCTTCAGGAAGACGTCCTGTTGCTCTCTGACCAGTCCTTTGATGGTGGTGAAGAACAATGTGTACTGATCCCTTTTTGCTACCCTGACTAGCAAAGCACTTTACACTGGCACAAGTGTGAGCTGAGCCTCAAAGCAAACCGAGCCTTCACTCTGAGCTTTGCTGGCTATTGTGTCCGTGTTTAGTTTGTTATTTCTATTCTAGTCTGTAGAGCATGTTTTTCTGAACTTTGTTTGCATGTGGAAAGCAGTAAGGATGTAGGTGCTGCCTCAATCTATAAAGAAAATAACTTTGAAAAGACAAGAGTATTATGGTGGTGAAGTTAAGCATTTAAAACTTTAGAATATAGAAAAGAATATTTTAATTATCTCTCCATTGTAAGATGCGTTCTGATACCAGAATCCACTTAAGTGATTGCATGTTCCCCACGTTGGCAGACACAAAAACTTTGATGGCTTTAGGTAATGCTTTGTAATTGACCTGTTGTCCTGTACTGAGTTCTTTTTTCTCCTCAGTGCGTAATTAATTCCTTTATTTTTTGCACTTCACTGGGGTCCTGCTGTAAATATGAAATCAATTATTTGTGCTATTTATGGAAAAAACAAATCCTATTAAGAAAATAAAAAGAATTCCAGCAGATGGGTTTTGTTTGACCATAGGGTATCTTTACTTCTACAGAATCTTTCCACTTGAGACAGGGAAAAACAAAAAAACCCAAACAACCTGCAACCTGTCAATCACTTACATACATTTTCTTTTCTTCATATTAGATTCCAGTCTCCATCGAGCCTCCCTTCACTTTGACTAAGTTTCTGATAATGCTCTTACCTCTCTCACATTTACTTCTGTTCTTTATTCCAGTTTGCTACTGCTGCTGTCCCTCCTGCCCATCTTTCTTGATCTCTGAAGTTGTGTGCCAGCTTATTTTGCCCTCAGATATTTCTACCCACATTTTCAGGCTACTGTAGGGATGTGCAGGGTAGAGGGAATTTTTCTGACCTGTGGATGTTCTAGTGTTGTTATACTGTGAGCTCTTGAAAGAGGAAAGCTGAAGGGAAAATCCAGTCTAGCTCTGTGCCTGAGGTTGTCCTCTGCAGATGGAGGCTGTTGGGAATTGAGCTGCCAAAATAGTTTGCTCCAAGTACATTCTAATTAAGTTTCCTTTTTTGCCTCCAAGAACAGCAATTGCTCTACCAGTTATCCTAAAGTTAAGTTTCAAATCCCTGATGCAAAATAGAAAGATCCTATAATAGAATTTGTTTATCTTAATTTGAGGATAAAATGTGGATGTGATAGTGTGGGGAGAGCTTGGGGGATGACTGTGGGTTTTTACAAGTATTTTGAAACTGAACAGTTGTTGTTGCAGTTGGCAGTGACATTGGTAGTCAGCTGTCCAAAGTACTCATGATAGTAAGCCCCCAAAGAATGATTTTCCTTTCATTAAAAAGAAAGTCTGTAAAGATTGTTTCTTTCCTTAGATAAACTCAGGTCATATATATATATAAAAGATTCTCCTAAGCCACAAGAGCTAGATACATAAATTAAACAAACTGAGATTTGCACTTGGTTGCATGTGTTTAGGATCTGGGATTTCGAAAGAGGTGCACTTATCTAGAGATTTGTGGTAAAACTGAGAGCTGGAAGTGCTGCTGTGTATAATAACCTTACTTCTGTGTAGAGTCTCTTGTGGTTATAAGTCTTTCCAGTTAATCCAGGCTTTGTTATTTTGGGGGGGGATGTAGTTATTGTGGAAAGTTGCATTCCCTGGGAGAAAAGAAGCATCTTGCATATTTAGGGCTGTTACTTTGCTGAATTTTGAATAATTACAACAGCAGCTGTAAGCTCTTGGACCCTATTTATTGTATAGTCCAGCTCACTGGCCAGGCTTGTCTGCAGGGGATGTGGCCAAGAGGCTGCTGTGTTATGAGCTCATATTTGCCATCACATCACCACTAACTTACTTGGTGACCATTTCCAAATTATCTAATGCCTCTTGGCTCCGTGCTCCCGTTATGTGAACTACTGTTGTGAGTCTTGCCTCACATGCTTAGGGAAATCCTTTGTTCAGTGGGGTTGGTTCCTTTACTGAAGTTTATAAGGAAAAAGGGAAAAACAAACAGACAAACAAAAAACCACAACGGGTTGGTGGGTGGCAAAATTAAATATTGAAAATGAAGAAATGAACAAGTTTCTTTCCCCTGTTAAAGCAATCCTACCATTTTGCATACTTGATGGTTGTAAAGTTCCATAAACATACAATTGCAGAGTAGAACTACATTCAAGTTTTAAAATTTCTGCTGCATTGTCATTTTTGTAAGTGGAGGTGCATTGCTGCAGTCACTACAAACCAAATATCCTGTTCCTTAGATACCAAGTTCTGCACTTAATTTTGATTTCACGGGGTTTGTGCTCCTGAAATTGCAAACAATTTGGATTAGAAGAACATGGCATGTAACAGCACCATTACTCTTACTTTCATGAAATAGTACAGAAATTTAGTGTACCACACATCCTGCACACAAGGATGCATGTGCTACCTTTTGGGTTTTTTGTTGTCCTTTTTAGGTGTTTCATTTTGCAAATCCAACACACTGTAATTTCAAGTGTAAAAACATTTTTCTCTTGAGAAAGAACATAGCTAACAGTGGTTTTTATTATGTGTCTGTAGAGTTTGGCTGAGCAACTGTAGAGCATCAAAAAGACTAATTCAGTAATACCTTGTATCTCCTATAATGAATGGGAATATCTTTTTTTCTTTTTTTTTTTAAATTTAATTCTAGTATATTTACCTCTGCAGGTTTGGGATGCTTCAGCGTGTCCCTTGAAAAAACTACTAAAGGGACAAAGTACAGTTTGTTCTGAAGAGTAACAAAATACAGATGTCATCAAAATTTCTGTTGTTTCACTGCTGCTCGGTTGAGCATTGTCCTTCTGAGAAGAAAAGGTTGTTTTTCTTGCTAAGGACTTGGTTGATGTCAGTATGGCTAAATGTGAGGGATTCAGAGGATCCCCGTGGATTCAGGTACGGGACTGAACTGCTCAAACATGGTACTTTTTGAAGTGATTGTTAAATTCTCCAAAAAAAACATGCAGGGGGTTTACCTGATTTATAATTGCTTCTTTAGATGTTTAAGGTGGACTTTTACTTTGAAGGGTTACTTTTTTTGGGGAGAGATGACTGAAATACTCTGTACACAGGTGGAGCGAGGATTTCAGGGTGACCTGTTCAGGACAAACTCGCTCTATCCTACTTGTAGTGGGCAGCTTTCTTTAAGAGTCCTCTTGTTCATGTAGAGAAAGGAGGTGGAAGGCATGTAATCTAGATCGTGTTCCCAGGTCAGTAGTTTATTTATGTGATACCAAAGAAGAAATTTATTTTCTCATCTTTATTTCTGCTTACTTGTGTGTGAAACGGGATGCTACTGTTTTTGGATGTTGTAGTTCTCACTCATGGTTTTGCAGTAGCTGGGTGGAAAATACTTGGGTTTTAAGCCTTTAATGTAACTTTGATCTTATTAAAAATCTCCACAATGGGTTGCTCACGCATTTAGATTGCCCTCTTGCAATGAAATTTCTCTCCCTTTCTGTAAACTGTTTGTGCTCCTTGACTTGATTTTGATCGTTCATCCCCTGGGCCTTTCACCTTCCCTTTCCACCAGCGTTTGTTCTGATAGCTTTTTGAAGTCTGAGAAAAAACATACACCATGGGGGCTTCCTGGAGGCATAGAGCTTTGTGGTTTGCAAATTGTAGGCTATTTGAAGTATTGACTCTCAACAGTGGCCAGTGCTTAGTGGATGAGAACTGTCGTGTGACAAGGACGTTAACCTTGAGAGGCTGATCCATGTTTTGAGTTTGGGGACAAAAAAAATAGTTGTTCTTAATAGTGGGCATTGATTTCAAGGAAGTCTGTGTAAAGCAGCCTTTGGTTTGTGTTTTCACAAAGGGATTTGAGTGTTTAATAAAGAATAGGAAATAACTGGAGCTTCAATAGACCTGTTTTGATGGGGGGGCTCTGCTGTAACATGATTTTTGTGTAACATTATACATAAGCAACAAAAGCATTTCCTGCCTGTAGCTACGGTATTACTGCATTTTAAAAAAGATGTGCAGAAAATGTTTTTTGAAGTACTTAATACCTGGAATAAAAGTTATAGGTAATGTAGAGAAGACAATCATCCTGCTTTGAGAAGTCTTTTCTGTAATACCTGAGGTTGTAACTTCAGTCACAGGAATTGGGTATTGCGTGCTTTTGTGCTACGTGTTTCATAATAATATTTTTTTAAACCTCTGAGCCCTCAATTCCCCCCATCCCCTCAACTATTACAGATTAGGGAATCAAGACAATTTAGGAATTTGGAGAACCTATTCTTCCCTGTTACAGCTGATGAGTTACCCAGCTTAATTTTTCTTATGTTTTACCCCATCTCTCCCTATTCTCCCCTCCCCACTCAATTCCCTCTCTTTATTTGGCCATTTGCCTTTTCTTACTTCTGCAGCACCTTCCTCTGCCAACTGTCCTTGCCCACGCAACCCTCAGCAACCTTAGATGCTTTTTAGATTTTTTATTATAAGGTAAATATATTAACTACAGAAACCTGAACTGAGAACATGGACCTGTGCCATCCCTTCGATTACTTTGTTGCTTCATCCTCAAATGTGTCATTGTAAGTAAATGAAGAACATTGTTTGTATGGTGCAGCCTTTTGCTGTGCACCTGAGGATTTTAATCCAGTACATGGGTTTGCTGCCAGGTGTGAATTTGATCCTGAATATATTTGTTTACCTTCTGAGTTTTCCATTTATGAAAGAACAATATCCTTTCTTCCTAGTCTGACCAGTTGATACCTGGCTGTCAAGGCAGGGGACTCTTTGCCTGCTTCTTCCTAAAGTATCAACTCATCAGGATTGGTATTAAAATATGAATACAGCACAGAGAATATGCATTTGTTTTCTTTTTGATTGCAATGAATTATCTTTTCAAGCCAGCACAATGGTAACGTGGGCCCTGCCAAGCAGTGTGTGCCAGGTAACACCACAGGCACGAGAGAAAGATGTTTTCGAGAGCTGAAAATGTGCTCAAGAATGCAAGTTCCTGCTGACAAGAGAGCAAGCTTTATATCATGAACTGGGGATTTTCTTTTCATGGCTCATTACAATCCACTGTTCTCACAAGTACCTCCTCAGAAGATGTACAAAGATTATAGTCCCTCTGGAGTTCATGTGGAAATTGATGCCTGCTTCCCCAATCTCTGACTTTTTCCCCTGGTTTTTCTTTGTGTTTTCCTTGTTATTATCTTAAGTAAGTAGTTTGAGGACATAATTTAATTGGATTTAGTTGCGGGTTTTGTTTTTGTCTTGAAATAAGTGCACATTCAGAGCAAGACTGACTTATTAAGTAAATTATCAACGATTTTTGGTTTTTTTGCTTGAAGTGAAATTCAAACTGGGTTTATTGACCCAGGCTCTGTGTTGAGCTTCTCTTCCTTTTAAGAGAAGTTGAGTATTTTTAAGAACCTTTTTCCAATGGCTATGCCATATGAAGGTCAAATAGAAATAAAAGTTTTTAAGAAACTACTAAAGTATGTATATTTTCTGATATTTGGCAACTTAGTCCTTTGAAAAATCAAATGAATTTCTCATATCTGGGAACATTATGACTATTTCTGTTCAGTTAATCATTGTGAAATTCACTAGTGTGTGCTCTTAAATATACGATTATGTTTCAGAGTAAATGTATGCTGAAGCAAAAGCGGGAGTGATTCTCTTTTAGAACTTATTTCTTATAAGCATAGGAAAAATTAGTTTTATTTGACATTTGAAAAAAATATAGGTAGATTAACAACAGATTTTAAATGTCTTTTTTTTTCTGTAAGATTTTGAGCTCTAATAAATAGTGATACTTGTAAGAAGACTGTGCTGTAGAGTTTTGCAAATGAGTTTAGTTGAATAACCTTATTTTCTCTAATCTTTGTAAAGAAAGGATGGATTAGTAATATATACAAATGATTGCTTTTCGGGAGGTTAAGAAGCGAGAGAAATCTTGTAAACGTGGGGGGGTGGAAGGGTTATGTGTTACTCAGACTCTGAAGTTTCCTAGTTTTGCTTGCTGATGGTTGGGAATCTTGTGTTAAAGGCCTGTTGATTTGAAGCTTTTCCTCTTATATTAAATATTAGGTTTTGATGTCAGGACACACATACGTGTGGATTACACATGTAACAAGTAGAAGCATGTTATGGGTTCACTGCTACTTGCATTGAACCAGGTAATTAGAACTGGTTTGGGGAGGAAAAGGGGGAAAAGACCAGCTGTAAGCAAATTGATGGAGAGTATTTCAGTCCACCCCTGCCGATTATTTCTAATTGAAGCTGTCTGAGCCAGTCTTAATACAATTTAGTTATCGCCAGCCAGAAGGATTTTATTTATGGAACAGGGCCTGTTGGAACTTCCTCCGACCCCGGAGAAGCTGTGAATGGGAGAGAGCTGATCAAGCAGGCATGCCTGGCTGGCGTATGCATTTCTTTAATAAGGCAGGGATTGATGTCTTTTGCAGTTCAGGGGTTAGGTAAACAGCAGTCCCTCGGTTCAAGGCTCTCCATGTTCAGTTGTTTGTTTATACGGATCTCAGAAGGTTAGGTTAGCCTTCTTGACATCCCCGGGGAGCTTTCCTGACCATGGTATAACCTCATCTGCTCCAAAGTTGCTCAGGAGGTGTCGTATCGCCTTTTAGGAAAGGTACTGGCTGAGCAGAGTGTGCAACTTGTACGGAGTCTCTAGGAAGGGTGGATGTAATCAGAGCGGTTGGAACACGGAGTCCGTCTTCAGAAGCTCATAAATAATTTGCAGGTGTGGTGTGTAACTGCTGTGCTTTCATTCTCAGACTTGGTATTTGCACACAAAGATGACTAGGACATAAAACTCGGGCTCTTACTGAATTGCAGTTCTGAGAAATCAGTGACATACATGAATAATTTCATCAGAACTTTGAGGTTAAGTCCTACTAATTTGTGCTTCTATTTGGTTGGCAGTGGTAGTCCATTAAATTGAATAGAATAAACCCTGAACAAATAAGTAGCCATGTCAATTTTTAAATAAAAAATTAGTGATGGTTACATGTTGAACGATACAGGGAGTTAAAGCATGCATCTCATGAGGTTCATTTCCATAGCTATTGTATCCCAGTTTTCCTCATCCACAAAGGCTGGTGATGGTCACATGAGAAGTGAGAAAGTAATGGTGCAGTTTCATCTGGGTCTTATTGCAGTGTAGTTCTGAGAAGTGGAGTTGTTCTGGAATTTGAGGATGACTTTGCTCAGGATTAGAAGTGTGCTTTATCCTGTGTGGGACTGGCTGCTTTTAAAATGTGTGACATGTTATGAAGTTGGCTTAAATCCCAGAATTTGTTGAATTAGTTTTTGCTGATTTGATGTCTGGCTATTCATACCTCATTTTTCTGCAGCACCTCCAGTCTGTAACCGTGCAGACCCAAACAGACATTAGTAAACTGGCTGCACACCTACGGCACGGCTTGTGAAATATCCTCACATACAGATGGGGAAACTGAGGCACAAACATGGGCTGTGAATTGCCACTGGACATTTCTGAGAGGGCAGAGTTCTGTACTGACCTTTCCTGTCTTGGAACCCCCAGCGTTCTGCTGCTTGACCTGCCATGTCACCGTTTTCTTGGGATCAGTTTGTGCCAGTCCTAGAGCTTTTCAGGAAACCTGAACTTTGTGGTGGTCACAAGTAGGACGATGCTCTTAAAATATCCTGTCCTGTACAGATCCATATGGGTGGCATCCCAGCTGAAAGGTGTTCAGAGTGGGAGGCCGCTTTCATGCTGACTGAGGTTTCAAAGTGCCAAAATATGAACATCTTGTCGCTTTTAAATAATGTGTGGGGTCTGACTTAAATGCTGGGTTTCGTATTTAATCAGTATTAATATGATAACAGGAATGTGACAACTGGAGCGAACACAAAGAGATTATCTTCTTAGCCAAATGCATCCATTATCTAGGAAATATAGGTTTCTATTAAATGAAGCGGACAGATGGGCTATTGGAGGTGACTGAGAACAGGAGGGGGAGGGGGCTAAGAGGTGAAAGTTGAGGTTTAGAAAATCTCTATAAAAATAAAAACAAACCATCCATCTTGATGGCTGGCGTTTTACCCTCCCGCTGCACTTTTGGGATGGTGCTCCGATTCCTATCAAGAACATTATGCTGAAACTTAATCTAACAGAGCACTTACTCCTGCCAAACTCGGGCTCAGCAACTGCTCCGCTCCCCCAGAAAGAAGTGGCCAACAAGGCTTCAAATACAGGACGATGTCGTACCATTTTCAGCAAAACTGCTGCTTTGAGATGCCAGGGGAAACAGATTGGATCTTGTCCCTCTAGTCTTCTTTTTTCTTTTTTTTTTTTTCCTTTTGTTCTTTTTTTGGTAGAGGAGCGTGCTGGGGAAACAAAATCGTGTTCCAGCATTTCAGAGCAGTTATAAAGTAATGTATGTAACTCTGTGTGTGTGTGTATGCGAATCCCAACCTAATAACTGTTGTAACAATGTTTATAGCCAGTGTTTGAAATGAAGGTTATAATAGTATAAATAATTTTAGATAATGCAGATAACAAGAAGAAAACAATATAATGAGAATTTTACAAGATGGACAATTCACTAGGATAGATGGAGTAACACAATATGTTAAATAAAAATCTGTAACAACGCCAACATGACACTGGTGACAGGAAACATCTGCCCTGCCACCCAGCCCTGGGCTGGCCACAGCCTCACATCTCCACCTCCAGCCTGGGAACTGTGTGTGCTCCATTCCGTGTATGTGTCAGACCCTCAGCCTCGAGTGGGTGGCTCCATTCTGACACAGAGGTTCGGATTATTCTTCTTTGCGGGTTTTGTATTGGTTTTAAATCTATAAATGTTTTACTTGAAAAAGAAATTGAAGAAACCACCTAGGATGGTGCTGCTTAGGAAGAGAGGGATGAGTGTGAACAAACTGAACTTCATTTTTCTGAAAACTGTTTTGAATTGGACCTAATTATGGTCGCAGCAATTCCACATGTGAGTGGTGAGAGTCTGATGGGGTGCAAACAGTTTTTCATGGCTTCTTCTGATCTTCCATCCCATTTTGATTTTGCTACCTGTGGTTTTTCCTCCCCTGACTATTGAGGAAGATGCAAAGCTTCCTTTGGCCAGGCTTTATATGGAGTTTTAGATTTGGTGATGGTGGGGAATAGGAAAGGAAAAAATGTGTTTGGGGAGGGAGAAACAGCATCACTTTTCTCTCTGGTGTTTCCAGGCTTCACATAGACTTTCATAAATGAATTTAATGTTCTTTTACTTGAATTCACTCTTTTTGTTGCATTTCTTCTACTTGATTTTTCCCTTAAGCTTTAGGTGTTATCAAGAATGGGCCACCTGAAAGTTCAAAGTGGACTTTTCCTTCTTCTTTACACTTGGCCTGCTGTCCACCTCCAAGCCAGTGCCAAATTAAGTGACCAATTCATTTGGGCAGCATGAACCGTATGTTCTTACAATATCTGGATTCACGATACTTTTAGAAATCAAACTTTAAAACCAGATTAGGTTTGTATTTCCACACTGTGTGTGGTGTTCCTTATTTATATATACTAATATACCCCAGCCCCCCAGCGTGTGATGGGTAACAGGAAGGAGAAAATGTGTAGAGGTGGGTGATGCCATAGACGCACTCATCTCCTGGGGTAGCAGAGGGAGGGCTGTGGCAGGACCCCACTCCCCAGCAGGGAGGTTTGTGCTTCATGAGGGGATGCAGGAGGTGCAGAGCCGTTTTCAGGCTGCCTTGTCATTCCTGCTTGGGAACCTGACACATGGACCTGCTTTCTTGCTTGTGTTGTTTTTCAGGAGGGAGGGAGGTGACTGAGCAGCTAGCCCCTTGACAGGGCAGTTTTAAAACATTCATAAAACTTTTATTGGGCTGCCACCCTTACAGATAAATATTTTCTGAGTTTATGGGCTTATTTTAAGGATTGAAGCTTAATAGCAGCTTTGTAGCCCTATCCATCCTCAAAACAGCCTTTTGGCAAACCCCATCTCTGGAGGCTGCCATGCTTTTCTAGGTCTTTGGAGTTTCTTCATCACTAAATTATTACCATTTTGCCTCCTTCTAGCTTTGTATTACTAAATGTGACCAACTGTTAAACGAGTCTTTCCCCTTCCCACAGTCTTGCTGAAAGCTGATCCAGTGTACTGTATTTGGTCATTGTGAAAGCAGAAAGATTGCAGTAGTTATAAATTTATTTTCTTTATTAAATTGGGTTTGTTAGGCGTGTTTTATTTGTGTTTTGATTATCAATCTTAATGCTGTGCGGGATTTTAAGATGCTACAGGCTGGTGGCATTTCAGACATGTACTGGCACTTTTCAGGCACTTTCTCTCTGTGCTTCCACAAATACAAAAGCTTTACAGAGTGTCTCAGCATTAAGTGGGGAAACCAGTGGGCTTGCAGCCAAGGCTATACAAAGCAATGCTGTATGTAGTGCTTGGAGGAAGATGGAGCTGCAGTTTGAGCATCTGTGCCATTTGATTTCACTGTGTTGTGTCCAAAGAGGTTTCATGAATTTCAGCACAGGCTTTTGCTCAACACTGAGTTGAGACAGTGTGTGCATTTTGGCTGCTCTTGGGAGAGCAGTCCATGATCCCTGTGTTCCAGATCCTGAAAAAGTGAATGTTTTTAGCACCTGGAACACTAGGACATATTACTGTCTCTTTGTATCCCTGTGCAGTTACTGATCTCTCCTCTTTTCTTACCGGAGACAGTTGTAGCACCTGGAAGGAAAGTGTGCTATTTCTTTTTTTTTCATTTGCTCATCTGTATATTAGGACACTGCTTTCAAAGGCTGGTTTCCTGAATAGCAAACTTCTGACACATGGTATTGGATCGTGGCATCCTTTGTCTCATCCCAAGTTTTTTGGGGCTGTGATGCTTTTTCTGTGCTGGAACCCCTTTTCCAGCATGTGATTGCTGGTTCCTCAGACATACTCAGAAAAATGCTTGGGGTAGGAAATGACTTAAAGGTTGAGTTCAAAGGTTCTTGTGCAAGACTTTGACTGTAGGAGTGACAAAGATAAAATAGGAGCTTCAGGACAACTGAAGAGACTAAAATAAACTTTAACTCCCTTAAGAGGGTCACTTGGTCCTAACAGATTTTTAAAAACAACCAACCCCACTTGCTTTATTTTGGGTGAGGTTGACAACTTATATAGTCAGGGAACTCCCTTTCCCAGACCACTCACAGTTCAGCAATACATTTGCTGGTTTATTTTTTTTTTTCTTCTAAAAATAGGAATATCTATTTTTGTACAAGACAATACCCTGAGACTTTTGTTTCTATATTTCCATGACTTCTGTTTTTTAAGTCAGCACATCTTGGGACTTGTCCTAAAAATGGAACTGATACAGTAATCATGGTTTTCTGGATATCATAGCCATCTGATTTGTTGCTTAGGTTGTGAAACTGTTTACTTTTGCAAGATTGTTTTTCTGCAAATGTTACACTGATAAAGAAAAAAACATAGGAGTGAAGAATGTAAATTGAATTCAATGTGAAGATGAATTCAAACAGCTTATATGCTTAAATAACTCAGCACAATCTCAGTACAAACAAACAAGTTAAGGCATGGGGGGTTTTTGCAGAAAACTGTTGAGTTCCGGCAATGTGCACATTATATGCAGAGTTCTTGTCTGGCAAAATTATGGGTGAATCTGGACAGTCTGAATTTTTATAATATTCATATATGAGTTTTATTGCTATATCCATTATGTGAATACAAGGATAATGGTAGTAACTCTTTCAAGTCCTTTTCCCTGGCATTTGGTAGTGGTAGTCCCCAGCTAGTGCTTGCATGTTTTACATCAGATGGAGTTTATTCTTTTATTTCCCCTAGAAAGATGTGGAACAGAGATCTAGAAAGATTAAATAAGTTGCCAGAAGATTTATGGCAGTACAGTGGAGAAGACTCCGGAATTTTGGTTTACCATTGGTATAAGATCATCTTCTGGAGCTTTTGCAATGTGTTCTATTTCAGGTTGGTTATCAGCTCAGCTAGCAGCCTGTTGCCATTGACTGTTGATAATTTAAAGAAAAAAAAAAATCACTTTCATAGTGGTGTGTTTTGATCCACTGTGTTCGTTCTCCATTGAGGATTAATCTTTGAAGAAAACTGGTTGTTATCTAATGCATAAGATTGGTAAAATAGTCTGGTAAGGTACCTAAAAATGTACTTTCAGGAAATAGCCTATCTTAGATTGAGATGTTCCCTGAATGATCTAATAATTCTCCATAATTTCTAGCATATTATAGTTGTAAGGAACATAACAAGATCAAATTTATAGCAAATACAACTTATTAGTTTTGGATTTTTTTTTAACTTTTCCATCTGGAACCTTCTGATCATGTTGTGACAGGATTCTTCCCATTCCAAAACACTTGATACACATCCATGTTGCTGCCACAGCTAGATACTGTACTGAGGAAGATGTTCTGTAGGCTGTCTTTCATTAATACATCTATGGATAACGTGTAATTCACACTTGTTTTCTGAGATGCTCTAGGAAGTTTGCAGACTGTCCTGCTCCTGGTGTGCTGCCACGTAGTCACAGGTACTTGTTTCTCAGCTACTCCTAAAAGAAAATAAATAAGAGCTAGTGGCAGGATTTTATCATCCTTGTGAATGATTTTGGAGAAGGTATTGGAACTGTGAATGTATGTATACCAGGGATTCTTACAGATTCTTCCAAAGTAACAGACAAAAGGTAGGAAATAGAAGAAATGGATAGACATAAATAATTACTTTCTCAATGTACTGTGGACTGAAAACTAGTCATAATGAGGGTCCAGGTACAAAATCTGGTAGTAGAGATTTGTAATTTTCTAGAAAATATAAAGAATTTAGAGAGCTGGTGGTGGGGTTTTGTGGGTTTTTTTTTTTGTTTGTTTGGTTGGTTTTTTTTACTACCAACCTTGAAAGACCCACAGCCTAGGCAAGTTGAGAGATACTTCTGATTCTTGCTTGACTTTGGAGCTCTGTATCTACGTTTTCTTTTGTTGTGGTTTAAATTTCACATTGCTCAAAACTGATGCTTCTAAAGGGTGCTTCTAAAGGGTGTAATTTACCTTCAACATAATTCTTCTTGCTGCTTTGTGGCTGGTTCAGTCGCTACCGTTCTGATGGGAAAATGCAAACTGCAGGAAAGAGTTCCTGCTCTGGAAACAGAAATAGTGAAACAAGGAACAAATATGGCTTTAGGGGGAAAAATACGCTTCTCAAGTTTTGTTGTAAAATAATTAACCTTCTGTGAAGGCGCAGAGACCACAGAAAAAGCACAGGAGCTGCTCAGTTGCCTGTGATTTGACTTGAAGTTTATGACCTTGAGTAATGTGCCTGCTTAACCACACTTAACAAAAGCATATTTGATGAAATGTTAAACTCATGAATTACATCTTCATGGAAAGCCTTTTTTAAAATTTGAAAAATCAGAAATAAATCAACATCTTCAGGCCTCAGCGGAGTTGTTTAAACATGGAATTAAAAGGAACAGGCTGTTTCATCAACAATGACACTTTGTAAACCTATACATAATGTGTAGCTTTTCTTTAGGTTAAAAAAAGGACTCTGTATTCCAAGGTATTGTATGAAGAACTGTAGCATTAGTAACCCTGTTTTATAAGTGGGGAAGCTGAGACAGAGATGAAATAATATTGTGAACTGATAGATGCCAAAGAACCAAAACTGCTTAGGCCTGGGTTTCTTAATGGCCAATCTAAATGTCTGATCATTAGGGCTGTAAAAATTTGAGAGCAAGTTGTACAGAAGTTTGGGGGCTTCTCTAAGGCAATACCTGTATCTCTGTTTTCATTGTTCTAAGCAACAGTTGTTGGTTCAGCTGTACTCCCCTTTCAACCAGTGAATGTCTGGAGTTATCCCCAATTCATACTTAGAAAACACATAAATATCCCTGCTACACACAGCAGCAAGCTATGGTATCCTTTGCACAGAGCTGTCAGCCCAAGGACTTGTATGGCATTGGAGAACCTCTTTTGTTGCTGTGTGAGTTTTATTTGTCTGCTTTAGTAACGCACTGGAGTTGTTATTATTTATTATTTCATTTGTCTGGGTTTTTTTAAAGTAGTTGGATACTACTGTGTTGAAACAAAAATAGGAAGTGTTTTCTTTGACTTTTGCATGAGATGTTATGATTAGTATATAACAACGAAAGTACAATTTTTATTTTCTTGGAGGGCTTTTACCTTTTATTTTTCACATTTCAGGCGATCAGATCTGATGCTAGAGCCGTGTAGAAAACATCTTTGTTGAAAATTAGAAATTTCCCTGTAAAGCTGGAGAGGTTTTTAGGTCACAAGAAAACTTGAAATGCACAATAGCTCTGAACATTAACTTTTCACTTTGTCCCTGGAACTTTTGAAGGGAGACTTGCGTTTTTTTGGCATTGCTCAAGTAGTCTGGTCTTGATAGACTAGCCGTCTGTAGTGTCTTTGTGTTAAGTGTTCCCCCTGGGGCACCATCTTGTGTTTTAATTCCCAGTTTGCTGCTGATGTATGGGCTCTTCTGTTAAATAACTTTTATTTTCTGTGCCATTATGCCTACATACTTTACTTGATTTGTGTTGCCTACAGAGCGTTTTCCCCTTATTGTGTTTGGAACTGGTTTGTAATAGAGTTACTGTTGTGTAATTCTGACTGAAAGTTACAACTTTATCAACAAACACAAAGTGCTTGTTCTGTTTGAAAATTTGTGTTTTCCACTCATCGTGAACTATTTATTAATTATGTGCTGGGTTTTATTGTTTAAATAAAAGAAACCACTATTTCATACGCGCTGCACGTTAGGGAGTATTAAAGATTCACTGGTATGTAGAGCACTTACTGCTGTGAACACAAGTGAAGAGCTTCTGTAAACAATTGATTCAAGATTTCAAAATAACACTAGTGCTGAGAAAACTGCTGCACTCAACTATACTGTCACATTTCCATGGATTAATGAGTTACTGTTTGTTATCTCAGTGATAGTGACTGTCTGAGTGCTCAAACCCCATCACAAATGTGCTATAAATTCATAACCTTGGATCTCTCTTTAAATCCCAGTGAAGATGTTCTGTCGTGCATGTGATGTGCTGAGGAGCGTATTCGCTGTGACCAAAGCTCAGCTGATAGGCACTAACTCGCTTCTGTGTCTGAGCTGTAAAATGACAAATGGTTGAAAAATACATCCTTTGTGCCAAGATGAGAGATTTCTGCCTGCAGTTGTAGAGTGCTTTAGAGCAATTCAAGAAAATATTCAGATGTTGGCTGGAGAATACATTCGTTCTTCCGAGCTGTGACTGTTCCACCAGTCTGTGACTCTACTTTTGTCACTGGTACTCATAAACTTACCGTGATCAGAGATTCCCAGTGCTTTCTAGTGTTCCTGCCTCTTTTGCTTAATCCCTGCTTTGCTTAGACTTTTGTCCTCCAGTATCTGTGATGAAAAGCACTATAAATATGAAGGCAGTTCCTTGGCTGTTGAATCCATTACTTGGGTGTACCTGTGGTGGGCATGTTAGTGACATTAATCTGGCCAATCTTGCAGAACTCGTTGTTGTACTTTCTCTGGAGCATGGGGAATGTATTATATGTAAATAGGCAGTATTGCAATTAATAAATTCTTTCATTAATCTGTCCTTTCGAAATTGTGCCCAAAAATTCCAGAAGCTTTTTGAAATGCAGACTGGCCGTGTTTGCCTTGGGATGGCTGAACGCTGCATCCGTTGCACATCATTCCGGTGTATGTTGGATAATGTGTTGGTATTTCAGAATATGCAGAATGTGTTCTGCGTGCAAACCCGTACACATAAACGCTCTCACCCTGTGTATATTGTGGCTGCACATCTTCAGCTTGTGTGGTATGATGTACACACTTGTGCACGCCCACACACTAAACCTTTGCAGGTCAAAAAGGGAGGATAAACTTTTGAACCCAGCTGCTTCCAAATTAAGTACATGTGCAGGGACCACCAAAGCTGGGGTTACCGTATTCCAGAAAAGTGCTGGACACTGACACCCACGTCTTGTACTGCAGGAGACTTCTTGTTTTTCCCTTAGAGCCCGAAGGATGATGTCTTGAAAGCACACTGTCTTCTTCGCCCTTTCCTTGTCACCAGAAAGGACAGGCAGCAGTTTGGTGACTTCTCCCTTCGTTATGGAAATGGGACTGATACAGTAATCAGGATGCTGCATATGGAGCTTTTTAAATTACTGCTCTTCAGTCTTTTGTTAGCCTTCATTATTCCTGAAGATTTTTTTCAAGTTGTAAAAATGACATTTTTAATATGCAGAATTAAAAAAAAGAAGGCAATATGAAGAATACGTTTTTGTCAATAAGCTTTTACCTTTTAAACCAGTTATCTTAGTTTCTGCTCTAGGTATTTTAATTGAAGATTAACTACTGTTAAAGAGTATACAAATTTAGGTAGTATATATTTGGAGTAGTAAAATAGGACTGAATAAAAGCTGGGAATAGAGTTACCTGTCCATTATAATTTTAGATTGCATAGCACAGACTAACCTTCATTTCAAGTCAGCACAGCTGACTGAGAGACTATTCTGACATTAAGGCTGTTTTATTTAATTATATCTTTTTATGATGAAGTTCACTAGAAGTATACTTTTGGAATTTTGAGTTGAGCAGGTTGTACCTGGACACTTATTTCTGCTGCCCTTTTTTTGATAAAATTTTCTTAGGTCAAAGCTGATGCATGTAAACGTGAAACAAAATGATGAAATAATTTCTTTATGCTACTGACTTCCTACTAAAATGACCTTGGTGAGCTCCATTTTGCCCACTACAGGGAATGAGCTTGTTAATTTCTGTCTACAAACAGATAATTTCTCTTGCACCTCGAGCAGCCTCAGGTTCAATATGGGTTCTCTAAAGTATGGGCATTTAAGACATGGAGGCTGATTGTGCTTGATAGGGAAGGAGTTGAAGATGCTGTTTTATTCTACCCACCTGCATTGTCTCTTGGGCAAACTACCTAGTTACCTTCCAAAGAGACAGGCCCCTATCTTCCTCCCAGTATCCCATATTTCTTCCAAGGATAAAAGGATAGCTGTCCTGAGGAAAAATCTTTGCAAGACTTATTGTTTAAACCTGTTTGGAAGGGAGTGCATCTGCTAGGTTTTGTAAACACTCAGATTTTTTCTTTCTACTCTGAATTTTTACTAGAGCTCAAATCTTAGCAGTGGAAGTAGTGCCATAAACTTTCAGTAGATCCATATAGATGGGTCATCATAGATGAGGGAATGCTGCTGATTCCATTTTGATCCCTGAAAGCTGAATGTAGCTCATTGAAGCGGGAGGTGCTGTGTGTTGGCATATTAACCTGCGTGGAGATGTGATTCCTTGCTGGACCATTCCCTTGTGTGATATCCTGCACTGTGCCACAGTCTACAGGGCACGCAGGTCTTTAAAAGGGGAATAAGGCTTAATACTGTGGTGTGCTGTAGACTTCCCCTCCTCTGCTGCCTGCTGGTAAGGAAGGAACCTGGATAAGATAGGACCTGGGGCTTAACACAGTGTAATAGTCTCTGTGTTGCAAACTTTGTGCAGACAAAATGGTTATCGGCCAGGGCTGTGCCCTTTATCCATGACACTCCCCCGGTCCTTCCCTTTTCTTGGTTTTTGGAGTTTTTTGTTTGTGTGGGGGGTTTTTTTTTGGTTGTTTGTTTGTGGTTTTTTTTGGTTTTTGGTTTGTTTTTTTTTTTTTTTTGTTTTTGGGTTTTTTTGCAGTTCTTGTTGTTTCCCTCTCCTTGTAAGGAGGGGGGGTTTGAACCACAGATTTGCCATGATTCTGCTGCAAAATCAGTAACAGCTGTTGGAATTGTAAATGGCTTCTTGGTTGCCGTCACAGAACCTGCAGTTGATCAGCTCTGCCCTGAGCAATAACTGGAGACATCAAGACCACTGAGGTGAACTAGAGAGTAAGGGTGGAGGGAATTAAAACCCTGAGGCAGGGCTCTAAATAGAGAACATAGGCACAGATGGGTATTGGAAGGGACACACTTTCCTTTTGCTGGATGACTTTTCAGATGCTGTGAAGTGCAAAGTTGACTGGAGCAGTATCATAGTGAGGAAGGTGTAGAGGAGCTATCTGAGAAAATCTAGTTTGAATGTGAATTTATATGATCCTTCCCACCTTTCAAAAATCCAGTATTCTAGGAAAAATCAGCGGGCAAAAGATATTCCATGCTTTGATAGGGTCAGTCTACAAGTCATTTATGTTGATAGCCTAAATAGGTTCCTGTGTTGTCTTTGAGTAATTTTAGGATATCATAAATGTTGATATGTTAGTACAAGCAAATGTTTAACAGTTATTTGCGTAGAAAAGTAAATCTTGAGATATGAGAACTCCTGCTCCTGAAACAGACTGTACTAGAACCTAAACTTAATGAAATCAACAGTCATCACACAAGATGCTGCCTTTGTGGTTTTGGTAATGGGGCTAATTTATTCTTAACTTGTTTGTGTGTTTTGGCTGGTCATATTACATCTTCTGTAATTTAATTTTCCTCTCCTTCAATGCTGCCTTTTACTGCGCTCCCTAGAAACACCAAATTTATTTGTGGGGGTTGGATTTTTTTGCAGTGCAAGTCAAAGCGAGTTGGTGTGTTGGAAATGTGCAGTGGATCTTCTATTCAGGTGGTTGCTCCCCAGAGCTGCTGGGTTGGCTGTCACGAAACCTTGCAATACCAGTTGAGAACCTTTTCCCTTTCACTGCCAGATTTGACCCCAGACACTCAAACAGCTTGGCATTGGTAGTGGGAATCTTGTAAGTTTGGATGCTGTAATTTGTTCTGTTCCAGCCACCTGGCATCAGGACATTAGTTACTAATTTCTGCATCAGAGCCCTGCAAATTGCCCACATCTTATTTCTAAACAGCATCATCAGCACCTGGAAATGTCAGAAGGATGGAGAGAGTCTTTTGGGGGGATGGCTCAGGAAAGCTAATCTCCTTCAGCCTAAATGTGATCTGCTTCCCTGGACTTGGACAGACAGGCTGTACCTGTGTTTTCTGATATTTTACTTGACTGGGTTTTAGAACAGTCTGTGCCCCAGGAAAAGTGTAATGAGGAAGGAAACCCAGCCCTTGGGTGCTTGCCTAGAAAAATGGAAGTATTGCTGTGGCATGGATAGAGGTATTAAGTTATTAATATGTGCTAGGTCTGTGTCACTGTACCTCTGCAGCTTTGCTATCTCATTTAAAGTCTGACTTATTGTGCCCATCCCTTTATAAACATTCCACTGCTTGTGTTCGACTCTGTCGGCTTGGCTGTTTATCTGGAGCCCAAGTACTATAAAGTCATTATTAGAAAACATTTAACTTTACATTCACGGGTTTGTTTCTGGTCTTTGTGTTTACTGAGAAAAAGCGTGAGAATACTGAACTAAAAGTTTTGATATTGAGAAGGAGAATTATAAGTAAATTATGCCTTTTAAAATAATGTGTATATTAATTTTAAGTGGTTTTCTTTGGAGAGTGGACTGATGACTTTGCATTTTTGAAATTAATGGTATTGAAGCAGCTTCCAAAGAGTTCCGTTCTGCAAATCTTCCCCCTTTCTGATAATCATTGGCTAATTAATTTCTGTAAGAATGTTTAAAAATATTAGTAGTTAAATAATACAAAGAGAATCAGTTAAGGCTCAATAGTGTTCAGCCAGCATGTACTGAATGGGGAAAAGCATAGTGTCTTAATTAAAAGAAATGCAGGAAACTTAGTTATTGGAAAGTATTTTTCACTGCTAGAGGATTTGTGGGTGACTAAGGAATTTATAGACTTGAGTTTTTTATTTTTTAAATAAAAGCCAGATACATGTCTTCATCCTTTGGCTTGTTGACTCAATTTACTTGGATGGAATTTTTCAACATTTAAAACAAATTAAAATTCATGAATCATTTCTGCTTAAAGGCACAAGCTTTTATAGATACAGCAGTTAAGACTTAACTGGTTACATACATAAATACTGTTTTGGATATGTAAATTTTGTACTTGCTCCCTTAAAAAATGCAGATGAAAGTTTTAATAGTTGGAATACAGCAGAGATTACCTGTTATATGATAATTGTTGTGCTTGAATAACTGTTTATTTTAGCATTGCTTCGTGTCTCTCTCTCTCTCTCTTTCTCTCTCATTTCCTGCTAAAGCAACAACTTGTTTGCAGGAGAGATGTGAAGAAAACATCCCACCATGGCAGAGGGCAACCATGTGGTTTGAAAAGATGTTTTGTGCTGCCTTTGGTGCAATCTGCAATTTCTGTGTAGTTATTGAGAGAGGTTTTTCAGTTTTGCCGTAGTGATCTGTGCTTGCTCTGGAATTCTTAGGTTTTGCTGCTCTGTGCTGGTGTGGTATGACCCTGTTCAGGAGGGGAAGGTGTCATTTCACCCAGGGTACATCGGTATTAGATTAGGATCAGCATTGTTTTATTCCATGGTAAATGCAGCATGTGAATTTTTTTTGATTGTTTTAATTATTGTGGCCAGTTGATTGCTGGTGCAGCTAAGTGAGCTTTTCCACAAGCGTTTTGTAAACGTGGCAGGTTTTATTGTGAAGTCTCAATTTGTGCTTTCCTGGAATTTGCTTAAAAACATGACCCAGGGGAGGTAGGTGAGCAGTCAGTGCATGTCAACAGAAAATGACAGTTGTTTCAGATCAAAATGCGTGTTCTCTTTCAAATACGTTATTTCAAGAATATTTTGATTTCTTGTAGTTCAGGATTTTCTCGGGAAGCTCATTTCTCTGCTGCTGCAAAAAACAGTCACTGTAGCACAGCTCTGGGCACCGTGGTGGTGTTCTGAGAAGTACCAGCCGTGGCTTGTTTCTCCTCTGGGCTTCCTTTGCAGAGGAAAGAACGGGCAAGGTGAGGAGTTTGTAGCCATTCACGTGCACATGCACATGTCATTCATGGCGAGGCTTTGCGAAGGAAGATTTGGGAAGAGCTCTACCCACGTTTGTTGCAAGTGCGCTGGTGGCTAAAGAGGCCAATACGAGATAGGCAAGTCTGGTTGCAAAAGGCACAGCAGAGAGACTCCTTAGATGGTATATGCACATGTACTGCTGAGAATTTAAAGCTGCATTGGAATGTAAAATTTTTATGTAAAAAAAACCCAAAAAATAAGGTAAAATAGTAGACAAATCGGGAAGCAAAGCTGAAAACACTCTTTTAGATGTTCCTTGCTAAGGCTGCTTGGTATTTAATGTCCATAATTTGTATATAAAAGTCCATAATGGACTTCACTGAAAGCTGTGTTCATTTTTTATAGAAGGGATTTTTTTAAGAACGCTGGAATCCTTGAGAGTGAGTTTTGTTACATGAGCCAGATAATTAGTGTTTGAGCATCAGCTATAGCTGGAAAATGTGTCTTGCAAAAGCAAACCTGTCCAGTCTTGTCCCTTGAGTGGCCTCTTCTTGTTATATGACCCCTGCTTTTCTGATGCAGTCTTGCCCTCCTGTTTGACTGAGCTCCATGCACCTGTGCATGGTGTTTGAATCTGGGAACCTCACCAAGGAACGTGTGTGTGCCCCGTGGAGCTGCTCCATCTGTGGGCGTTTGAGTGCTCATTTATGATCTTCACCAATTTCAGTGTGTGCTGTTGGTCTTGGCAGACTGTGAAAGACACAAGGAGGGAAAAACACTGTGGAGCTGTGAAGAGCTGTTTTAGGGAAGAAGTATATGAATAATAAGGAAGAACTGGCAAAGGTTTGAATTTGTCTTGGTAAAACAAAATTATACAAATCTTTAGTGTCCCCCTTTTTTTCTTTTTTTTTTTTTTTGTACAAAGCCATCGAGGGGGAATTCATAGGTTATTAAGGCTGAAAACTTTGTAGTAATCCAACATTCTCATGGTGTTTACTCTCTTCCACCTCCCACAACATTTTATTTCCCTTGTAATAATTAGTTTGAACTTTCCTCTATTTCTCTGAATCAAGTAATTTTTGTACAACTTGAGGATTTTTTTTTGTATGCTTTAAATCTTTCTTCTAAATAATGTTTTCTATAACAAAAAAAAAGCCATGAATACATTATAATTTCAATTTTCATGGTGTGTGAAAGATTTCTGCACTAGGTCTTTATTGTTTTTGAAGAATTCATCACCCTAGTTAAGAAGCTTAATATAAATTAAAGAAGGTATTAAGGAACATTAAGACATCAAAATGTGGAGCGTTCTTTTCCTTTCGATTGCTCCAAATGCAAACAAGTTGAATAAAATGCAATCAAAGGGCCTGTTTGGAGAACATTGAGTGGCTTTACAGCTGTGCTGTAGAGAACCTCTGGTAAGAGCATAATTCAAATAAAAAGGCCTTTCTTTCCTCCTCCTAATTCTCTTTGTTGTGGTGACAACAGAGTACAAGCCCGATAAAAATTTAATCACCTTATCTTTTTAAAGCAAATTGCATATTTGTTTACACACAATATACATAACATGAAAAAGAAAAAGCTGCTATCCAATCCCCCTCCCCTTCTAATCGCATTAAAGGCCCTTGCCTAGAAGTTTAAAAAAAAAAAAATTAAATGTTTTATTCTTTATTCTGAAGTCCCATTGTTCAGGATTGCTTTATAAAGGCAGCCCAGGGGAAGATGAATATCACCAAACTTAAACTCTGGACCAGCACTGAGCAGCAGATGCCTGGGATATGTCAGCAGAGTTGGTCTAGCTTAACTGGCTTCTGCAGCGCCTACTCCACATCAAGAGTTGCAGGCAAGATGGGAGGATTACAGGCAGGCCTGCGGATCCAGCACTTTGATTTGAGGCTGTTTTGTAATGAATTGCCTTTGATTCTGTGTCAGATCTGCTAACCTGAACTTTTTCCGCATTGTATACGTTTCTGAAAGGCTGCTGTAGGAGAGATTGGGTATTGGGGCTGGTGTTGTTGTTGTTGTTCCCTTTTCACAAGGCTGATAAAGTTTTAGTCCCTTATGTTGAATGCAAAACCTGTTTTGAGTTGTTTCTGCTCACCTTGGTGCACACAACATGAGCATTATTGGTTTTGTTTATTTACTGTCTGTAGGTACTGGAGTGCTGACAAAAATGCAGTTGAAAGTATCTTCTGGCCCACTGCTGAGTGGGTTGGGAGCTCCCTCACTGGAGAGAAACTTAGGGCCAGAGATATTACACAGGTTTTAAAATTATGAAAGCTCCTGTGCTTAGTGATTCCTTGATCTGATTTTGCATACCTAACTCTACTCTTTGGGGACATGTTTGTCATACTGTTCCTCTTGATTTGAGAATTTCATCAGCAAAGACTACCTCAATAATAAAACTTGTCCTGTACAACACTTGTCATAGACTCCTCCAAATTTTACTCATTATGTTGATGTCTGCATGTTTCTTTAGTAGTCTCCTAGGAAGGGAGAGAACATCTTAAGAGGTCCAGTGACAGTAGTTGTGATTTTAAGATACTGTTCTGACTTTGGCTATTATAAGTGGTCTTAGACATTCACGCAGATCTGCCTGTAACTTTTCTGTTGTTGACTTGTAACAACAGCCTGTCTATATCCCCAGGGTTCCAACTAAATTGCATATATTTGTATTAATAATTTGATGCCCTTATTAGTTCCTTTTTTTTTTCCACAGTTGCTCCTGTTGTGCACTGGCATTTTCCATGCACTCAGGTTTTGCTTCAGGGAAATTTTAGAACATGTAGACAAAATTCACAGCGTCAGTACGAGAGGTGCCTCTCCCTGCAGGGATGCTGGGAGAATGAGTACAGTGCTTAGGCACGATCTCAATCGCTGCATGGACCTTGAGTGGCCACCAAGTGAAAACAGAGTTTTAATAATTGCTGGTGTGATAGATCAGCTGGCATAACTGCAGCCTTGTTACTGTACTGAAAGCCCATGCAGAAATTAATTTGAAAATTTCCTTTAGGCTACTGGAACAGCATTGGATTTGAGGCCAGAAATGTTACCATAGTGGTTGTCTTTTAGCTCTGACAGTTGATCCATTGTGTTTTGTGGACACTTAATTTGTGTAGCCTGGGCCTACTCCATGGTGCACGGGAGTATCCCATATAACCTGTGCTGAGTTAGTCTCTGGCACAGAGAAGCACAAAGTTGTGTAGAGCATACACGTAATAGTTGTGTGCCAGGAGTGCAAGGTATAAATCCATCTGCTCTTTAGGGGAGTTGCCCTAGGAGGACTTGGCCAACAGCTAGTTGTGTGACACTGTATAATGGCAGCTGAAAGGTGTGTTGGCCTATGAAATGAGGTTGAATTTTTGTACTCTGAACCACTTTTAAAGTATGGCTAACTAGCCAAGAAATGAAGACTGTAAGTATCCGTAAGTATGTCACTTCATTTCCATGCTTTCATTTAGGGCTGAAGGGCATGTTGGATTAGGGTACATTTTGGAAAACCCACTGTGGTAACTTCAAATATCCTACTAAAATGTGTTGGCTCGTGTAGATTTACTTAAATAATGAGATGGTAGCAGAGCAGTGGTACAATACATGGTGGGGATTTTTCAAGTGCAGAAGTCTATCCTGCTGTATGGCTTAGGATAACAGTGCTCCATTTACTCTGATGTTCAATAATGACACTTTATTTTTGCCAAAAAAGAAGGCTAAAATGTGGCTGTGTTACGTAAATTTGGGAAATCAAATAATATATCCCGGTCATCTTGCTGGAAATGAAGTGTAAAACTGAACAAATGGCATACTCAGTGCAACATGGAGTGCTGGGTCTCCTCAGTGTAGGTGACAGGAGATGGAAGGGGCAGACAAGGCATGCACAGGGAAGCACACTATTGATACCCATTCAGCTGCCAGTAGATACAGTGTGGTACTGGAGTCTGTGCTCTGTTTAGCAATATGAAAAATATCAGACTGAAAATCAAGACGCTGACTTCATGTAGAGGGTATGGCAGACTAATTAAAGAAAAAAATGTGTACCAGTTGAGCCTGTAAAACTCTTCCTGACCTTGAGAAAACTCCCAGAGAGCTGTGGGAAACTCCAATCTGTCCCCTCTGAACTTTTTTTGTGTTGTTGTTTAAATATAGTAACTGCTTTTTTAATTAAAAAGAAAAATTAGATGGCATTTCAAATTGTGTCCATGGTGCCTTGGGGACCTATTACAGTACAAATTACCCTCTACTATTTAGCGAGGTCTTGTTTACTATTGTGTGAAGCGAGGGTTACCAGTGTAAGGATATAGGACAAGAAGGGCCCTTCTTTGAAAGTCTGGCTCTGCACATGAAAGTGACGCCAGCAATTGGAAGCAATTTGTGGAATTGTTTGATTATATTAATTATGGCACCAGCAAACAGTGCTTGGGAAACAGTTTTGTTTTCTTGCATTCTTTCTTGATTGCTTGCAGCAAAAGCCAAGATACAAAATGTGCCTTTAAGGACTGCCTTAAGAGCGCAGTTCAAGCCATTGTGTAGAATTGGCACCAAGCTTGAAAGGGTTGTGTCCGCTTGATGTGAGAGTTTTCCAAATACAGCTTTGGCCTGAACTTCACCTAGGTCAGCCTCTTGAATTAAAACAGCTTCTGTCTTCCTCATCAAGGAAGATTAGCTCTTTCCCTGCTAAGAAGGAGCCCATAATGAAATCCATGTTATTTCCAGTAGTACCACCTCTTATAATAATGTCTTTCAGTCCAAAAGCCTGTATAAACTTTACAAATTGATACACAAGACTCAATGCTGCTCACCACTGAACTGCAGCCTTCTCTGATGTGGTACGGGGCAGCTGTTCCCCAATTTATGGGAAAATGTTTTATTAGTTAAGGATTTCCAAACAGTCTGCCAAGCTGAGACTGCGGGAATAGCTCTGCTGATGCAGGCTGGCTGTCACAACAGTGTTTGGCTGGGACATGGGGCAGTCTACTTCTGCTCAAAATGGCCATAAGATGTGGGTTTTTTCTTGCCTCTGTCATCAAACAATGAATTATGGAGGTTTTGCATAGATCCCAAATACCACGCTGAGGCATTAGTATGATTCTCATTTGGAAGGAAGGAGTCTCCTTTCTGGACTCTTTGGAGGCTGGTTGCTCTCTGGCCAACTTCATGCTGTATTCCTATTAATATTCCCAAGCCAGGCGAGGTGGTAATAGCTCATCTTCCACTGGCCAGAAGAGAAAAATAAATCTACTCTGGAGTTTGGAACTCTAGCATAATATTTAAGAGACCTGACAAGAGATGTGGGAAAGGTGGTGTGAATTCAAAAGAAAATTACTGGAGAATTGTGAAGGGATTTACATGTGTAAAATTCACCGCCTGATCTGAAAGTAATTGCAACTCAAATCCTAAGCTCCTGAGGGTAGTAAGGAAAGGAGTATTCCTTGTTTCTTCAGTGAATTTCAGGTCAACTGTTGCATTGAAGTTGTCTTGGTAATCATATTATGCTTGTTTATCATGGTGATGAACACCTAGGAACAGAGTAGATTGGCTCCACTAGAACCATACTTGAATATTTTGAGTAGAAAAAGTTCATAGGTGTTGACATACTGACCCTGATGTCAGGGAGAGAATTCCTACCTGATCCCGGGCTCCAGTTAGCTCAGGACACAAGTTTCATCCCTCCTCCTTCTGAAGCAACATATATTAATGACAGGCAGATGGGATGCCCAGCTAGATAGGACCAGCAGTCTCTAGATGACCAGTGATCCAGTCTGCTAGATATGGTGTGGTGCATCTGATGTTCCTGGTATAGTGTTTATGAGAAGAGTAACATGGGGTTTTTGTCCTTGGAAGGCTCATAAAGATCTCATTTTTCCTAATCAGTTTGGGGATTTTTTTGATTTCAGTTTTTGGTTTTGTTTGGTTTCTGGTGGGTTTTTTTGCTGGGATATTGATGGTGAAAAATGACCACCTTTAGCTTGAATAAAATCAAAAGGCAGGATTTTTGGGTATCTTTAGCAGAGGAGCAGAGTTGCTAACTGATAGCTCAGTATAAAGAGTTGAAGCAACAGAACGTTACGTTTTCTGTTATTCTTGTACTTTCTGCCTGACTGTATGGATAACTGTAACAGGAGGGCTGGGCAAACTGATCCTCTGACTTTTTGGGATGCTCCTGCTTTTTGTTTGGTTCAAAATTCTAAAATATTACTTTAAGGATATTGCATGAGCTTTTCATGAGTTTAGGACGCAGACAACTCTTTTGCAGAACTGCTGACATGTTTTGGGACTAGGTGGAAAACTAACCAGTGCTTGCTATTGTATTGCATGAGAACCAGCTCTTATACCTCTGGTATTTCTATTTATTTTGCTGGAAACCAATGATAAATCTATTATTCTGGTTTTAAAGTTAATCAGAATGTGAAACAGATAGGAGTGCTGCTTTATTTGAACCTCGTGCCCCTCTTTGGACATAGGTAAATAAGTTTTTTAAGTCCTGGACAAATATACGTAGCTGTTTCATGGGAAAAAAAAAAAGGAATTAGTTTGTAATTGTGCTGTGCTTAAGTATAGGATTTTCAAGTTCTGCAGTACTGGCAAAAAGTTTCTATTTCCTTTCAATGGTCCATCATTGCAGTAAGGTGGGGGAGAGGCTGGTCTTAGTCCACTCTCCAGTTCAGCTCCTCTGCATTAGACTCTGGCATGGATGTCTCCATCTGGGGCTCTAACTATTTCTGATTTTCAGGTCAACCGGCTTTTGTACTCTGTTAGCAGGAGAGTAGATGCAGGCACACACTCTGTGTAATTAGGATGCAGGTTCTGAGGGTTCAATTTAAGGAAATCCTGAAATTGTGAAAACCAGCTGTTACGAATAATCCATTGTGAGTGAGGATTATCCCCAACCCTTTGCCTCTTTCAAGTTTTGCTCTTTTTTTTTCTTTCCTTCCCTCAGGAAGAAAGAAAAATGTCTCCCTGTCACATTAAAAGGTTACGTTTGCCTCGGATAAAAATTATTTCCAACATCAAATGTACTCTGTTCACTCATTCTCTGATGTTCAGTCAATTTTTAACATCTGAATGTTGACAGGAGACAAGAAGTTGCAGGTAGCCGAGTCTTCTATTTGCAGCGTTCAAAGAGAAGTGAATAGGACATTTTGTTTACAGAAGGTAAAGCAAGTTCAGCTTCCCACTGAAACTCTGCTCACAAATTCCTGAATGGAATGGAAGGTTTGGCAATAATATCAGCAAGTTAAGAGTAGTGTAGCAATTTCTTAATATGTAATGCAAAAAGGAATATTTTCTCTTCCTGTGGTAGCTACTGGTGTAGCCTTGGTGTGCCTCTTCTGAACAGCATCATAAGAACCCTGAGCCAGCACTTTTCCAGCAAACCATGGCAAGTACCAGTGTAGGGAGGTGGTGTAATACGTTGGCTAATTTTCCTGTTGGTAGGATGGGCTTTTAATTTTGACCTGAAAGCAAAGTTCTCATTAATTGGGAACCTTGAAATCTTTTAACGTGATTTTTTTTTTTTTCCCCCCATTACAATTCTTGGTGCTGTAAAAAAAAAAAAAGCCCTGTGTAATCATCCATGCAAATACTTTCATGTTCATTGGTGCTCACCGGGACAGTTAGCAATAAACTTTTTTTTACAAGTGTGCATATGAGAAGGGAGTTGTTGAGGTTCAGCAAAATGAATTATTCTCCCTGGCTGTGCTGGAGAGCATGCCCTGCACCTATATTATTACACCTGTTTTCAATGATGGGTTTATCAGTTGCTTAAAAATTACTCCTGTCTCTGGCTGGGCTACAAGGAGATACTGTATTATCTTGCTTCTCATCTAAAATGTGTCTGGCGTTCAGTCTTTAGAATCTTCCGTTCAAACACAACATTTCATTAGCTTTGATGGAGGCAGCACTATTCCTAAATATTGAGGAGATCTGTGAAAATAGGAAATGGAAATATGGAAATGGAAAATTTGAAAAAGAAAGTTGGAAAAGGAGAGAGAGAAATAAAACTCCTGAAGGGCTGAATAGCAAATGCAATTTTGGGAGTCAAGGAAGGAGGAGCTGAAAATTAGAAAAAAATAGTAGAGACCACCCTTAGAGACCTTTTGACAGAGCAGGAGAGCAGAAGGCTAATAAGAGAAAAAAGTCAACAAAGCTGACAGAGCATGTTGATGAGGAATGACAGCATTAAGTGAAGGAGGATGTGAAGTGGGGAAGTTATGTAAAAGGTAAAGTAGAATCCAAGTTTACAGTTGAAATAAAAATGTATATGGGCAAAAAGCACAGTGATGCTCCTTCACCCTGCAAAGGAATTAGAGGAGCAGAGGCTGTGTCAGCTTTCATCCTCCTTTCAGGTGAAGAAGTAGTAAAAGCAAAGCAAAAGCAAACCCTGCTGGTTATGGCCGTGTGTGTGGGTTGTGATTTGTGTCCTGGTCGGTGCTCCCGGCAGGGCTGGTGTGGACACTGTCCCACAGGATCCACAGGAGGGTGTTCATCGCCCTGCTCTGGTGTCTGGATTAATGTAAGGAGAAAACAAAGCTTTATAGAAACCTAAAACTTGGAAGCATCTTCACTGGGGGGAGGAAGGGGAGCTAAATTCATTTTCTATACAGAAGAAGGGATCCAGTATTCTACAGCGTGAAATTTTCATATGAAATTACTGAAATCTTCATGTTTCTTTGCAAATTTCTTGCATGAATAATTACAAAACTCGAGGCTCTAATGCACTTAACTATGTCAGATACAGCAAAGCACTAAGCTGCTAGCTTTTTATTTGTGAAAATTGTGTAAAATATTCTGTTTATCCTTTATTTTGTGTATTTGAAATTTTTCTTAGACTTGAAAAATTTTTCCTGATATGGTGTTGCTTTTCATTTGAATTTTCAAAATTCACCTTTTTTACTATTATTTATAAATGGATCAGTTTGGACTAAATCCTTCAGGCCATGCTGAAACAAAGGATATTAAAGAGTCCATATTTTTATTTCTTAATTATTAACAGTAGTTGAGACAAAAAGAATGAAGTAGATTTAACTGTTTTACAACTAGATTTTCATGTGTAACCTGGTGCTAGAAGTACATTTTGCATAAGACCTTGTCTGGGCACTTCTTGTTACAGACATGGTTTTGATGGGTGGGAATAAATTTGCTAAGCTTTTGCATATCTTATGTGCCTTTGGGATGGCCCATTAATAATAATATATAGGTATTTTTCCATTGTTGTATGCAAAGCATTTCTTAGAACTTTGAAGCTGAAGTCTTTTTCTTTTTAACACACAGGCCTTTTCAATTTAATCCATTAGCAACTTGGCAAAATAAAGTAATTGTCCAACAGAGGAAGAAAAAAAAATCTATTAACATTTGCTACAAATCCGAGTAGTACAGGCAGCACTTAATTAATGGAACAGATTTCTCACTATGTGTTCAAGCTAACATAGCTATTGTTCAGTAGAGATTAGACCCTTAATGTAAGTAAGTTAAACTAGACCTCCATCTAAAAATATCTGTCATTTCAGCTATTAAAGGTCTGATGTCTTCTTCGGTGACAGATATATTTCCCTTCATTTCCTTGGTTTTGTAAAATGTAAAGTATGCATTGTGTGTAATGCGAGAGATCCGTGGAGGTAGATGAAACCCCGATTGTGCCTGTCTCTCCCTGCCTGCTCCTTTGTGCTGCTCCCTGTCACGGAGCCTCCGCAGCCCTGAGACCTCCTGGCACCAGAGCAGAAACACAGAAAATGCCATTTGTCAGGGTACGATGCCAGCCACCTAATCTGTTTGCAGAGTGAGTGCCACGGGATCCGATTAGGTAATTGAGATACCTTGAGTTTAATAATACCTGAGCTGCCTTTTGCTGTCAGCCCGTCATTTCACTGGTAGGAACTACCACGTTCTTCCGTTTCTTCTGCAGACTTCTTACCTGTGATAGCTCATTTAGCCCCAATAGGTGTTAAGGGCTGCAGGTGAGGTATATACCTTTACTTCTCCTACGTGGAAGTTGGCGACAGAGCGGGCGAAGTGAGATTGCTCAGTTTTCAACACATTTTCCCCAGTGGAGTTCCATGTGCAGCACATCCTTTTCTCTTGAAAATGAAAAATTTCAAACGTGAAATGTTTGAACACCGAACGTGCCGTGCCAGGTTTCTGATGTCGGGCTGTCTCACTCTTGTCACCGGCAGTTTTTGAAGCTCAGTTTACCCAAAGTGGTTATTTCACCCTCGTGGCTGAGACTTTCCCAACTTGCTGCTGCAGCCGAGTGTCTCTCTGGGATGAGAGGCCAACTCTCCTGGGGGGGGATCACCCCCCCTGTGTCCCTGTGGGCAGGGGCTTGCAGTGACAGCCTGGGTGCCTCACTTCATATACCCATACGGGAAAATTTTGGCTGCAATTTTAATGCCACATCTCCTCCCTTCCTCTCCTTTCTGCCAATTAGCATTTTTTTGAAATTAGAGTCTAGCGAAGCCTGCTAACATAAATAAAAGTGTTTTAGGATTTGTTTGCTTTAATTAAAGTGTGTCTTTCTGAAAGTATTTAGTTAAACATCTTTCTTAAACAGTGCTGTGCCAGTAACAGCAACATTAGTAACAGTGATAAGACCCAGAAAGGGAAACCAGCTAGAAAGCAAAATGAAATGTTTCTTTGTCCAAAAAAGAAATGGTCTTCCCAGGAAAGTGGAGAAAACCCTGTGCAGGGAAACTTACAATTAGGTTGGTCAAAACAGTAGAACACGTAAAGTATGAAATAAATCCTGCAAAGGTATAGAGTGAGGCTGTGTGAGGTCACTCTTTTTGCTGGTTTTATTTTGTTTTCCTCTGTTATGACTCTTGCTGGTTTTGTTTTTGTTTTGTTTTTTTTTTCTGGCAGCACCCAAGATGTTCTCAGAGCTTTCCAAATAGGAAATAAGTTGCTTTTCATGTAGTGATAAATTACTTTTCGCAGTGAAGTTGGAATGATTGTAAGGGTAATGATATTAATGGGATTTATATGAAAGCATCCAATTAAAAAATCGAAACAGCTGCATCAAACATGACTATACAATGTAATAAAATCATATAATAAATATGTGGTCCCGCCACCCCATATTACCTAGTTTGATTAATTGAACCTTACATGTGCAAAGATAGTCATTATCAGACTTCTCAGCCATCAAGGAGGAACAGTCTCAATTATCTTCACAATGAAATAATCATTGCTTTTTTTGTGTTCTGCCATCTGGAAAGAGAAAACAGCAGCTGCCATGACTGAAATGCAAGTTCTTGCAGAACTGTACAGAGTTGATGCTGCTTGATGCTGGACTCCTGCAGCCTTAGTGTAGGCTGTAATTTGTTTAAATACAAAACATGCTGCTTTTCTCCTCTTTTGGGTGCTTGCATTTCATATTCTCCCCCCCCCTCCCCAAAAAGAAGCAAGACTGACCCCTTTCTCTCCAAAAGTCTCCCCGTAGCTGCACTGCAGGACCTTAAGGGCTGGTTTACAGCATCTGGTTATGAGCTGGCAAATAGGCAGTTTCCTGGTTTTGCTTCAGCGCTTCCTCATTTGTTCCCTTTCCTTGGCTTCCCTTGGCCATGTGGTGGGAATGTCACCTGGAGCAATTTGCTCTCTGACACAGCAAGATGAGAAAGGTGGGCTCTGGGGCCGCATCCCCCTGCAATCAGCTGTGAGGGCCTCTGGACGTGTCTGAGCTGGAGCAAATCACCTGTGCCTGTAGACCTCCTGTCTCCAGTAAATCATAAGCATCTCAATCTTTTTGTCAGGCCTTGATATGAGAATCCGCATCTGAATTTCAATATGAGGGGAGAGAGGCTGATTAAGTGTTTGAGATAAGGTTATGTGACACCACAGGTTAAAAATATCTGAACTGATTTTGGCCAAGTGCCTGAGAACCACATTGCACCGTATTCAGGTGGCGCTGAAAAGCTTCTGAGGAGTTTGCTGTCTTCTGCTTTTCATATAAGCTGTTTTCAGGAGTGGTCCTTTAGGAGGTGTGCAGCTCTCTTGTTTTGCAGTGTTTCTTTGGACTTTGCTATCCTGCACTTCTTATCTAAAATGTCACCAGTATGTTGAGTTATAGGTACTTATTATAAACCCTGTCCGTTTAGGAAGAAAAGGACAAATAACTTTGTTTGGCACAAACGTCTGGAGAAAGACTCAAGTTAAATCTTTGGAATTCTGTACAGGTTAATTCTAGTTCCAACAAACAGTGCTATTTGTTCCAATAAACAAACACTGTGTTTTAACAAAACAAAAAACCCAGCAAACAAAAACAAACAACCCCCCTAAACAAACACAACTGTATAATTTGCAGAGTGCAAATTATAAAATGAAGCAGTGTGCTTCTGGTAAATCTGGGAAATAGACTTAAGAAATTCTGGAACCTTCTGACTCTTATGACTGTACATAATTTTAGTGTTTTACTGGGTTTTTATTCATGACTTGTATTTTTATAAATATTCTCAGTGATGACAAGAAACTTTGGGTATGTAAACTTTGGGTGTAAGGAAAGGCCTGCTAAGTAAAAGGCTTAGACCAGGCAAGTTGGTCTGACTTGTTTAAATTCTTGCCTGTGTTTAGTAATTTAAAAGCTGTAGATGGAAACAGAAGGATTCAGGATACCCCCAAAGCCAGTGCAGTATTACTTTTGTGAACTTTGTTACATTTAAAGACTTCTCTTATTTTCCATGTAAGTTACCATATTCTAAAAGTCTGATGCAGAAATATGACTTTCCTAATGCATTTGGTTTACTTTCTTATTTTCCTTGGTTGATTTCAGACGTACACCTGACTGCTTATGTTTTCTAGCTATACCGAAATGTGATGTTGAGTGTGTTTATGATGTGTGTTGCTGTTCTTTTACAGATGGGCTGAAGCCAGATACCAAGATGCTTCTTACTGTTGCCTCGAAGAAGAAATCCAAGGGAGGGAAGGGGGATATGACCAAGGAAGATGAAAGCAGCAAGAATGATTCAGCCCAACCTGTTACTATCTCTCTTAGCTTTAAGAGATACGTCTTTGACACGCAGAAGAAAATGATTCAATCCTGAGAAAGTAAGGGATGCCTCTCACAGCACCTGGAAGTCCGGACTGAAATGCTTTGAAGTGGAATGTATTTCTTTTCTGAACACATTAGACTTGTTACTTCTTCACCAACAGAGCCTGGAAGCTCCTACTGATTATATGCCCCCTTCTACAGTCTCTGCAGTCTCATATTGTTCTGTTAGAATTTGCTTATTTTGTTATCTTTGTGATGTGAATCTTTATGGCATCTCAGGTAGTGTCACCTGCCAGATGAGCACATCTGGGTGTACATTGTAATTGCAGTGTTCTTCTGGAGAATTGTGTTGAAGTTTCTCTTGATTTAGAAGTCTGCCACCAATATTAATCTAAATCAAGTCAGGATGTGAATTTGGTGTGACCCACAAAGTGAAGCTGATTATTCTAGGCTTACTTCCCTGAGCAAAGCAGGACGCAGAAAGTGCACTGTTTAATAGGTGAAACCTAAAATGGATGTTTCACATTCCTTCAGCTGCAGCTATGTAAGATGCTATCTGAGAGATGGTATGGATGTTTTTCATAAATATGATTTATATCTAGAAATGTTTTTCATATTAAACATAATAATGTGTGTGACTGAGAGTCCTAATTATTCTGTTTGCTGTTCCAAAGGTTCAGAACCTATCTTCAGTGACATTTTATATAACTTTTCTGAATTTCCTGCCTGTTCTGCAGTGAATCCTATTCCAGAACTGGGGTTTTTTTTTGTTTTGGTTTTATTTTTGTAACCACAATGTCTTTTGTGTGTGAAAGAAAAAGTTGCCTCTGGAAATAGTCAAGGGCTTTATTTCATTAAAATAATGATAGAAGATTGCTCCATAAGCCTTGTAAAATGAATATCTCCAAGATGCTTAAGAAACCATTAGTTGTTTAATAGGGATTTCATGGCTGCTTTAGTTCTTCCTCTCAGTTTCGTGTCCTAGGCTCATAAAAAGGAGAGCACTGGTAATATCCCTTCTCTGTTACGTACAAAGCATAGGACACCTTGACGTGAAGACTAACGACAATTCTACGGCTACAAAAGCTGTGGTGTGGAACAGAAATTGGACTTGGGCTTGTCAGCATGGAAAATGTTAGTTCCTGCCTTTTGAACAAAAAGAGTACCTCTTGTTGATGCTAAATAGCCTCTGACCCATTCACTGAAGTCAGCCATAGATGGTGACCGTGGGTATAATGTAAGTACATTTAGTTGCACATGGAAGTAAATAACTAATAAATTGCTACACTCATTAATCATTAATTATTATATCCCTTGGTGGGCATGAGTCCATCATGCTAACACAATCCTGATTTGTTTCAATCTTTTCCTTTTAATTTCCAGGTAACCAAAGTGGATACAAATGGCAAAGCTATCAGCTATTGAGAGGATATTTACAGCTGGATGTGAGACAGGGCAAGTCTGGTGTCTAAACTAGGTTCATGGTGCCCCTTTAAATCAGAACAGAATTAGTGCTTTGTGTAATAATCCCAAACAGTTTCTGCTGAGTGAGTCCCAGCAAAGCTTTACCACATCCCTTGAGATTATGGGGTATGCTTTCAATGTGATCCCAGAGGAATTAGGCAGGCAACTTCAGCTGTGGCTTAACGTGACTTGCGCTGCCAGCCTTGCTGGAAAATGTATCCTTCTGTAATGGAAAAAAATGCATTTCACACCCCTGTCACCTCTTCTTCCCAGACACCCCTAAAGGCAGTCTTTGGAAAAAATATTTATAATGTTATCTTTCCTTCAAGCCTTTATCAAATCCTGTTTTGTGCTCTGCACTGTTACCTCTGTCTAAGATGCTGCAGTGATGGAACACAGAGAAACAGATGACATAGAAGGAATGGTGTTATCATCATCCCAGGTTAGTCTAAGAATTATTGGTAGAAAAAAACCTCTTCTCATAAAAAAAAAATTGAAATGAATTGTTAAGGAACTTCCATTTGTATCTGTGCAGTTCTAGTGTCAGTGCCAAATTTTAAATGGGTTGCTGAATTCTGCCAACTCTGGAGTATTGGAAAGAAAAGGAGAGTGATCAGGAGAGGTGCTTCCAGAGTTGTTAGACTTGCAGTTACAGGTTTTTGTCTTCCTCATTTCTAAGGCATTTTTGAGTAGTTCTGGAGAAGAGGCTGTTGGTATAAATGGGAATATGTATTTTTACAAAGGACTACCTAGTTAATGTTTTACTCCCCTGCACTGTGGATTGGCCGGTGAGTCTGTTGTTACAGAACTTGATCTCTTTGAAAACACATTAACTCTGAACAGTAGATTAGCAGCCCTGTGCTTGGCTGAAAGGACTCCTAGTGCTGAGGGTCCCATTGCTTTATTTATATGGTACTTCAAGGGAGGGAACAGCAACAACTTCCAGAATTGGACCTCTATCCTTTTCTTGTCCAGTCTCTTGCAAACATACTTTTAAAATCTTCTCCCTATTTTCCATCTCATTCCCAGACTACCCTAGTCTGGAATGCCATAACTCGGCATTTTCCTTCCATCCTCTCAGTCCAAGACCTAACCTCCTCCTCAGTCCTCCTGTTTCCTGTCATTGCCTCTCCTTGCTCTGGCTCTGCTTTTGCCTCTGGAGGGGGAGATGTAAATTTGGGTGCTGGCAGGGCTCCCAACACCTGCTGTGGGAGCCCAGCATGGTGGGGAAGGTTCTTTCCCTTCAGCTCACACCAGCCTCTGTGTGTGTTGAGTCGCTGCCTCTGTTCAGGCTGTGCCTTGGGCAGAGTCTCCTGGACAGCTACCACAGACCCAGAGGAGCTGAGCTGAGGGGCGTGTGCTGTGCCTCACCTGCGTCCCTTCAGTCGCCACTGTATCCTGTCCTTCTGCTTTACCCCTGTTGCAAAGCCCCATCCTCTCGTTTTGCTCCCCTTGCAGAGGTTTGTGTGGGACGGAGAGCTGGAGAGGAATCTGTTGGAAGATTGGGGTTTGCTTTTGTGTTTTTCCCAATATAGAATTCCAAAAGGAGAGCTGAAGTGTGCCTAAGAACTTTGATTATAATGTGCTATTACTGCAGATCTCTGGCTGCTGTCCTGAGGCTGTTGGATACACATTTGAAAAAGGGTGAAATGGTGGAACAAAATGATTATGGGAAAATCAAAGCTTTTAAAGACATTTGTAGGATGAACAGATGTTCAAACATTCTTTTATTTGGTTTCCAGACAGACGTGGAGACTTTCCTTTCATCCTCATAATCAGTGCATTATGCTGTAATTTGTAAAAATGGCATTAAAAAAATATTAACAGGGTCATATTGTGATCTACTGACTCTGTGTCATTAAGCCGTGAAGTTAAGAACGGCAACTGGGAACATGGGTTAAATGTTGCAGAATGTACTGTACTAGGATACATTGTCAGACTCTATTATAACGAATCCAAAATGGAATAAAGATGTAAGGAGTGTTTTTTAATACTGCTAAGGTTGTCAGTGTTGCAAAACTAGAAATTATTACGGCTCTGCAGATGTTTGGTGAGTAATACATCTTTGGGTTGAGGGGAGAGTAGCAGGGAGAAAAGCTTTGTTTTTACAAGCCTGTTTTCTACTTTTCCTTGGAATTTATTTTGAGACTGCAGTCTGGCTTGTGATCATGCCAGAGGTCTGGAGCCATTAGGGTCAAAGCTGTGTTCATGGTAGCAAGGATTCAGTAGGTGGCATCCTTTGCTTGGAATCAAAGCTGAGTCTCCCCACCTAAAAAGGGGGTAATGCACTGGAACTGAGAATGAAGGGTTTGAATCAGGCTTGCAACCCGGCTTTCAAAGAACAGCTTCTATTAAAATAGAGGCTTGAGAAAATCTCTTACCTTGAGGTTTAGACAATTTAATGACTAGGACAGAGCCATCAACTCAAATCTGTTGACCAAACCCTGAGGTACCAGTGTCCTTTCTGGGTGGGTCTCTGGCTCTGTTGGAAATAGCTGTTTCTTAAATCCTGTTTTAATTGGTTGCAAGTACCTGAATATGGAAAAGTGAGTCACCTGCACCAGCGAAAAGTTCCTGGTGTGTACAAGACCTCTCTTTCTGGGCAGTGGGCACTTTCCTTGCCTGTTGAACAGTTAGTTGAACAGCCACGGGGTGGCAGAGCAAGAGGGAGAGCCCAGCGTGGGTGGGAGTTAAAACGCTGCAGTCATGTCATAGGGCAGCCACAGTCCACCCCAGGACTGCTGGGTGAGCAGCTCTGTGTTTACATCTCTAAAGTGCTCTGGGATCTTGTGAAATGAAGGATTAAAGGCAGCAGAGGAATGCTACCTTATTAACAGTTTCAGAAACTCTTCATGTTTTCCCTGTAGTTTAACATCCACGGTGAGCTGAAAAACTCTTCTCGTACAAACACAGGAGTTTTAAACAAACTTACTGAGAATATACAGAGAGAATAATTTTAAGATAGAGCCTAGCACTGTGAGCTAACCTGCCAAGTCTGGGAGAAGAGGAAGAACAGTAGGACTATAGTCTGTAAGGCCAGTTTTGCTAGATGATGGGCATCCAGAAGGAATCCAGGGGTTTGGGGAGATTGTGTTTAAGCAAGATATTGGTGGTCTTCTGGGATTCCCCCCAAATCCTCCTCATGTTCTGTGCAAAAATAGGTTAAAAACATCATTTGACATAGTTGTAGCTCTACTGTAGACAATGTGTAAGAGGAGAAAGAGTACAGGGGATCTGCTTATTTCCTGTTGCCAAGGTCAGAACATGGAGTCTTTCCCACATCTGCTGTGCATACTGGGCTGGTTTTAGTTCCACTTGTTAATGGACTTAGAGTTTAGGGTAGAATGGATTTTTCGGTCCTTGGTAAGTATGACAGTTCTTTGTTTTTATTTGTGTGTCTGATATGAATGCTTTTCCAAGGTGGTATATTGGTGTGCAAGGCTCAGATCATCATCTTCCCCCTCAAGGTGACTGTTGCTTGTCAAAGGTGAATCCTCTACAGGACATCTTTGTCTCAGGGCCACGCGTTTCTGATATGCATTTGTATGCTTTTCCTAGTAAATGACAGGAGAGGAAATCTATCAAATTCTTCTCTTTTTGTAGCTCAGGGTCAGCTGTGAAAGGAACTTGCTGAACAGAATTATAAATCCTGCAAGATCTTTGGTGCATCTGAGCCCAATACTGCTTTACATTTTTAATAACATGACTGTCTTTTTGACTACTGAATCCTTGCCAGTCCTGCCTGTTGTAGTTTATATATCTTAATCAAAAGGTAATTTGAGGTCTGGATCAAGTGCTGCTAAGCTGACAACCGTGGTAGTGACTGAGGTGCCTGCTAACACTCTTGCAATGACGTTTTGGCTAAACTGATCTGATTACTTTTGATCCTTTAAGAAATCTAGTCTAATCATCAGCTCTAGCATGTTCTGTTTACATCAGTTTCTTCTCCTTTGATTGGAAGTCCTGCAGTCTTCTTGGATTTAGATTGATCATGCTTAGATTTCTCAAGGGCCTCATTCATGTCAGTCGGAGTCCATCCTTTTCGGACTGCAAAATTGCTTTTATTAGGCTGTATGTGGCCCCCATTCAGATGTGTAAGAACCAGTTCTTTTATACTGTTTTCTGTGAAAACTGATATTTTAGGGCCTATAACTTCACTCTGACAGTTAGGAGGATTCCATGCCCTCGTGGTGAATTCATTCCCTACACAGCATTCCCTAGGGACAGGCTGAAACTTAAACCCCACACAGTGGTTTTGCCTAAATTTCTTCTTTGCTAAAGTAAATGATCCCTCATCTAGTTTTCTGTCTTAAGCTTCACTTCAACCAAAGCTCAGTTAAACTCTGCACTGTCTGTGAGAACACTGTTTTGTAACCTAGAAAGATCAAGGTGTTTCAGAAGCTCTTCTAGTAACTGTGAAGTTACTGAAATATCTGCATTGGTGCCCACCTCTTTTAAGGGACATGGGATTTTTTTTCTGCAGAATGCTGGTCATAGTCTCTGTGAGGGCATTAGAAATGGAGGTGGGCTACTAAGTTGCTTACTGTGCAGGAATTGGAAATAAACAAAATTATTCCCCCTCCCTCCCCCCCAAAAAAATGAGGCATCTGAGATGTTTTCATTGTTTATGTGTATTCTTTAACTTCCCATTTCTTATTACAGAAATACCCATTTTTATATGGTAGCGTAGGAATGATTTGTGTCTTGCCAGTGATATCCTTTCTGGTGATTGATTTCTTGGTTGTCACCACACACTGAGCCAGTGATTGTAGAGAATCAAGTGAATATTCCAAACCCTCTTTTCTGAGTTAACACTCCCAGTTCTAAGCTTAGCATCATGTAACTTTTGCCTGTGTGCACTGATTTGCATTTTTCTGTTTCGAAGCTTGTTTGCCTCTGTTACCCACTTACTTGGTTGTGTCTGATTCTCCTGGAACTCCTTGCCATGTAGAGTGGCTTTTGCATTTTTTGTCATGAAAGAATCTGAGACTTGTCCTGTCTGAGCATTTAAGCCCTTGGACTGAGGTACTGAGAAAAGAGGGAGAGGGTGTTTGAGTGACCTGTGCTGTGTGCGTGGCTCAAGGTTCCCTTCAAAAGGGGTTTTTGCATAGGGAATGCACATGCCCCCAAAGCAGAATGCAGCTCGTGCAGGAGGGTGAGCAAGCATGCTTTTATTTTCTTTAGCTGATTTTTTTTTTTTCATGCCTTGAGATTTAGACATAGAGCTGATGTTCTGTGTGTGTGATACAGTTTTAATGTAAGAGTGAGACACTAATTCAGATCCATCACGTGTCGTTCTCTGCATCAAAACCTGTTTCTTAAGTCTCATCATCACTTGTTTCCTTAGAAAGGTTAATGTAGAGGAGTATACCCACAGAAAAGATTTAAAATGTTGGACTAATCAAGAATTCTTGCTGGAAAGTTTTTTTCACTTCACTTTACATCTTAAGATACAAGAAGGATGTCAGACTGTTGGCTGATTTCCTTGGCAAGTGTTCAGCTACCTATTGTAACCTATAGCAGCTGAAGGGAAAGCTGGGGTGGGGTAAACAGTGTTCTGGCACGAGGGCAGAAAGTTAAGAGCACAAGATGTGTTTTCTCATGTACATCTTATTTGTTTCTTTTTTAGATGAACTAAGGTTTCATTGTTAATGAATGCGGAAGGGAAAAGGAAGGGATGATATTATGTCATATTGCCTTTTTAAAAAGGTAGTTGGGGAGCTCTGCTAAGAGAAATATTTTGTTTGGAGAAAAATGGAAATACTCTTATACTTCAGTGTGTGGGGGTTGTGTTGTTTTTAACTGTGAAAATTAACCTGTGCTTACAACCCCAGTGGGTAAATGGACAGTCTGGTCTCCATACAGTTCTAGGTTGAGTTGTAAATCTCATGTCAAAGCATGGCAGTTCCAGCAAGAGATCTGGGTTTAGAACAGTGCAAGAGCACAGAGGTTTGCCAGAGTGGAATGAAAATAGAGCAGTCAAGAAACAACACTGAGAGGCACAGGTTTAGGCTGAAATGTTTTCGTAGAGACCTAGAACTGTTGTAATAACAGTATCTGAGCACATTTATTTAGTAATTCTGTTGGTATATAAATGTTTAAGTATCACAGGTTTTTAACATATACAATCTCTTTTAAAACTGAAGCTGCTGCAAGATCAGTATTGAGAAAAGCTCTTGCAAAGCATTTTATCAGTTCCAAATGCTGACAGTATTTGACAATTTTTGCCCTTGAAATATGATGTATTTCAAAAACATTACGTACAACTCAGTGATGTGTCTGTGCAGGGAATCCATGCCCAGTTGATGAGTACAGATGTGGGAGTGTGAATTTAGTGAGTTGTCTGCTGTCACATGTGAGATGATGCAGGGGTGGAGCAGAGTCTTCAGACTGTAGCTTCTGCTTCTCTTCCCAAGTTTCCCTTGCTGCCATGCAAAGGCCACTTCTGAGTCTGCTGTTGCCACCCTTGAGGGTAGTTAGTCCAGACTCCTCAGAACTTTTGCTTTCTTTCCTGAGACAAAAGAGGAAGTCTGAGATAACTTCATCTTTTGCTGGGGCAGTGCAGAGTTTGTCCATGTGGTCCTTTTTTGGTTTGGTCTGCCCTCCAAAGGCAGATGCTGAGATGGATTGTCTGTGGTGTGCTGTGAACCCTAACAAAGGAGGCTTGTCTAGGAAATGGTACTGGTGTCCCACTACTAAAATGGGCAGAAGTGACCTTGTAGTAACTGTCCGCAATTATTTGCTTAAAATACTAACATTATTGTGATGTATGAAAGAGCAGCAAAGACCACCTTCAATTTGTAAAGAAGTCTTGCTAATTTGCAACATTAGTTTTGCTAGTTAGTGGGGGGGTTATTTCCCCTTAATTAAAAATTTTAATTAGAGCATGCTGTGTATTAAGATGTTAAAGCTTTGACTGGCAGTTTGGAATTGCAGAAGGATCAGCTGTCTCTGTGGGGCTGCAGCACAACAGGGATTAGCTCGCACCTTCCTGCCTGCAGGTATGTTTTGCTTGAGTCAGATCATCAGAAAATATTCCTCAAGGTAGGTAGCATTCATCTTCCTGATCAGACCTTGTCTGTTCTGAGGGGCCTGAGTTTAGGGGAGAACTACAGATTCACAGATCATACATAAGGTGTAAGGACAGAATCTCAGAACTGAATGACCGGTAGTGGAATTGTTGGACTGTTTCACCATGGTGTGTCAGCCTTGCCCCTTTGTCCACTTAGTCCTGTTGTGATGCTGCCAGTGCAGGAGGGTTCCCTGTCTTTGGAGATCAGTTACGATGTTCAGCATTTCTGCAGCTCCAGTTTTCAGTCTTGCCTGGTAATGAAGAGCTACCTTAAGAGGTTTCCCCATCTCTGATCTGCTGATCTCAGCTGTCTGTAACACTCCATGCATAGCGAGGCACTGGGTGTGAGGGAGCCTTGTGGGCTGATGTATTTTGAGTTACTCAGTCTCCCTTACCTCATTTTTCTTCTCCCCTGCTTTAAAGCAGATTCAAGGGAAGATAGGGATACGTAGATTCTAAAACTTTAACATGTAATTTTTCCAGTATCACACGCTTGGAAAGTACAAAAACTTCTGCCATGGATAATTATGGAATAACCCACTTAAGGCAACTGTTTCCCCAGACTCCTCACACGTCGTGGGTATCTTGTGTCCTTTGAGCCTGAAAACTTGTATTTTTGTTCTGTCTAGAGTAAGTGTGGGTTTTTGTGTTAGCCAGACAAATACACAATCATTTAAAAAACTGCTGAAGTGCATTTTCCAAGATATCTTGTAATGCTATAACCCACAAGCTAATTATGAAACTGCAATTATAATTTGCTATTTTGAATTGATTTCATGTTCTGATGGAACAGAAGTCATGATTTCCCTTCCTTCCTGCTGCTAATTTGTTTATCACATGTCATCTCTCTTTGGAAGTGCAAGTCTTTGCAACCTCTGTTGGTATAGAAAACTATCCGTGCTTCTAATAGTTTTAGTAAATCTATATGCTCCTCAAAATGAAGATTCATCAGTAGCATTTTAATAATTTTGACAATATCTGTCCCTTTTCTTAAGCATCTATCCCGCAGAGTCCTGCTGTGTGGGGTCTGTGTTCTATTGAGCTGTTCACAGTGATTCCCAGATCTTTTATCTTGGAGTCTTCTGTTAATGTATCAGTGTAGTTCAATTTGTACATCCTTTGTGGTTAACTTTCACTTGTCAATGCTCAATTTCAGCCTAGCTCTGGTGGTACTGAAGTTCTTCCTTCTCCTCTTCCTGCCAGCTGGATTAACTTTCTGCTATTTGCAAATCTTGTCCAGTTGTCATTCTTCCCTTTCTGGAAAGTCAGTAGTTAAACCACAGTGAGTTAGTGTGGAGTTTTTTAGCACTTGTTTAATCTTTCATTTGTTTGAAGCCAGATCCTTACTTTACTTCCATCCTTTTCTTTCTTTGCTTTTTTTGCAGAAGGGTAAACCAATGGTTTATGAAGCTGTGTGGATAATTCCAGTATAGGAGAGGTGCCCAGTTTTTCTTTGTTTTCTGGTTCTTAATGAATGACATTTATCAGGATGATTGACCAGCCTGGTTTTAATTGTTGCCTCGTGGTTTAATCTGGCATTGAGGTAAGCTCACACTGGTCTGTAATTTCCTGGAGAACTTATAAGTTCTCTTTTAATGGAAGTGATAACATTGGTAATTGACTGTAGTTAAGACATGTATGTCTCTTAGTGTGTAAATCATTTAATAATGCTTTCAATAATCAGTGAGGCATTTTATAATTTTCTGCCGATTATGCAGTTACTTAGTGGACTTGTCATTTTTATACCGATCAGTGGAAGTGACTAAGGGTACCATGGCTACTTAAAAAAAAAACAACTAAATAAGAGAAAGAGTCTTAATGTAGTTCAGAAGCATGTTCCTATTGGGTTATGTTTGGTTGGGGGTTTTTTTGCCATACAGAAGCACAATAACCTCAATCAACAGTTGATAATTAATCAATGTTATCAAGCATCTCCACTGTTTTCTGAGCAGTTCTAGTTCAGAATTGATCACAAAACTGGATCAGGCATCACCACAAGTTCTAGAGTTTGTCACCTCATTGTGAAAGCAGATTCTGTTTTAAATTAGTAAAGCTGAAATTTTCATTATTGGCACTGTCAGAAAGTGAAAGAAAGAAAACTCATCATGGAATGAGTTTGCTGCTGGAAGGACTCCTGCAGGTGTCATGAATGTTGGTGGGCAACCCCTGAGGAGGGACTGAGCAAACCCAGGGTCACCATTCTGCACTTGGCTACTCCTGACTTCTGCCTGTAGCAGTAACTTTGAGTCCAGCATTTCAGTGCCTGAGAAAAGGAACACCAGGAGAGGCTTTGCAACAAGTTGAAAATGAGCAGTGATGTAGAAAATATGCCATGATTGGAAAAAGACTGATTTAATTAAATGTTTATGGCTGAGACGCTCTGGTGTAAACAGCCTGTGGCTCCTGGCTTGCAAATTAGGTGTCTTTCTGTTTGTGCTTGGGGTACCAGAGTTTCTGTCACTCTGAGCTCGAAATATCAAACCCAGGTAAGCGATTGTGCACTATATGAGGTAGGAAAATTCCTCCATTAACTGCTGCACTCCAGGAGTGCAGCTTTTCTTGGAGGATGATCAGCAGTACTGCCACGTCCATTCCTTGTGGCACTGGTGTTTGAAGAGGAGAAACTCTGTTACATGTATGATTTGGAGGACAATATGGCAGTGTCTATGATTGTACCAGATCAGATGTACACTGAGCTTCCACTCTGTTTCGGACATCAGTGTTTTTGTCATGGAGTCCTGTGGCTTCCTTTGTTATGGGAACTTAGCAGTGATGCTCAAAAGAGAAGCAGTTGTTTTAAAACTAGTTGTTCCATCTTGGAGTAACTGTGTCCAATTTAGAATCAATATAAAAACATTAAGGAAAGCAAACCCTCTTTTGTCCTGTCCATTAGCAAGGTCTTTTCAGAAGCTGTCATTGATAAGCATTTCTCTGCACCTTTTCAGTAAGGAGTTGTCATCTGTTAGATCCTATATAGAATGACAGGAACTCTTTTGTCTTAAAGGAGATCCTAAAGTCATGTCCCTCTCCCTACCCAAAGGAAGAATCAGCTGTATGCATGTTTTTCTTTTGTGGTGTCCAGCTAACTTGTTTTTCGAGATTTTTGTTGCTAGTGTCACCGAATTTCACTATCATTGGGCTTGTTTGAGAGGGCAAGGGAACAGGTTTTTTTCTCCCAGTATCTTACTTTTATCTTTCATGTTGCAGTGTAAGCCTATTTATTTTTTTTATCCCTATCCACTGTGATACAGAGAAGAGACTATTCCTTTTCACTTTGCAATGCACTTTATGTATCACATCCATGCTCAATCTTCTTTTCTCTGGACTAAATGTTCTTTGTTGGTACAGCCTCTCCCCTTGGGGGATGTATTTTGTAAATCTGGCGTTATTTCTCTCTTTCTGAGTTTCTCCAAATGGTCAGTGTCTTTCCTTAAGAGCATTTCTCTCAGCCAGGCAGTTCTCTAGCTAAGGCCTCATGGGTACTGAGTGATTAAAGCAGGATTTTAACTCTGGGGATCTCAGGACATCTTCCTGTTTCTGCTTCCCCATCTGTGGGTTTTGCAGAATCAGGAGTTTATTGCCTTGAGTTTAATGTGTGAGCTCAGGTCATGGAGCCTCTCTGCAGGTCTGTTATTTGGGCTTTCATTATTCATTCTGTACTTACACATTTCAACATCCCCTCTTAAATAGCTTCTTATTTTTCAGACTACTTTCCCAGTTTGCTGGATCACTTAAATTCCAGTCCTTTCCTCCAGCATACTCATTCCCACCTGATCTATCCAGTCATCGAGATCATTAATGGAAATACTGAAAATAGAATTAACTCAAGGTGAACCTCTGTGAACCATGCTTAATACATCTTCCCAAACAGTGTACCATTGATAACTATTCTGCTAATGTTCTCTAAACAGTGTCATGCTCAGCCTATAATGAGTTTCTCTAGGTGACTTTTCCCTAGCTTGCTTATGCAAATGTCTTGTGAAAAACTGTCAGAAGTTTTTTCTAAATCAGGCTACCTACACCTATATTCTAGGTGATGTTTTTCAGAGTTTTTCACTCTGATTTCCTTTGGCTTAAGCTGCAAAGGTGGATCTGTGTGGAGCCTGCTGTCCCAAGGCATGTGTTTATTTTTGGTTTTTACTAGAATCCATTTGTCAGAGAGAAGTTAAATTTTTTTAATGTGTGACAGGATGCTCAGGAATGTGGACTGCTTTGTTGCAAAATATGCTGTGTGCAGGTGATATGTGAGTTTTCCTGGTTCGGTAGGCGCATTTCAATCTCGACCTGCAAGACTGTGTTCACAGCCTGGTTTAAAGTAGGCTGTACTCACAGGCCTAAATCAGAGCTATCATCAAACACATAGGTGCCAAGCATCCAAACCCAACCTGGACCCAGTTTCATTACTGCAGCTTTTCTCTCTCGTGGCTCCTGTCTAAAGAAAGGCCTGTAAGTCTTTTGGGGCTAAGAAGCAGCAAATTTTGCAGCTGAATTAACAACGCTTTGGTGACAGCGTGAATCCCAAAAAGAGTCTGAGGAGACATTCAGGCTCATTTTCATGTATGGAATAAGTGAGGATTTGAATTGCAGGTGAGCATTCTGGCCCATTTTAGTATCACAATGCTTTCAGGTGTGATTAAAATGTTTTTGTTAACATTTGGAAATCAAATAAGAACATTTTCTGATAATTCCCTTTCCTTTCTTGGCCTTGTAATAAGCATATAATAAATTCAACAGCTGACATCGTGAGGAGCTATTGGATTTAAGCCCATCTGAACATGTAGATATTAGGACGCCTCCTGCACCTTTGTGTGTAATGAATGGGTCTTAGTTATTATAAAGTGCTGCACAACTTCACCTCTGCACAGGGTGTTCAGAAAACAATCCCCAGCAGAAAATGCCTGCTATTGCCTAAACCATGGGAAATGCTCTCTTACTCCACTAGCCTCACTGCACTTGCTCGGTTTTTTTCCCCCTCTAGTAGCTCCAAAGAGGAGGGAAACATATCTTTGCAACCACGCAAGCGAAAATTAGCCCAACTGTATTTTACAGGTAAACTAACAAATAAGAGGAGAATCTGAGCGGCCCCCAGAGACCTGAATTTGTTTGCTGCTGGGCCGTTCTATCTGCAGCTGGCATCGGTGGAAACCTGAGTGCTCCATTAAAAGTCGACAACCTCTGTTCGCCGGGGCACGGGGCAAACAGAGCCAGCCTGTTCTGCAGACAGACTGACGGCCTTTATCTCCCCCCACCCAGCTCGTGATGGGAAATGATGAGACTCTGAAACAAGAAGCTTGAAACTGGGACTCGGCGCTCTTACCCTGCAGCTGTCGTAGCGAGGAGGAGTAGGGACACAGGGTTGCCTTTCAGGGGCCATGTGGGAAATGCACCGAGTGCCGCACATTGAGTGTTGGGGCTCATCTATAGGAATGGGGAATAATAAATGGTGCTGGTATGGGCCCCAGCTGGGGACATGGGCTGTGTGCATCTGGAAATCTTCATTCCAAAACCTCGGGGGTGGCATGGGTAAGTTACCACTCCCAAAGTCCATGAGGACAATAGTCTGTTATAGCCCTTTCAACCGTGCCCACGGATTAATGCCTTAAGCAGCAGCCCTTTCACCCATCCCAAGGAGGCTCGAACCTATGCTGTGCTGTAGCATTATCTTGCAGTAAATGTGGCTACTCAAATGATGCCTTGATGCTCTCTCGCAAAGAAGAATGTAGGGGTATATGTGTCTTTGTTACCATGTTGCAGCAGGATTAGATTGCACGTCAAGCACATGGGATTAGGGATGATTCATGTGAAATACACAGAATTTGATGGTTTTGTCTTTTAAAAAGACAGCCCTTCAGACAAGGGACAGGGTGCCACACAGGAAGTACACTGGGCTTTGATGGTATCAGAGTTGGAAGGGAAATGCATGATAGTACGAATGCAAGGGAAGTGGTCTTTCCACTCTGAGTTTGCAGATATTTGAGTGGTATATTCATTGGTTCTCCCATGCAGAAGAATTTATCTTTACCCCATCCTTGCTGCTTCTCTGTCCCTTTGTACCACCAACTGTTTTTATCAGTAGAGCACTTGGGTACAGCGAGCAAGTTGCTGTTTGTCACAAGCTTATTAAGGCCTTGTTTTGTTACTAAATGCTGCTGTTTTGTTACTTGCTGTTTTCTTTTGCAGTCTGAGTATATGAGCAGTTCACTGGAGTGCTGGGGTTGTACGACAACAGTGTGGTACTGGAGCACAACAGTAACGCTGGAGTCGTGGGGTCGTTGGGGTTTTCTGCATAATAACTTTTACTTGTTATTTCAATGAGGAAGTGTTATAAAGTGTGTAAAGGGAGAGTCCCCCATATCAGCTGCCTTTTGTTCATCTTAATCTCTATTCAGTGTGAGTGACCTTTAGATAACAGCTAAGATAGTAGTTTGTGCTCTAAAAGCTTGAATGTAGAAATGAACGCTGCAAAAATCCTTTTGCTCTTAGCTTTCCACCCTGTCTTGGGTGCATAGGTAGAATCATCATTCTAATTACCTTTTGATGGTAAAGGTGGTATCCTGTGAATGGGATTTTCGGAAGCAGTAGCCCTAAACCTATTCTTGCAACAGTCAAAGTGTTTTTTTGGCTAACTTTAGGGGGAGTGTGCCCACAGCATGCAGCTGAGAGCCCAAACCAAGTTGCTGTACTGTATGGCTTGTGTTAGTGACCTTGGTTGACCTCCAACAGAATTAGAGCATATTCCCATGAATCACAGGAATTTCATCTCTTCTGTGTAGGACATACTCTGATGCCTGTTGAATAGTCTCCAGATCTCTTCTCACATGTACAGTAAACTCTGGTTTTCCTTCAGAGGAGGGGTAAAAAGGAAGAGAAAACATCTGGGGGATGCAGCACATGAGCACAGACCACTGAATGCATTTGGATAATGTCTTTTGGTTATAAAAGTGTGTGAAACCTCAAGATAATCCACTGCAAAAATGGAGCAAGGATGGGTCCACGAAAAAATACTTCTGGCTTAGAGCTTGTGGCTGCGTTTTATGTCAATTTAACCATGGTGTTGCACTGTACCAAAGAAAAATCCAAAGCAGTTGCATGTTGAATTTTGCTAAAGGGTTTGTGGATTTGCTTTACTGGTATGTATCACTTCATGCAGAAGTCTTGAAGATTTTAGAGTCCTCCCTGGATACTCCTTGGTTAACCTGGGAAGCAGTGAATGCTTAAGGTCTTAACTTTTTGTAGGTGTTACTCAAATGAGTATGAAGGTTTCTGGTGAAGAGGGTGCTAGGAATGGGAAGCAGCAAAACTGTACAGGCACTTTTGGTGTAGTTTGTGATTAACTTTAGCCTTTAAGCCCTTCTCCCTGCATGCATAGGTCCAAGCCTACTGCTGGGCTTCATAGCTTCTGAGGGGAAAAAAGCCCAGTGACCTGAATGGCAGCAAGGATTTGGCAGCTCTGCAGTCCCCTTAGCAAGTCTCTCTGGCATGTTAATTATTTTCTGCCAGGTAAGTGGATAATATATCTTTTTGGTCTTAGTTTTAGCTATTTTGTGTCTCTCATCTTCAGGCTCCTCCAGAAAAATTGCTCTGGTCTTAAGAATACCCATCTCAAGGCATTTTGGTAGATGCCTTTGGTTTGCACTGTTCTCTGCCTCCTTGTTTGTGACCAATGCTTTTTTCCCCCTTCCCTGTCGTTTCTGACATGCTTCTGGTCAAGAGGTTTTGTTTCTTAGAGCACCAGGAGCGGAGTTAGGGGCGGAAGCAATGCAAAACTCTGATATGTCCACATCTCTCTTCAATCTGTTTATCTTCCGCAGAGGCCTGATAGTGAATGACATTCATATAAACAGTGGGTGAAAGACCTGATGTGCACAGTTCAAACATCCTGTCACGATCTGGGCACATGTACCTGATTGAAAAATAAACACCTAACATGCATAAACATCTGATGTGTTTTCCTGGTTAAAATTTTGTGTCCCTGTGCAGTATTTTTGGAAGACTCACAGTTCATTCTTAAGTTTTCCCACCATGCATAAGATATAACCTGGTTTTAATTCTTCTTTGAGCTGCTGGCTGTGACCTGATTGCTGCTGTAGGCAAGTTTATCTGAGTGCAAATTTATGTGATCTAATAAACAGTACTTCAGAGAAATACTTAAATGCTTTTCTCTTTCCAACAGTGAACTGTTAAACCATTTTACACCATTTAGCCTTGTCTCTCCCCTTCAATACATTTGAGGAAAAGGACAGTGCTTCAGTCTACAAAGCCAGGCTTTCATTTAAAATTCTAGAATCTTTATTCTTGTGAATTTTTCAAGACCCAACTGGATAAAGCCCTGAGCAACCAGGTATGAACTACCTTTACTTTCAGCATAGGTTTGTTGTAGATGGTGTCCCAATATCTTTACCAATCTGAGTGATTCTACGAATCTGTGTTAGGTTGTGTGCAGCCATAGTTGAAATCAAGTGTGTTCATCTTGAAATTCCTGTAGCTTAAAAGAAAGGCAGCAGAAGCTGTCAGTTTTTCTCCTGGGAGCTCTTCAGCTTTGGAGTTGGCCTCTGATTCTGCCAGAGAACAGCTGAAGTGCAAGATCTTCTGGAAACATCATGCTTTTTTTTAGGGCTGTTTGGAAGCTGATTCACTGTGATGTGAAAATCCAACTATGCAACTCTCAGGCTCTGACAAAATACCAACTGCGAAGTCCTTGGGAAAAGATGATATGGACCTAAATAATAGGAGTGAATGCGTAGGAATGATGTGGAAGGCCAAAAGCAAGCTCTAGCACCATCCTTAGGTAATGTTTTAATGGCTCCTTCTCTGTGGTAGGCTCCTATAGCAGGATTTTTTACCTGAAGACCAGGTGTTTTCAGGAACTGAGGGAGTACAACATGAATTGCTGGAAAAGGTATGAACAGAAGGTGCAGTGAAACTCTTCTAGAGGCATCATCTGTAGCCATTGTGGTCTGGTTCCAGGTTCCACCTGTGTGCGGTGCTGGGCAGTCCCAAACATCTGTGGTGCTGCCCTGGCTGTGGTGGATTCCTTGGGCTGGGCCTGTGAAGATAGATCTGATCCAACGTGCATGGCTGGGAAATTACTGATCATATGCAGAGGCTTCACTGCACTCACCTTACTGGAGGGACGTGGCTGAGTGTCCCAGAGCCGTGTTTCCAGGATAGTTCTCCCTTTCACCACAGGAGGGTACCCGCTCTCCCACCTTGCTCAGGGGATGGAGCTCATGGCAAAGACCTTCAAAGTTTGTGCTTTCTCCTACACCAGGGAAAGAAGATGGCAAACCCAGTCCAGGGGCTGCTGATGTGAGAGGGGATCCGGCTTTGAGCCTGGAAGTCCTCAGTGACAACTGTTTTAGCATGTAACAAGGCTCGGTGAGATCTCTGGTAGAGACTTAACATGCGCAGTTGGCAGTTCTGTCTGTGAGAAGAAGTTTGTTTTTACTATGAGCCGCGTTGTGTGTGTTGTTCATCCCTAGCTGTCTCTTTGCCCTCCTGCTATCCTCAGCTCTTTTCAGAAACCTTAGATTTATCGCTCTTGGATCATCTGTCTTGTTCTGGCTTTTAAAAATAAAAGCTTTTCAAAGGGCCTTTGGAACAGGATGCGTTATTTTTGGCTCAGGCTCTTAGTGACACTCATTGCAGAATTAAAACTTCTAATTAGAAAGGAAAAAAAAAAATGCAAGGGAAGGAAAACACATTGCTTGAAAATTAAGGTGGATATTTTAATTGCCCCAGAGGCATGGAATTGCAGTCCACTGCAGAGTTTGCTCTGCCTCAGAAGATCACTGCATAAAATGATCACTGTTTTCCATAAGTAATCTAGAACCTTTTAATTTTAAAAGCTCAAACAAGCATCTCTGCCAAGAGATGTGGATGCTGCCTGAGATTGATGCAAATATCCTAATAAGAACCATTTAAAATTTACAGACATGATGTGGAGAGGATGAGATACCAGGATATAGTAGTTGTTAAGGATGGCAAGGGAAAAAAATTGTAATTGTAATAAAACAATAGATACCATGGGCTTAGAAATGCAGATGACCTCTATGACCTTGCATTTTTTGAGTGATTCATTTCTCCAGTGCAACCCTCTTGAAAATTGCTTTGAGATCATCTGCCATCAGGCTCTGCACGAAGGTATATATCTGTAGAAATTCATGTGGGTTTGGGTGGATGCTGCCTGATGCTGCTCTCTCTCCTTTTCCATGTATGCATGCTTGGCCCTGTTCAAACCCTCAGATCTTTCCATGGTACTTTTCAGCGGAGCAGGGGTGGTGTTTTTGTGCTTGTTGGTGTTTGTACTCGTGTCTGCCAGAACCCCTGCGAGGTCCCAGTTGTGCTCTGTAAAGCTGTTTTGAGGAGAGAGGAAAAAGAAAATGAGATGATTGACAGTAGCCCTTTAGATTTCTGTTGTTAATGCACCAGTAATAAGATAAGGCTTATCTTTAAATGTTCATGGAATCGAGACTTTGATGGAAACAGGCTTTTGGGTTAATATATTTTTGATAGATAAAGCAGAATGAAATGAAAAGACCACAGGAACATACAGTATATGGAGAAAGACATATTTTTCGTTTAAAGCTGTCTCCTCCCATGCTATCTGTCTCTGAGCATTTGACATGCTTATATAAATGGTGGGTTTGTAAATACACATTTGGTGCATGTGTTTTGGGGGTGGACCCCTAAAAGGGGTGTGTTACTTAGCTAAGAGGCTGCTGAGTGAGATGAAATCTGCCAGTTGAGATGAAAAATCTCACCTTCCATCCCTCCACTGCGTTCAAGTCCAGCTCTTGTTGGGTGGGTAAATGTGACCAGATAAGAGGTTGCAGTGTAGCACAGATTTTTGCCTCTCCTGTCCTCTGATATGAAAAAGGAGTTGTGTGCCAGCCCCTTGGAGGAGTTTGGGCAGCGAAGTTCTGTCGGTTGAGATGCACAGGGGGAGTTTGGGAGGCTGTAGTCACTAATGCATTTCAGCTCAAGCCCTTTGGATGGTCTGTTTTGCATATTTGCACATTTGGATGATGTTATCTTGCAGCCATGCGTAGTACAGTGTTTGGGAAGGCCGTGACACACTCTGCTTGCAGCAAAGAGCTGCAGCATCTGTGACTTTGGATCACAGACCACTTGGTCGCTGTTTTTCAGTTGTGGGTTTGCATCACAATTGTTGAATTTCATCTACCTGGCTTCATGCCTCTCTTTTGTACCTCTTTGGTGAGGAGTCATCTGTTCTTTCTTGTCTCTGCCTGCCCATGAACCCCTGTGCTGCAGCCCCGGCCATCTGAGCGATGCAAGTGGTTGTGACAGGGGAAGTGGAGGGAGCAAGATGAAGACTGGTCATGCTGCAATGATAATCTAGGGAAGAAAGAAAAGGGGAAACCTCTAATGCTGCTAATGTGGGAGAGCAAGAAACACAAATTTTTGTGTGATTACACCAAATCTTCGGTGTGGCTATGCCAAATTGGGCCTTTGATTTTTCTTGTTGTAATGAGATCTCTTCAGCGTGGTCCAGGGTTTTGCTTGTTTTAAGGGGTTATAAAGTCAGGTCTGGAAAAGAGACTCAGAGTAAAAACTTTGGTTCTTTTCAAAACTGGTGACAGAAGTCTGACTTAATGCCATTAGGACTGGCATCAAAGTCAGGCAAACAATTTTTCAAGGAGTAATTTTACATGGAACAGACTAAAAATGTAGCAGAGCACAAATTCCATGTGTATTTATCATTTCTCTTTTTCAGCCTTTCTCCAAGTGGTAGACTCTGGGCCCTGATTTCCTGAGCTTGCTTAGCCCTTGTTGTGGTGTCCCTGCTCTTAGCTGGGTTGAGCATATCAATGCTTGGGGGCACCTGTCACAGGTGCCATTTATTTTCACCACTGTGAAATTTGCTTCCTTTAGACACTTTTCATGGGTTTTGGTTCATTAGGAACCAAATGCGTTTTTGAATCCTTCATGTATCTTGGTTAGAACGCATTTGTGTAACTCACAGACCTCTCTATTTAATTAACATGGAACAACTGTCTTGAATCTAAGAAGCTATCTAGTTGCAATTAGTTCTTGTTTGCTAATTAATTACCAATGGATGATTAAAGACTTGTTTACTGAGGTTTAGCAGCTATCAAGACACACATCTAGTACTCAGGGGATTTACTATGTGGTAACTGAATTGTTGAATTAAATTCTTATTGGAGACCTTTAAACTGTGTCTGAGGGAGGCTGCTGTGCTGATGGAGTTTCCTCTAACAGTTCATCCATGCCCTCCAGGTCCTGCTGCCATGGGTACTGTTGCTCTTAATGGGAGGGGAAGTTAGACAGATACTCCTGGCTCTTTGGGGGGTGAGTAACTTGTTTCCTTCCGCAAATTAAAGGTCCTGGCTGAGCTGGCACAGCAGCACTGCTCACATACACTCCCAAATGCTGTCTGTCGTGTCTGACAGTCGTGTTTCATCTTTGTCTCTTTGTGGGTGCTCATCACATCTTTGTCCAAAGAGACAGCCTTGAATGGAGTCTTGTTCTGTTGGGAGTTGTTTGCAAACTGACTTTTGCTTCTGCAGGCAGGCTTTTGGTTTTGCTTCTTTTGACAATTTGCTAGGCGGTTTTGTTGAATTGTTTGAAGCCTGTGGGTTTGTTTCAGATTTAGTCTGTGTTTATGGTCTGCTTGGTCACCAAACCCCAAGTCTGCTCACCACTTGATGAATGAGAATAAGATTTATGGCGGCAATTAGTTACTTTTTTGGGTAACCAGCTTAAAGAGGCTTGAGAAGGTGGTGTGTTTGCTGCCTTCTCAAAGCCAAGCTCTTGAGGCATTTGGAGATGTGCAAACATCATTGCTCAGTGCTTTTGAGAGCCCTGCCCTGTACACTGTGGATAAAACAACAGAAGGGAAAGTTAAACACTGATAGTCACATTTGGGCTCTGGGGTTGACAGTAGACAGTTGCTTCCTACAAACTGGCATGAACAAAAGTTGTCCATGCAGGTATTGAGGAATAATAAGGGACAGAAACATGCTTTATGTGAGCAGGAGTTCAGAGTTTGGAGGGTTGGTTTTTAAAGCTGTCTGCAGGATCTTTCAACCTCTCTGTCAAGGACTGCTCTTCATTTTGGTTTTTAGCCTGTAGGTCAAGAAGGGAAGTAGGAGACCAGCAAGGGTGCTGGGAGTTTCCAGATGGTGACAAGGCTGGTAGGATTTCATGAAATGATTTTATCATTTCTTTCATTTTCTCTTGTGCTTTCCTTATTTATAAGCCTGAGGTTTGGATTGCTTTTCTCTAGACTCATTCACTAAGCAGAGCTGGCAGGGGAAAAAAAAAAAAAAATTCAGAGAGAATGAGCAACTGTGGCAGAAAAGTGATTAAAAAGAATAATTAGCATTTGCCCCTGATAAATGAGCAAAGCCATTAATTAGACTGATTTACTCCTGGCTTTTTTTTTTTCCTTCTCCCTTTCCTCTCTCTCTCTTTTTTTTTTTTTTTTTTTTTTTTTTCAAATGGCAGCGCCGTGACTGCCCCTTTGGTACGTTTTCATCAGCTTTTCACCAGTTGTCAGAGCTAACACCCTCCTTTCCTGGAGCCCAAGCAGCCTCTTGTAGCTAATGGATATGGAATGCAGCCAGAGCTGATAGCTGCTAGATCTCCACTGGCTTACAGGTGTTTCCATCATTACAGGCGTATTATCTGCCACTGGGTCCCCTTCTTCCTCCTCCTCCTCCTCTTCTTCTCCTTTCTCTCTGTTTTCACCCTTCCTTGCAGTGTTCTAGAAGTAATTACAGTTTATGAAAAAAAAAAATGCTGGCAGATTTTTAAGAATTTTATTTTATGCAACACGATGTCCCGGTGATCAAATCAATTTCTTTTTTTGGCACAGTGACAAACAGCGATGCTGCTGTCTCCTGTTTGAATGTAATTACCAGGATGAAAGGGAGAATTTTAATTAAGACAATTTCCCCCCCACACCTTCTTCCCTCCCCTTATTCAAATCATGAGCTGGGGGCTGTGGTTTTTTTAGTGTGGGTTGTTTTTTTTTAATATATGCTTTTTTATTAAGAAATACTAGTAATCATCAGGCTATTGCATATTATATCATGATTATGTCTCCCCCCTCCCCTGCTCCCACCCTGATGAGAGCTGGCTGAAGACATGTGTCTGTGCAGAATGGGAAAATGGTATGTACACAGTCTCAAATGGGGGTTTGGCACTTTACAAGCTAATATGAGCATAAAACTCCTTGTTTCAAGGCTAAATGGTGCAAAGGGGATCACTGGCATGTATATGGTGCTTGGAGCCTTTTGTGATTTATGATTATATGCATTCCTGTAATGCCCAGAGGCCAAATTCTTCATGTAGTTCAGAGCATTGGAAGCAGAGACAGGCCCAAATGGCTGCCTGGGAAGCCAAATGGCTCAGAAGCATTGCAACATCTGGATTTGACCTTCATTCTTCAGACCCATCTCTAATTTAAGGAAGCATTTGAGTTGTGTGCTGAGCAGGGGTAAGAGAAAGGTGCTTCTGGTGTAGAAGGAGGAAGAAATTTGCTGGCAAAGGTTAGATGTGAAGTAAAATGGGAGAATCTGCTGGTGTTTGTTGGAAGGAAGCTGAGGAGAAGTAAATGACTACTGCAGCTTGGAAAATAAGGGAATGAGGTTTTATCTGGAATGAACTTTGCTTTTAAGGTTCAAGCAAGTACAAATGGACATTTCTTATGAACCTCTGTCATGGGAAGTGCATTGGCAAAGGGTTTTGCAAGTAAAGGGAGGATGTGAGGTGCTGAGCTAAAGATTATGGAGGGCAGTCAACCAAATTCTCTAGTCAGGATGAGTCTTGGTTTTCGTCTCAGCGTGGTGCATACTGGGGATTATTTTAACTGGCTGTTGCCTTGGAGGAACATCTTACCCTGCGGTTTTGTCACCTCTGTGCTCCTGAGTCTCACCACCATTTGTAAATTTGTACAGAGGTTAAGTTCTCTGGGACTGTACCACAATGCACAGGCAGAAGCATGGAGAGGAATTTTAGTTACTGTTTTCATAGGGAGGGCAGGGGACACCTTCCCAGTCCTGCTGGGATTTGCCCGTGTCTGGGTTCACCCCATACCAAGCATCACAAAACCGCTGTGCTCCCAGGCATGGGCAGGACATCCTCTGCAGCCTGGCCATGCAGGTCTGTTAGCAATCCAGAGTGGCTGCTGCGAGGTAATTCAAACTGCCCCTTCCCCCTAGGGCAGGACACACACTTCCTCCAAAATAACGCTTTTTAACCTGCAGCCTTGGGACCAGGGCAAGGCCATTACTTGGACTGAAATTAGGTCTTCAAAGGGTCGGTGTTGGAAGGGGCTACAGAGAGGAAATTCGTTTCCCAGCTGTGTTTTTGAAGCATGTCTCATGTCAGAGGAAGGTAATTTAGACCAATCTGGGTGCTTGGTTTCCCAGAACAACAGCAAGTTTATGTGCAGGTTCCTTGGCTGTGCAGTCTGTGGCAGGTATCCCAAGCAGGGCTGGTCCCCGTGCTCCCAGTGCTTCACCCTGCCTTCCTGGGCATCACTTCAGGCATGACTTGAAGATTGCTGGACAAATAGGAAAACCTGCAGAGCAAGGTAGGTGTCTGCCAAAGAATGAAGGCAGCAAGCTCTATTTGGGTCTCTTCACTTGTTCAGGGATATTCAGAGCAGTTACAGCTTTGCCTCTCACCTTGCCTGTCGCACCGGCTGCCATGGAGCAGTGGAGCTCAGGCATTTGAGCAGAGCTGGTTGAAACAGCTGGAAAAAGGAAACTGGTAAAACTTGAACTGTGGCTGAATGGCTGCTCTTGTCCTCTGCAAAGAAACCATTCCTGCTTATAAAATCCACGTGCTTACACCTGTGCTTCAAGTCCAAAATGGAAAGTTTTCTCCTTTAGTCATTCCTGAGTGAGTTGGGGTAAAGGTGAGCTGTGGTGGGGCGTGAGGACCAAGGATGGAGGGAGTCCGAGGGGTCCAGGTGAAGAACAAAACCAAGATGGAAAGACAGAGAGGAGGGGGTACATCACTGTGCTTTCTAAGGCCTTGGGCTCTGCTGGATCTGTTGTAAACCTGACAGAGCCATTCACAGTCTGGCATTAAGCACCACAACGGCCAGTTGTGTTGGAAGAGTCGGTTTCTTCAGGATGCCAGCCCTCGAGGGTTTGGCAGAGCTTGGATGCACTGGGTTAATGAGCAAGGATCGGTATGCATGCCCCAACCACACACAAACAGATGCAGTAATCTGAATTATTCGTGTGCAACCCAGGTCCCTGGCTTGCTCAATCCCAGAGTGGAAATTGCGCCTGAGGTTAATGCACTGCAAAGAATGTAGGGGAAATGTTTCGCATTTTAAACAAATAAAAATCAGTGCGTATTTTTTTAATGCTTGCTGACCAGCTCTTCACATCCTGTTAAGCTAAATATTTGCATGGTAGTAGTGCAGAGAGGGCTGAGCAAGGAACCCCTGTGTTTCGTTTGGGTGGCTGTATATTGCGATCAGCTGCTCTTTCCTCTTCTGTCTGTTTTTCTTAGCAGGGTCAGGACGAGTTTCACAGTCCGAATGGTTCACTGCAATTCTCTACAGGATATCCTCATTTTACTTTAATGGGGAGGAAATTAATGAAACATACAGGCCCTGGGGCTTCAAATACTATACATTAATATTATCCCAACGTATTGTGGTATGTGCGCTCTCTCAGACTAAACTTTACACTGGACAGAGGAAGTTGTGATCAGATTCAGGTGCCTGTGAAATTTAAGTGGTAGGAAGGGAGAGGAGGGGGAAAAAAATAGAGGAAAAGAGAAGCTTGAAGCTGTTTCCTTCCGTTTCAGCCTCTAATCAGTGTGAGAACAGGGATGTTCAAATGGGATCAGGTCAACACAAACCAAACAAACTATACCAACTCTTAGAACAAGAGCATTTAGCTGTATTTGTGTATCTGGGAGATTGATTCTTTTGATTTGTTAGTTACCTTCTTTGGAGAGTGAATTTTTCCCATCTGTCACTAGACCAATGGTGATACAAGACAGTGGTGGTCTTTGCAGAAGATGGGCTTCCCACCTCCCTCTCCTCTGAGTGAAAAACACCACAAAATGGGAGAGTAGGAATAAAATAAAATTAAGTTCAGCTTCAGTTTTCTTCGGTTGTTACAGGGAACAGTGAGAAGAGAGGCCTGAGCACGCAGCTGTTACCCCTTGTGAGAGCCACCTTACAAGCCAACAATTTCCATGCAGTGATGCATTCCAGCTTCAGCACAGTGGAGGACCTTCAGCTGGACGTGCCTTGCCCTGAAAGCAGACCCATATATTATTAAGCTTCTCAATACAACCAAAAAGCTTTGGCCATGTACTGCAAACTGCACAGAGCCAGAGTGCTCAGCTGCCACGCCACTGTTGCTCTTAGCTGCTTAAATACAGCCTCTCCTGCAGCTGGGAGGGGGTCATTAACACTGGGCTGTACCAGGCCCACTCCTCAAAGCTGCTGACAGTGGATTCTGCTTCTCCTTCTGGGATTTTTGTTTTGTTTTCTTTCTCCTTGTGCTGCAATTTCCTCATATTACAGCAACTGGCACTGTCTTAGCGTCAAAAAGAGCACTCCTTCACAATTTTGGTGGAAGAATGTGGAGGAGGCGATCTTGTTTGGAGAAATTGACTGCATCAAGGAAAATGAGAATTTAAAAGGTCGTCACGGTTTTGGGGTCTTGGGAGATAACAATGCATTTTTTTCTTTTTCTTAGAAATGTACTAAAATACCGTAAATTTTATATGGGCTGAAGTGGAAAGCAGCCCCCTCCCATTTCCAAACTCCACATCCCCAACTCTATCCATTTGATTTTAAATGTTGCTGAACCGCTTGCCTGGTGGAAGAAAACCACAACTTGAATATTACCACATTTCGCAAACTGAAGGCTCTGCCTTGGGATATGGGGACAATTTATTAGTGGAAATATCTTTAATTAATTTGTGCACAAGTTCGTGTTTTTCTTTAATTCTTCTCCCCAGGCACTTGACCCATAGTAATGAAATCCGAGAGCCCTTTTCAGAAAATGACTTTCTCAGCATTTTTGTTCCTTTTAAAGTTAAGTGTATCGCATAATGACCATGAAATGTTATCCTCTATTAGGAACACACTTTTCACTGAGAGTCTTCAAATAGACTTTATTACCAGGAACTCTGTGGTAAGCTGCCATCCGCTGCCTTGCAGCCAGAGAGGCCTGGCTTTGAACTCTGCATGTGAGTATCTTCGAGGACAAGTGCTCTGCTCTGGCAGCTCAGCTGGGACTGGTTGTCACTGGAAGAAGGTGGGTCTGTGATTTGTTTCTGATCTCAAAGACAGGCTCAGGAGAGAACATACCTTTGGCATGAGTGGCCAAAAGCTGCAACACAGCCGTGCTTGACTGAAGAATGCATGTCATGAACCAACGCTGGTGTTTGGGAACCAGAAATAGCTCTTGCTGGCCCAGTCCTTGCCAGTGTCATATTGGGGTGGTAATGTCTCAATGGTTTCATCTTTTCCAAGCTGCCACCATGGAAAGATCCCAAACTCGGGGAAATCAGGACATGCCTCTAGAGTTTCTTTGGTATCTTAGATACACTTTAAGTCTCACTGCAAAGGGTCCATAAAGGTGGAACGGTTTCCTTTTGCACAGGGATGGACCAACAGTCCCCTGTGGTTTGGCATGTGGGGAGGTTAGCCCTGACACAACAGACTCTGGTGATTGAGGGGTTGTTTGGGAGTCATGCTGCCAAGGCAGAATGGGATTTTTCAGTTTTTTTGCAACAGAGAAAGATGGGAGGGGGGTGCTTAACAGCAACAGGCGATGAACAGTTCTGATTTATAACCCATCTGAAACATGTTATCTCCCCATCCCACCTCCTGCCCTTTAACTGCCACTCTCTAAGCCTGGCACCTTCTGATGCAACATGCAGGGTGCTGATTCAGGGTGGACTTGGAGGGCATGGTGTCGTTGTGGAGTAGCTCAGCCTGGTGTTTCCTAGAAAGTCTCATTCAAGTACTGACTGACGTGACCTGGAACATATGCCAGGGAATTCACCATGCTGTAATGTTACTCTGTTGTCCTGGAATGGGCAGTCTTGGCCAGAGCTACAGAGTTCCTTGCACCCCTCCAAATCCGTGTCTGAATCCTTTTTTGGGGCAGTAACACAGGACACTCACTGCTCTCTTCTGTCTCTCACGCTCATTCCAAGTAGATTCAAACACCAGGGGTCAGGGTCGGCTCCCTGGAACCAATTCACATCATGCCCAAGTGATTCATCTTATCACAAAGATATTATTAGTGTTTAGAAACCCCCTACCAGCAGCAGAAAGGGCTGTTTAACAAAGGGCCTGTCCCCATTGTTTTGAGGTCATCCATCTCCCTGTCCTGGTCCCGTTTTCACTCTAATTTGTTTAGACCACAGAATGGGCGCGTGAACAACTCGTTTTGTTTTTGACGGGCAACCACAAGAACATTGGCTGCATGTGCTTTTTGTTTGGTTGCAGTTTAACAGCTGTTCCCTTTGAAATAACCCCGTTTCTGCTGGCTTTATTTCTCAGTTGCTCTTACCCAACTTTTCCGACCAGTGAGGCTTCTCCCTCCTCTCCGCCCACCCGGCCCTGTTCCCTGCCCTCCCCACCACCACCCTAGGAACGCTTTTGGTTATTTCAACCTCCGTGATTAAACTGGCCCCCAATTGTTATCAAGAAGATTCAGGAAGGAGGATGAAAAAGGGAAACATAATCTTATCTGAGAATAGAAAATATGATAAGGGCCCCCTATCTGGAGGCTGCAGTGTCCCTCGTGGTGGGGCTGCAGCAGTTCCTTTGAAAATAATCACCGACACCATCTCTGCTAAATCACCTTTCACACAGCTCAGGCCTTTGATACAAAGGCCCCTGGCAAAATTAGAGCAGGATTGTGTAGACCCCAGAGCAAACGCATTAAATGCTCAAGAGATCAGAATTAGGGGGCACCCAGCTATAATTGCACAGGAGGAACTCGTGTTCCTGCGGGGTGGCGGTGTGCCTCTGTGGGTGTATGTGTGCACACATTTGTGGCTCTGTCTGGTTGCTACCAGACGATGACTGCAAGTTACAGGGCATGACATGAGGTGCTAATTAAATGGCCTTTGTACCTTTTAACCATCCACATAGGAGAGGAATTATTGCTGGACTAAATGCAATGTATAATGATTCTGAGCACTCAGCTCTTTGAGAAAGTCTCCAACAAACCGTGAGCAGAGCAGTCCTGTGCTGGTGACATGGAAACAGCAAGACCAAACAAGTAATATTTGCTTTTAGTTTCTGTCACTTTGTTTGTTTGTTTCCCCTGCCTGTTTTGCTGTTGGAAGCCTCAAGATTAAGCTTTTCTTACTGTGTTTCAGCTGAAGTGGATTTCATGGTTTTATATGGTAAGAGTCCCTAGTTGGCACATTGCAAAAACCCCTCAGTGTGTTGCTCCCAAGGACTTGACAGACTTTTTCATTAATATACCGGACCTGAAATAGTGCTGGTATAGTGGGGGGAGGCTGCAGGGGCTGAAAAAGTGAAATATCCTGCAGGGACAGTGTGGAGGTGCATTGAGTGGATGTGCAGAATTATTGGCAGTGTTGTAAGTACGACCTAATTCAAAAGGAGAACAAAATATCCCCTATAATTGTTCTGAGATTCTAAGCAATTCTTAGGGATTTCGGGTACTTGCTCAGTTTTAAGGTTCTTGGCATGGGGTGCCTTTCAGGGGGTGCCTTTCAGAGTGTGCCATAACCTAGTTGCTTATAAGGGCTATTTTATTTTAAAATGTTTGAAATTAGCAACCTAAAAATGGAGATTCCCCAAATCCCAGCTCACTTGAGAAAATTGTACATTGCTAATTGACTCCATACATTTGTGATCATCGTGGCTTGTATCTTTTAGAAAACCATTTTGGGTTGAACTGGAAAAACTTCAGAGCCACCACCCTCTCACAGGTGTTAGCCATCAGCTAAACTACCCATTTCCAAGGTGCTTCAAGGCAAAGCTTAAAAATATGCTTAAAAAACCCAAACCAAAACAAAACTCTGTGAAAACCTTCAGCAGCCAAGCAAACTCCACTCCTTTGTGAATATCAGGTTAGGAAGTTTTGCTCCGGGCATAGGAAGTGCTGAAATTGTCACATCTTGTGAAATTGTTTAGCTAAAGAATCTGGGCTGAATCTGGCAAAGCTCAAACTGTAATGTAGTTCCTCTGCAACATAATAATCTGGAATTAAACTACTTCTCATAGAAGGAAAAAATACTTTTTCTTATACCTTCGTGGTGGGACACTGCAACACAGGGGAAAGGCATTATAGTGTTGCCACCTGGTATCTCAAGGAGAATTGTTAACTCCAGCAGTGCATACTTATTCTAAGGTAAAAAGTCATAAAGTAACACAGTTCTAAGTGCTGGCCTGGAAGAAAACTGCAGTGGTGGGAAATTGGCACGAGAGGTGATAGATAAGCTCAGAAATCCATGTCTTTCTGCTGATGTGGCTTTCAGGGACTGGCATTTCTGAATGCAGCCCATTGAATATGAGTGCTGTAGTGTGTTGGTCTGTAACAGAGACGTGGCCCATGTGGAATAAGGTTGTGAATGACTGGCAGAACCTTCTGTCCAATTTTTTCCAGATACACAAAAATATGCCCTTTAGGTCTTTTCCTCCTATTCTTCCCCCTTGACAGCGCGAATTATGGATGGAGGTGCCAGCCTCAACACTAAATTTCCTGTTGCATGTTGATTTGTGGGTTATTTGTGCAAGTGAAAAACACGTTGATTTGTGGAACATTCACAGAGGGCTAAACAGTGAATTTGGACATAAATCCATTTTATCTTTCATAGATGGGTGGAATCCTTTGTCATTTCTGTAGCTGGCTATGGAATGCATCTAAGCCAGATCCTCAAATGTCTTTGCTCCTTGTGGGAAGCTTAAATCTGAGATGTCCCACGAGGGACGTCTAAAGGAAAAACGTAGATTTATCAAAATGGTTGTGTTTCATAAGCTCTTTATAATTAAATGTAATTGCTGACCCAAAGACGCTACACTCTAGTTCACTTGCAGAAAAATGAAGTGAGGCACGAGCCAGCCAAGGCAAGCTCTGCTTTCATCTGAAGAACTTTTATTGGCATCACGGTCTGGGGGCATTTCCAGCCTGCAGCAGACATCCCCTTGATGCTGACCACGTGGTTTTGTAAGGCAGTGCAGTGGAATATCTCAGGGAACTGATGTGACTGCAGAAGAAAAAGAAAAATCTTGCTTTTGTGTGTCCTGTGTGTTTCCTGCTACAGTGGATCAGTTCCCCAGTCAGGCTGATGTCATGGACCACTGCAGCAGCACGTGGAAGTGGACTGTACACTGCAGGGCAGAGGCAGTCAGAAGGGAATCCCCAAAGCTGGAATTGCCACCAGATTTCTAACATGAAACTGTAGCCCCAACAAAACAGGAGAAAACTATTATGTAAACAGTTTAAAGGAAAAAAAAAAAAAAACAAACAACAGGGAAAACTGTTTCGCTGAAGAGAGTACTTGGGTCAGGAAAAAAAAAGTCCACAAAAAAAAAAAACACACCACCAAACAAAAACCACCAAAACAACAAAAAACCCCAAACCAACACAAACTAAGTGCTTTTTCATAAAGTGGAGATAAGTGTTCTTCTGCCTGACCCAACAATGGGGAAGGGGGCTATTTTGGGAAGCCCTTCCTCATTTGGGTTCTGTCAGCAGGTGATGTTGGTAACCATGAAGGAAGGAGAGGTCTCCTGGAATGTCTGACTCTGGCATTGCTCTTGTGCTGCTGGCAGGGGCTCCATGCAGGCCCTTTACCTGGTTGCACCTTTCAAAGAGGGGTTCCCAGGCATTGCTCAATCTGTAACCTTCATGTGCTTCCTGTGGAGCGCACTCTTAAATTATTTTTTATCAAAAAGGCCCAGAAATTTGATAGGGGAGATGAGAAGATGGGCACGATCAGGGAGGATAATAATGAAGAACTGTCACTTCCCTGGCTGCAGCTTTGTTGGGTCTCGTGCTTTCTGAGATAAAGACACAGTGGCTGGTCTGGGTTCTATATCAAAAGGCCGATTTGGCTGCTTGATTATATATGAAATATAGATTTAAAGCTTAACTTATGTTCCCAAAAGCGAATCAATTGCAAGGTAAAGCCTGACACATTTGTTATGATCACTGAAGAGCTTTGTTCGACTTGTTGATGCTCATAGTGGCTGGAGGGGCTTTAAAAAGCTGTTTGGATCCAGTTTACTGAAATTTTACCTGTTCCGAATTTATGTGTTTATTAATACCAGCTCAGGATGGGAATATTTGCTTCCCTGCTATCCTTCTAAATCCGAGTTTCAGGAACCATCTCCAAAGAAGGAGTTAAACCTCCTTTTACTGGGCAGAAAAGGAAGGAGGAACAGAAAAACTTCCAGGGCCAGCGTCCAGAAGGGTTGTGATCCAGCCAAGTACTTTATTTCTTCTGGAGATGACCTTGTGCAGCTCCTTGTTTAAATGCTTTGCTGGATCTGCTGCTTTAGGCTTTGCTCCTTGGAAAGCACAGTGTATCAGACCTTGAGAAAAGCTGCCCTGACATCACTAAATGGTTCTGGTACCCTTGCAAGCTCTTGTAGAACAACCTGGAGCATCTCTGCGGGCAGTGGAGGAAGGAAACACGTTTCAGGGGCTGTGGCTCTTTGCCACGGTCACCTCCCTGGCAGCGCTGACAAGTGCACAGCCAGAAGGTCCCGATGCAACACCAGGAGTTTGCCAGGAAGTGGCGGCTGGAGCCATCCTGCCTTGGCTGACAGGCCTCTGGGGCTTGTCTGCTCACAAATGACACACACATGCATGCACAAATAAAACCCTGGCAATCACTTTCTGCAAGAGCCTCGCTGCTTCCAGGGGGAAGGAGTGCAAAGTAATTTGATGCCTTCATTATCTTCATAACACGAACCAATTTGTCAGCAAACTACTGTGCGGCCTGATTCCTGATTGCAGGGAAAACCAGGCTGGGAGAGAGGACTGTTATTTGCAACCAGTGTAAGCATTGTTCTTTTTCGGAGGAATATAAATACACTGTGTAGAGCTGGCTCATTAGTCACTTATCCGTTTGTATTTATGGTTTAATTAAATAACTGCACAGAAGGACTTTGGTTTCTAATCGCAGTAACAATATGTTTTTAGCCTCCTTATGGCAGTTTCTTTCTGACGAAGGCTTTGTAGGCATGAGTTTGTTTAATCTGTCAGCTCCCGTTCCTTGATGGAAAGAAGAAAGTAAAATACTTTAAGCCCTATTGTACAGATGGGGGAACTGATGGGTAAACCAGCCTCAGGTTATCCTGGTTACTGACTTCTTGTGAGAACATAGTTTTCTACCTGAAAAGCAGGGCTAGGAGGTGAGTTGCTGATGGCTTTTTGCTTCTCAAGAGCTAGTCCCCCACAGAACTTTGTAAGAACCACTTTTGTCTTACCTTCCTGTTTTGTTACAAATTCCGAGCTTAGTCCATCTTTCCAGTCACCCTGAATCTGGTTTTGTTTTGCAGTTATGGGAGAGATTTGCTTGCCACGGCTCTGATTTTTAACCTAAAGCAGGAAGGATGGAATGTACTAGGTATGATTCCTCTGAATGATCCCCTGCACAGTGCCCTGTGCTGCTTCCCCATCCCAGGAGCTGGATTCCGTGCAAGGTGTGGCAGGAACTACCTGTGAGGTTGGGTGTAACCCAGATGTGAGGTGAGTTACAAACCACCAGAGAAGCTGCAGCCAGGTTAGGTGGCCCTCTGCCTTCCTCTGAAGATGGCTCCTACTCTGGTACTGCTTTCTGTTCTGGTATTGTCTTCTGGTACCAAACCCTGTGGGTTTCTTGCCACCCCGTATTTCCCATAAAAACAATTCCACAGAAGATTTGGAAAAGCTTGTACAGATTTGCTTTAAGTTTTTGCTGGGGGAGAGTCTGTGTCATGGCTCTGGTGTGAAGGAGAGGTGAATATAAAGCTACATTTAAGTAAATGTAGCCTTCCGTGTCTGTTCATCCCTTCACTTCTTGCATCAGCTCACATCTGTGATGTCAGTCTGGGACAGAGAATGGAAGGGTTATGAGATCTCCTGATGAGGTCTGCAGCTTTTGGCAGCGCTTTGACTTCAAGGCTAAATTTTCTCTCCGAAAAGTCAGAGGAAATCTAAGGGAGCTGCCTATTGCTTAGAGAATAGAGAGGAAGAGCACTTTGACATTGTATTTTGTTATTCCTAATCCCTGAGGTAGCTGATGTTTTTATTTTATATTTTTTTCTCTCTTCCATGTTTAATGTGGTCCCTTAAATTGCTTAAGCTTCTTTTTCTTCTCTGTAACTCAGTTAAATCAGATTCCCCCGTACCCTGAAATATAAAATACATGGAGGTTTTCTCTAAAGCATAGTTTATGCAAATAATTCCCTCTCTGCATTCCTGTGCTAGAGTCAAGCACTGCATATCTGATTGGGCTCTTAATGACTTTTGGGAATCATTTAAATATCTAGCTGACTAGCCCAGTTAATAATCAAAGCTGCAGCTCCTTGAAGCAGGAGTGACTTATGGAAGAAGAAGAAAGCTTCTGGTTGTTTCTAAGCCTCGCTCCTGCCCCTTCACCGCTGTGCAGGCTCTGAAGGGCACGGCGTTATCAGATGTTCCCAGGCAATGTGCATCCTTTCTGTCTTGCTCCCAGTCACACGTTCAGGTGTGCAAACTGCCAGCTTGGTTTCTGAACATCTGTTGCCTGTGCACCCCGTTGCAAGGAGATCGCTGGAGCTTGCAGATTAAGCAGTTCAGGGGCAAATTTAGTGTTTGAATTGCAGATTTTTCTGGAGGGGAAACCTTTAGAGGTTGCGGTGGGGATAGTGCTTGGGAGGCAACTGTCTTTATTCCATTGTGCTTAAGTGGATGCTGGTCCTATCTGTGAATAAATCAAAAAACAGCGAACATTGGGACTTGCCTTTGAGATTGCTCATCTAATTCAGTGTGCTTTCCCAAATGGTTGTTACTCTACTCTGATGTTTGTCTCAATTTTTTTTTCAGGCCATCTCACTTAACATGTCTCGAAGTTTCCTTTAATTTCTAGAATGAGCTCTTTTTTACATTTTCTGTTCTAGAGTGTCATGGATTATTGTCACGTGCTGTTACTGCTGTTCTGTGCTGCAGCTGGACAAGCATCTGCTTCAGTAATGGAAAAATAATAATTGCTGTATGTTTCCCCTTCTCTTGCACCCCCAGATTACTCTCCTGAACACTAACATGATATTAGGACTACCTTTGGCATCTGTGTTCTGTTTTGTGTCCTGAATGGCAGCATTCACTGAGACATGCAACTTCTCTGATTTATGAATCGAGATATATTCCACCAGAGAGAATGACTGCCCGAGGGAGGCGAGCAGGACTTTGATCTCACTGTGCTTTTGAAATACGACTGTAAAATCAGAATTAGATTGTAATCTCTTTGGGGCAGGGACATCTTTGCTTGCCCTGTACAGTGCCTAGCATGCTTTGGGTGCCATGTTATCAACAACAGAGGCTGAGTAATGGGTGATGCTCACAAAGTGTGTCTGTTGACCCTGCAGAGTTGAGGAGCTGTTCTCTCCTCATCCTGTTATTAATAGTGGTTTTGTTTTTTTTCCCCTGCTTCTTATCTCCATAGTAACTGGACCTTGCTGGGCTCTCTGGCCCTAGGTGTGATGGGATGGACCTGCTGCCGAGCTGTTTCTTGGGGTTTGTGCCCCTTGCCTGTGCACAGCCTTGTGTCTTGCTACCAGTGTGAGCTTCTGTGGCTCATCTGTGGTACTCACCCTCTGCAGAGCGCCTTCTGAGGCTTCAAGAAGCCTTAAAATGGTGAAGGTAGCAAGCACAGGGGCATGTTTGCATCCGAGAGGAGGCCAGCAGACTGTTGGCCCAGCCTTTTGTTTCCTCTAGTCTGTCTTAACCGGGAGCTCAGCTCCCTTGCACGCCACTGCTGCTGGTTTGCCATGGAGGAATGTTATTGCAGAAAGGCACCTGAGCATCTGCTGTTTTAGGTGTATTCTTGCAAAGAAAAGTTCTCACGAGCTCCTGAGAGCTTCTGTGTTGTTTTTGCAGCACAGCTTCAGTTCTTAAAAGGGATCTGTGTCTTCGTTTGGCAAATACCTGAGCAATTTAGGATAGAAGCATGCATCTTCCCTTCTGGAAAGCCACCCCTGGCAAAAATCCCAGGGAGAGCCCTGCAGTGGGATGGCCACATGAAGGGAGCTGATGAGAGCAGTCACAGATTTTTCCCTTTGCCTGTGTGAGCGTGGAGATGCCATCTCATTCTTTCTCTTGGTTTGAAGTTTTGGAGAAGATACACAAAGTGTGAGGGATTTGATCACTGACCCTCTGAAATTTCCTTTCCTCCGCTGTCTCTTTCTTGTTTCTTTTTTTTCCTTCAAACCCACCTCTCCCCTGTCCCCACCAGATGTGAATGTTGATTATTAATCACCTGCCCTAAATCAAAGGTTTTCAGTGGGGAAGGCACAGCTGAAGATGTCCTGTCCTCATCCCTCAGAACTGCTCCTTTCTCAGCTCTAAAAGCAACACCATGCATAATGGTTTCATCAAGCTTTTCCTGTCAGTGCTACTAAAAATCCTCATTTAATTCACAGTCATTGCATTTGAGTGAAAAACTTGTCTTATCATTGTAGGGAAGAGGAAGGAATAGATACTCAAGGTGCAATTGCTGTGATTCCTAAATGAGTCATGGGTTTTAATGCTGAAAGAGCCGACCTTGTCCTTATCAACTACGTGCATGGCTCTGCTCTAAGGTGAAAGATGGGATTGCTGTCTGTTCTGCACCTGGTGGTTCAGACTGAGGATATTAGCTTCCATAGCCCTGACAGTTGGAATTGTACAGCTTTAGGGATAGAGGGCTGCCCTGCTCCAGGGTGCCCTGTTGCTGTTAGGAGGCTGTTCACCCCAATGGCAACCATTTTTGAAGAGGAGGAGCAGGATGGGTGCTCGCATTATTTGAACTGAGTTGGCTGTGAAAGAGCTTCCCTGTGGAAGCTCTTTCAAAGAGGACTGTTTTCCTATCTGTCATGATAAGATGCAGGAACACTTTTTAAACAATCATACTTTCCTAAGAGTGGATTGGACTTTAAAGAGAGGCAGAAAAATGCCTTTTCTGAGACCCACCAAACTATGAGTTAAGCTGAGGTGCTGTCTCCAGCTCAATTGTCAATGGTACTTCGCTCTAAAAGGAGATGGGAGGTGTTTTATTTACATGGACTACTGACCTGTGTCCTAAAATTCTCACCTAGTTGTCTTGGTTCTCCAGCTACAAAGATTCAGTAGTGGAGACAGAAGTTTCTTGCCTCTTCAGCCAGGAAAAAAAAGGCAGAGGATAGGTGAAAGGGAGCTGGGGGTGTGGGAGAGAGCTCTGAGACTTTGCTGGGAGATGGCTACAGTGGATCCTACAGCCCCGTTCAGCACATCCGTCCCTCCAGAGTAGCTGATGGCATATGTGAAATGCAGCAAGTCCTCAGGCTATTGTGTAACTTGGGGGATGCCTGCAGCCGCTGTTCATAATTAATCATTTAAGCAACAGTAAAATCAAGTGACTTTACTGACAGTATCCAAACTGCTGACCTCAATGCATTTTAAAAGTTCGCTGGATACTGAACCTCAAATGACCCATGGATGGATCTGGAATAATAATTTTCATAATCCTCAAGTCATTATCTTAAGAGGGAACGTATTGTTCTCCTAATTAAGTCTGTCCACACGCTGTGCAGCTTCCCATGCAAATGCACTGTGCATAAACTAATTAAAAGAAATATACAGCCACAAGGACTTAAACGGTCTTTTATGCAATCTCTTTAAATTATAGTCTCCCTCCTCCCCCCTCACACACACAAACTAACAAGGGATTCGGCACCATATTCAGCAGGGAAAACCGCTGAGCAGTTTTGGATCAGAATCTGGAATCCCCCAGAATTTATTAGGAAGCTTTTGTTTTATGACATTTTTTGCGAGGGCCCTGGATGTGTAGAAGACCCTAATTAAGTGAGAGTTATGATCGTTTAATAGGAGACAGTCCCTGCCCTGAAGAGCTCACAGTCTAAACAGACAAGACAGCCAAAAGCTGAAAAAGCCTTGTTTTGCAGTTGAACAGCTCAGCCATTGGAAAGTTGAATGACTCTTTCAAGGTCATACATACAGAGCTGGGAACTAGAGGCAGACCTCATCCAGCACTGTGAGTGCTCAAGTCTTCTACCTTTAGTAATAGACCCGAAAGACATAATATAGGGAAACCTGTCCGGTGCAACAGCACCAAAGTGCAGTTACCCAGTGAAACTCAGTGGTATTTTGTTGGCTGGGAAATGGCTGTGAGACTGCATGGCTGTTTTCAGAAGCTGTTTCATGTTCTCTGGTGTGGTGGAGGCTATGTCCCTGGAAAGCAGTGTGTTGGAGGCATGTGACTGTCTTAAAACACTTTCTGCCATGTCTCCCCAGTTAGACCTCAGCAACACTGTGCTGATACAGCAGAAGTCTCCTGTGCTGTCAGTGTCCATGTTCATGCTGTCTGTGTGCCTCGTGTTGGATTCTGAGTTTGATGAACGCTGGCCTGGCCTCTATTTTTGTTTGGTTGTGAACATGAATGAAGCAGGATAAATAAAGGGTATCATCAGGGTCAGCCTTTTTGCTGTTATTTCCCCTGGGACTGTTGCTAACACTGTCTCTGGCTTCTACTTTGCAGAAGAGGAGTGGAAGCGCTGGATGTTGGATGTCCTGCTTGCTGCTTTCACTCTTCTCCTAGTACATGTATCTGGCATCTGTGTGTTTGCCAGAGCACTGTGGTGCTGCTAATTGCTCTCCTCCTGTAAGAAATCAAAAGCAACTGAAATATTTTATCTAATACATCGTGATAGTCTCCGTGGGTGCAGAAAGAGGAGTCTGTACATATTAACATGCTGGACTGGAATGTAGCTTAAACCAGTGGGTACACCATCAGGAGAACTTGGATTTTTTTTGTCTTGCTCAGACTTTCTCCCACAAAAACACTTCTTGGCTGCTGAGGTTATGAGATTCTCCAGGTTAGTTCTGAGTCGTCTTATTTGGAGCAACAATCCTGTAAACCGAATGTGACTTCCATGTTGAAGCACCCCAGTGTTTTTCACAGGTCTGAGTGGTCTTCAGTGGGTTTTGTGGGAGAGGTATTGGCATTTAAAGGTCTAATATGCATGACTGTACACCTGCTGTGCGCGAAGACCATGAGCGACGACAGTTCATAGCAAACAGAACAGCCAGCAAAGGAATAGTCTGTGAGTAGTCTGACCTCCTGAGCAAAGTAGCCACACAAAGAAGCTGGTATTTTCACTGGGGCAAACTGGGGCAATGCAGCCATGCCCATCCACAGGAGAGCACACAAGCAATTGTGCACCTCAGCTGCTCTGAACCAGGTGGAATGATATCAGCTACTAGATGAAGATGGGCTGTGTAGCTCACAGCCCTGCAGAAGCCTAAGTTCTGCCAAATAGACATTAGTTGGTGGCTGCAGCTCCTGAACAAGCGATATCTGCAATTATTGAGGCAATGGAGCTGCTTCAGACACAACCCATCATTATGTGTGCATGCCATCCATGGTGGGACTTGTTCAGGGGGAAATGGCAACCAAGTCCTTAACAGCCTAGGCATGGCTGGATAGGAATTTGCACACAAATTTTGAGGAAGCACAGGGATTTTCTTGCTCTCTTTTTTTAGGTGGGCGTCTGCAAGTGCAAAGTGGATGATGAAATGTCCTTAGGCTGGTGTTGATTACTGTCTCATTCTTTGCATATGGCAGGTTCCCTGATGGCATCCCTACTGATGCAGCAGTCATTGAAAAAGGCAGCTGGAAAAGGAAAGTGAAGAAGAGCCTGGGAGGCCCCTCAGCACAGCATCAGAACCCGAGTGAACGAGCAGTTCTCTGCTTATCTGATGTAGCCTGGAGAGCAGACAGATAGGACTGCAGCAATCAGTATGATGGGAATGCAGTGGGTGGACTCTATTAGGAGAAAAGAAACCCTCCCCTCTATGGATGAACCTTCATCTCTCCGTTTCCCCCCTCTCCAGCCCTCATTCCGGTAAGAGGGAGGATCTTTTCCCCATCCAGTGATGAGATGAAAGAGTGCCCCCCATTTGACACTTCATGAGTTGGCTGAACCCAACAAAATGATCTTCATAAAATCCTGATTCCAAAGCATCAAAGCCTTTTCCTGACTGGTAAAAACCCTAAAAATTCCTGGAAGAACTGCCAAAGGGCAATGGGGCTGATTCTGTCAACTGCCTTTGGTTAGAGCTGGGTTTGGTTATTTATGGGGGCCGGGGGAGGCAAGAACTTTCCAGATGGGCGGCTCAACCAAATACAACAATGATAAAAATCAATTCAGTTATGCGAAGAGAAAAGAATGCCTGTGCTAAAGGGCCTGCATGAGGCACATGCTTTTCTGTGCTGAAACATCCCTCAGCACAGTGCTGTTCGTGGTATCCCACCCCATGCTGTCTCATCCCTGCACATTGCACAGACACCTCTGTGTCTGCTGAAATGAGCCCTTTGCTGGGGGAATTCTGGCTTGATTTAATGGCACCTAGCTAATGAGACCTCACTGATTGAGTACCTTGTGCAAGTGAGAAGATAGCTAGGAGTCAGGAGTTGGGGAAATGAAATATCTGGTCATAGAGGAAATTTGGTGGAGAGGGTTGGAGCTGGTGACTGCAAACAGCCTTTATATTAGTGCACTGTTGGTTTTCCTATGTTAATGAAATTTTGGATGCCTGCATGGGTTCTTAATATAGCCATAGAATTAGCCATTCCAATATCCTCATCTTCTTAGTGCTGATCTTTGTTTTTGGAGCTATCCTTTGGTGGAAAACCTCCAGTACTGTCATGGAAAGGAGATGCAAAAAAATGTCACTTGGTCAATTCCTTTTTTCCACTGAACTCTCTTGTACTTCATAGAATCATAGAATGATTTGAGTTGGAAGGGACCATCCAGTCCCAACCCCCTTGCTGTGAACAAGGATACCTTCCACTAGACCAGGTTGCTCAGAACCCTATCCAACCTGGTCTTCAACTCTTTCAGTCTGGTATTTGCACTCCTTGGCCTCACCTGTTGACCAATATGTGTTTATGCTGTTGAAAAGGTGGTGAGGCTCAGCCTACTGAAGTTGCTGTTCATCACTGTGAACTCCAGCTCTGTAGGTAAGTGTAATTAAATCAGGGGAATTAGTCTGTCTTATCCATCAGACACAGCCTTATTGAGTTGGGTTTCTTTATTTAGGTCAAATTCCACACCTGTGTGAGTGGTCCCACCACTGGGTTGCCTTTCCACAGTCTGCTGTCTTCAGGGAGCCCAGCCCTGGCCACAGTCATCAGTCAACTAAGATGCTTCCTCCTCTCTGCTCCTTACCCACAAATGGGCCCTGCTTGCAGCACTTCAGCAATTCAGTGGGAAAGGGCCAGGATGAGGTGAGTGATTTGTTTGCTACTCAGATGGCAGGACCCTTGTTGCTTGTTAAAGGCCCATGAGATAAGAGATGCCATTGATGTTTCAAGGTGTTCTTATCTTACAGGCTTTAGTCTGAAACAACACCACTCATCCACACTTTCTCTCCAGCTTGGCAATGAAAATGGAGGATTTTCTTCTGCTGTTTCCAGTCTCTGGAATGCCCTTAGACAAAAGAATTTTTCAGACACATCATTTCCTTTTGTGAATCAAACTCTAACCCCTTAATGTTCAGCAAATAATTTGTTCCAAAGGGACTGTGTTGTATGTGATCGTAATTACATTTGGGTTTTAATAATCATAAACACTCCTGTTTTCTAAGAACCAGCTAAACTGATTTCCAAATAATTTAGTTTGAATGACATGTTTTGTGTTTGTGTAGCATCTTCTCCCTCATACGCACTTCTGAAGAAAAACAAACAATGTGTTGAAAAAAAAAAAAAGGCAAGTGTGGGGGGAAAAAAACCTTGGAGAACTTTAAAAGACTCTAAACCTGAAAAGGGAGGGTGGGATCAGCTAATTTGTCCCTCTTTTGTATGGTTTATTAAGCCTTTTGTTCTGGAACGTATGGGTTCAGTGGGAAAGCGGTTTTTGATATATAATGTATTTACTTTTGCTAATTAATTAAAGCAGTATTCATATGAAAATGCCGACTGATAATGGCTTTCACAGCAACAACTGTGTTTTTTAAAGTAGCAACTTTTAATTACAAATTGACTGGCAGAAATATATAAACCCAAATATTGTTCCACTGATTTCCTTTTAACTGTGTTACTCTTGCTTGATTTATCGGATTAGGGCTTTTCACACATAGTGCGTACAAGATATTGTTTTTAATGAGAAATTAAAAGATTACCAACAATACCCATAAACCATTAAAAAAACACAAACTCTAGATGAATGGTAATTAGACAGAATGATTTGAGGCTGATAAATTGAAAGCAATTAATGTATTTGTTTGGGATTCTGAAGATAGCTCTGGGTGTTCCAGAAAGCACTGAAGGGTTCAGATTCGGTGCCAAACTGCATGTGGAGATACCTGCACCGCTTCAGCTGTCCAGAGCACCGGTGGAGAAGGTGCTGACAGGGCTCCCCTGGGCTTTGGGAAAGGGGAGAGGTGAGGAGTTACATGAAGGGGGTTTGTGGGGAGGGCTGAGGGGCTGGGCAGGGCTTCCTTGGATCAAACCTTTTCTGTGTTTCACTGTTTTGTGTGAACATAATGTAAAGAGAACAACTTCATAGAATCACAGAATATGCCGAGTTGGAAGGGACCCACAAGGATGATTGAGTCCAACTCTTAGCCCTGCTGCACAGGACCATCCCCCAAAAGTCACACCATGTGCCTGAGAGTATCAGGACTCAAGAAGGTAAGAGGGGAGAAGTGCTGAGGAGAAGTAAAGTTTTCTCATCTGTGCTGTGGTTTATCAGGATTGCATCTTCTGCTCAACTCGAGCAACCCCGTATCAGTAAGCCTGCATGAGATGCTCTCTTTTGGGAGATGACGAGGTTGCATTTGTTAATGATGGCTTGTAACCCCAGCAAGAGCATCCTGTTTCTATTCTTTCTCTTATTCTTGGCAAAGCAAATGTTTTGGGATTCTGTTTCAGCAAAAGGAAGTACTCTCGGGTGGTGATGCCTTTTGATATTGTTCCTTGTACTTGGGTCTAGAACAGAGCTCACCATGATTTCCCATCTCGGGAGAATTTCTCAGCACAAGAAAAATAGCCAAAATCAAATAATCTCCTAAACTGGGATAGTGATGTCTTTACTCAAAAATCTTAAAACAAAATAGCCCTCCCCACCATAAGACCTAAAGCCCCAGGCGACATAAGATCTGAACAACCAAAACATCTAATTTCATTTTTTGCTATTTTTATTTCAAGTCTTGTCCAAGTGTAAATTAGAACATTGAAATGAGGAGTCCAGGCAAACAAAAACCTGAAACCTTTCACTCATTTTTCCCCCAGGTCAGGAGTATCTGTCAGAATCAGCCCTTTCTTCCACACACTTTCTTCGTGATAATTTGAGATTTCAGATGAGGGGTGGGGTATTTTTCATGGGGGAAAAAAATATTGACATGGAATTCTGCAAGTAGAATTCCTTCTCCACCATAGGCTCATCTCTCTGTTCCAATCCCTCCTTCACATGTATTACTTCCACGAGGCTTTTCAGTGCTTATCTACTGTAGAAAGAAATGCAATATTTAACAAGGCAGGAGCAGGAGAACAGTGTATGTCCTTCGTGTTCAACCATGAGTTACTGGTGTCTTGTTCAGGGAACGAGGTTTCCGAAGGAGCTCAAGCACTCAGCAGAGTGGACCCTGGTGGGTGCTCAGTTCTCTTGCAAACCTGGTCACTGCATTCTGAGTGAAAGTTGTTTGACTGAACCAAGGTTGTTTTTTGAGGTTTTGCTGCAAAAAAAAAAAAAAAAATTGTGTTCTCTATGGAAATGCTGTGACTTGACAAATCTAGGGCCCAATTTGCTTACTTGTTGACTGTCTCTGAGGCACACTGAAGTCTGGCAGGCTCTGAAGTTTACACTTGCAGGAGTAGGAGCCCTGTCTTCTTTCCCTGCGACTCCATCCCCTGCAGCACACTGCGGCTCTCATGGGGTGATTTGTTACAGCTCTCTTCCGTCCTGCTGGAGTCATGGTTGGATTGCAGAGAACAGCAGGTGTGTTAGCAAGGAGTGTCTTGCTTCCAGGGATGAACTGGACGAGGTTCCACTTCGCCCAGCAACCTTACTTTGGGGAATGTTTCCTGGGTTGTTGCCACTGCTGTGAAGTAGCATCTTGGGCATTGCATTTCAGTATTTTTCATCCCTCATGCACTGGTTCAGCCGTCAAATTAACAAATAAGGTTCTTAGAGGAGCCACCTGGGACCGATTGCACAAGCTGGACGCCAGTAAAATCCAGTTGCATGTAGCAAAAGGGAAAAGACCAATAAGGAAACAATAACAGAAAAGCACTGTTAAAAAGGCATATGGGTACAATGTTGCCGACCCAGTTAACGAACCTGTTACATTCAGTGGTGCAATAAAATCCCAAGTAATTGCAAATGAAACTTAATGCCTTGTAAAAGAGCTCGGCTCCTTTCTTCCGTAGCTGCAGCTTCTTGAACTGAAGGCCGGGTCCAGCAGGAGGGGTGTGTGTGCTGCTCAGCCTAAGGAGGCTTTGGGGAAACAGCTGATGAGCTGTGGACAGTGCCGAGGTTGTTTGGAATGTTCCGGCTTTTTCGGCCAGCCCAGCCTTCTGCAGGAGGATGTGGAACAGGGCAGCACGTGGAGAATTTGACCCCGACCCTGTGCGTGTGGGATCCAGTGTATTCTGGTCTTCCCCTCAGGGGCAGGAATCACTTCAGACTAGTCCAGCCAGGACGCTGCTGAGGTGGTGGTTACTTTTTTACCTCTGTTCTTAAATCCCTGTGTTTCATCATCACCCTGACTAGAGCAGTGGGCTCAAAAGCCCTGCAAAAGCAAGGCAGAGAAGCCCTCCTACCCTTGCCTGTGTGTGTATTCCTTCTGGGCTTTGATCCAGACTTTTTCCTGAATTTTTACGCCACATGATCCCTGCCTGCTTCAAGCAAACCGCATTTGTTTGGGGAAAATAGATTTGTGATTTTGCTCTCTGTTACAGATTTTGGATAGTGATGGTTTCTTTAAGCCATAGGGCTAAATCCTGGTTGCTTTTCCTCAGCTCTCAAGTCAAACTTCCTTTATGTGAATAAGAAATATGTAGGAGGAGGGGATTTGCAGCCACCAGTCTTTTCCAGTGAGGATAGTGATATTTTTTTTTTATTGTTTAGTGCCTGGTGTTTGGGAATTAAATAACTGCTTGAGAATTTTAGCTTCATTTCAAAGGCGTATTTCTAGTCCTTGTGTTTGTGTGAACTCCACACCCCACCCCCAAGCCCCCAATAATTTGAAAGTGTGACTTGGTTATGCCTGAAAGACTCAGGATCCAGGAGGCAGAGAAAAACAACCCATAACTGATTGTTATTAGGAACAAACAGCACTACCCTCTCCCCGAACTGATAGTATTTGAATTCCTGGGTTTGCATTGCTGATTTGGGGCCAAGGGAACTGAAGGCAGGTACAAGCCTGACTTGCATTAGAACAGAGAAGCAAGAACCCAGCAGTTTGCTTGAAAATGGCCTGAGCCTGTTAAACCTTCTGTTCAAGCGCCTGCAAAAGGGTGTGAGCAAGGTCTGAGTGAGTGCCATGGAGGGAAATACCAGCCCTTAGAGAAAATCCTTCCTGCTTCCACGCATAAACCCTCATTTTTTGGGAGAGAAGTATCACTCCTGCAAAGGATATCTCCTTCTCCTTTACTAATCAGGTTTTCATTAAATTGAAATGCTTTTTTTCTCCACATGATTAACTGTAGTTAGTAAATAAAGCTGTGAATGGCCCTTTTAAGTTCAAATTATGGTTCTAACTGCCCACCCTGGTTAAAAATGTACGGCGTCCTTCTTTCCTGGCATGAGCTGGCAGAAGTCATGGGGTGCACTCTGAGAAATAGCCCCTGCTTTCTTTATTGTTGTTTTTTCCTTCCTCTGATGGCATGAGTCAGGGGCACTGTCCGTCTCTGGACCGACAGTGTCTCCCTTTCAGCAGTTAATCTGCCTGTTTCATTGTTTGACTGAGCTGTGGCATGCCCTAAGGTTTATCTTCATTCTCTGTAGTTGACAATAAAGGGGCAAATTTCTGAAATTCTAGCAGGATTTCTAGAGGAACTTCCTTCCCCCTTTTCCCCCCTCGAAAGGAAGCAACCTCCTGCAAACACACCAGCCCATTTCTTTTCTTACAGGGTTGGGGCTGGCATCCTTTGTTAGCTTCCTGAATAACCATGGGTTTGACTTGGCTTCTCTCAACGTTCTTGCTGAAATTGGTCCAACCCTTTATCCTCACATCCACCCACACATGTGAATTCCTCAGTGTCATAAGTTGGTTGGGATCCATGTAAGTCATGGCATCTCTTCGCCTTTACCCCTTCATCCATGCCTGTTAAAAATTGTGTGGCATTGAAAATGGAGGCAAATGTGAATATATACAAGGTGGGGGATAAGGAACTAAGAGTGAAGACACAGTCTGTGGAGTCTATTAGGCCATTTCAGTAATGAATTGCAAGACTGTGCCTTAAAGCTGGATGTGAAGTCTGCAGAGCCAATGGAGAGGTTTGTGCTTATGTCAGGGAACTCTGGATCAGTCCCTTCAAAACCAACAAGGAATATGGTCCTAATCAGATGGATACCACTGTGGCAAAAGATGGGGCTTAGCATCAAAGCAGGACCCTAAAGAAGAACTTGGGTCTTTCAGAATTGCTCATTAGGAAAGGGACAGATTCTATACTCAGGGATTATTACAGCAGAGACCAGTGTATTTTCAAATCTGTTGTCTTTCTTCAGAAAGTCTATTTCTGAACAAATTTTTAAAGACTGCCTCCCCTTCCATGTCAAAACTGAATTTTGCAAGGTGTTACGTTCCTTCCATTTTTAGGGCTACACATACACACAGTCAAGGACTTAGGAGGATCATTGTTGGGAAATTAAAAAGAAAAATTAGGATGAAAAGAGTTTGGATGTTTAGATCAGGGATGTGGACATTTGAGATCGTTTTAGAAATGGCAGGGCAGCCAGCAGTTTCCCCACTAGATCTTGGTTTGAACTCTGAAACCCCAGCAAAGTTGGGGTATGTGATCCCAAGACTGGGGTTGTCTAAACATGGAAATCACTCAGAACTCAAGTCAGCAAAAATGTATGTAAAGGCACTGAATAAATGCAGCGGTCACGGGTAGCTAATCTTCCCACTCAGAGCTCTGGTGTTCTCAGTACGCAGCCATTATCATCTAAAATACTACCTGTCCCATTGCAGTCTGGATTTGGTCTCCTTGCCTGTGGATTAGACATAAGGAATATAAAACAAAATACGTGCACAAAACCCCTGTGTTTCCTTTGCAGAATCAGGCTATGCACATAGCTAATTCTTTTCATGTTAATCTACACTTACAACCCGATAACAAGCTAGAGCTTTCTTCTAACCAGGCTTGATTAAATTTGGAAGATTTCTTCCCAACAGGAGAAGCCCTTTCTGCTTTCATGCAGTAAACATGATTTTGTGCTTTCTGTATTTCCCTTTTTTATTTTTATTTCAGGAATTCTTTTTCCCCCCCCTATTATTATTATTATGAATAAGCTAGTTTTAAATCAATTTCAACAGCTGGAATTAATTTTCCTGTTACTGACTCTTCACTTGGGCCTGTCACAGAGCGGGAGGCTTTCTATTAGCATAAACATAACTGAAAGCTCTGGAATTTGCATTAATGTACTTTTAACAAGTTGACAGTCTTTTGGCACACGCTCCTGAGATCTGAGAAGCGAGGGAAAAAAAGACTGTATTATACCTTACACTGGCCGGATTGTAAGAAGCTGTCAGGTAAAACCTCAGGTTTCTTTTTCTACTACGAAAATATGGGACAAAATACTCACTCATAAGCAGGTGCATATATCTGACAGTTTTGCAAAGTCCTTGCCTCCTAGCCCCTGAAAGAGCATGCTCCCAAACTCGAGAACAAGCTGTTTTATTGTTATTTAATGGACGTGGGACTCACACAAGGGATAGAGGTGCTGAGCAAGATATTTTACAAAGTTTTTAAAGGGTCTCAGGAAGTGTATGTTTAGGTGACTGGAGCCCTTTGAAAAGTGATCCAAACTCTGCTAATTAATTTGGTCGGTGCGTCAAATAAAGAGCTGGTCCTGCAAGCTCCTTATTACCACAAGGTAGGAATTCAGGAGGATTCAGCATGACAGTTTGGCCAGCAGATGACAAAATCACAAGGGAAGACCTGAAGACTGAGGTGATGGTTTTCTACACCTCTGTTTAAACCAAAGAACGGGCTTTTCCGTTTGCTTCCAGTTCCTGTGTAGCAAGTGAATTGTGGTTGAACTTGGCCTTCAGTAGCCATAGGACCAGAAAACAGTTTGTGGATAAACAGAAACTGATACATCTCAGAATCATTTAGGTTGAAAAAGACCTTTTAGTCCATGGAGTCTAACCTTTGACCTATCTGCCAACTAGACCAGAGCACTGAGTGCCAAATGATGTGGCTGTAGCAGCAAGGCCTGAAAGGAGGATGGTTATTGTGAAAGCTGGGGTTGGTGACATTTGGCTGAACTGTGTGTAGAAGTAGCTGGGCTACTGCTTGGTTGGTGTGGGCAACCCCTGGGCCGGTCTGTGCACCACTGTCTGCATGAATGGGCTCTGTCATGGCTGGAAACTAACAGTTAACTGAGTCCCTGCACTGCAGGCTTTGGATGTGTGGGTAGGAAGCCTTTGAGTAGTTCTCCGTCTCTCAGCTGTGTAGATGTGTATTTTTAAAGAATGCAGTATGCTTTCACCAATTACTTACGATAAATGTGTTACAGTATTTGCAAAACCCATACAAGCCAACATCAAATTTGTATGTGTATGTGTTTCCAGTTATACTAGAAAAGTAGACAGGAGCAAATACTTGGGCTGCAGATCAGAGTCGTATCAGTTGCCATGGGAATAAAAGGAATACTGAGAATTGAGGGAATCCTTTAAACTACAGGATTTTTTAAACTGAGTTCTTATTTGACTGTTTATTTAGGCCCTACATTAAGACAAAAATGTGTGTTTAGCCAGCTCCTCCTGCTGGACCCGAAGCAACTATTAGAGCTTATTTCCATAGAGATATTGCTGATCCTGGCCCCAGAACAGAGAAGAAGGAGGCCTGGGAGAGCTGCTGTGTTTAGTGGCACTGGGCTCACTCTGCAGCCAGGGGCTGGAGCAGCCCCCTTGCAGTTTGGCAAATAGAGGCCAACTTTATGCTTACATGGTAACGTTGCTGCCAGTGGTTTGGCAAGGCTGCAGCATTCGTCTGCTCCAGGCTTTGTTCCTGGGTTTGTCTCTTCAATTTGAAGAGACCAAAGTTGGTACCCCTTTGGTCTGGAAATTATGACTCGATCTGGCCGGCACGGGAGTGATATGACGCTGCTTACAGTATGGGAACCGTCTCACTGCTGGGAAAAGTCACCGAAAGGTCTGCTAGTTAATTAGCAGGGGGATTGTAAATAGCTAAAACCTGACTGAATTCCTCTGTCAGCTCAGGACAGGATCCTCCTGCCACTCCTCTTCCTGCCTCTTCACTCTTTGACCACAGTCGGTTATTCTGGAGATAATTTTTCCTCTCACAACTGCTGTTCCAGTCACTACTATGGTTCACTGTGGCTGTTATTTGTTGCCTATTGGAAAAGAAGGAACTCAGTGCTGTGACAGAGCAGTATTCCCTCAGTTGCCTTCACATCCTTTGTAGTTTTTCCTTTTCCCAGGGGTGCTGGCTGAGAGCAGAGGCAGCCTCTCCAGCACCACTTGGCTCAGTCTCTTGCTTCAACTGATGGGAGACACTTGAGGTACATCTGCTTGGCTGTGGCTGAATCACATAATTTTTCCTGAGCTAATGCACCTGTTTACTCTGGCTTCATGGAGCTCAGTACAGGTTCCTCATCCAACCAACAACCATGCATTTGTGCACAGCCCGTGGCAGACTGGATGGTATAGAGATATCTTGGTGATGTCTTCAGTTGCAGTTGCTGACACAGGGCCAGATCAGTGGAGTAGGGAATGGGATACTTCTCACTCAAGCCTCCAGACCCCAAGGTCATGAAGCCAAGAAGCCTTCTAAAAGGTTTATCTCTTTTATTCTTAAGACACTTCAAAAAGCCCCTGGAGGAAAACTGTGTTGGTAATGGGCAGTGCACCCAGGCTGAAAATGCATCAGAACATCACCTAACAACTGTGTGTCCTGCTTTGACAAAAAGACATTTCTCATCCTTCACATAAAGATTTTTCCCGATGTCCCAACCCAATCCCTTTCAATTGCTTTGGGCACAGATATTGTAACAGTAAGTTGGAAGCAGGGGTCAGCAACTGTCTTTGTGGAGGGAGCAGCTATCCCAAGCTGAGGGCCCAGTGCCTACAGCAGCACTGACCTCATCATCTTCAACAGGGAGCATTGTGGGAGCCAGTGCTGACGGCATCACGGTCAGAGTTCAGGTGTGTGAGTGGTGGGCAGAGGAACTCTGGGCTGGGAGGACTTTGCAATGATGGGAAGAAGAGTGTGGGAGAGGAAAAGGGAAGAGTAGTTTAGTTTAGAGATACTGCCCACAGCATTGGTTCACTGGGCTAATTGGATCTTGGTGGCATTTTTCCTCCGGTATCTGCTCTGGGCGTCTGTCACTGTTTTTGAGAATTTATCTTCCTCATCAGAGCTTGGGGTTTTTGTTGTTTTGTTTTTTATTTTCCCATTCTTCATTCAATGACTGTTAGAGGAAAATCTTTGAAAACAAAATGTCTTTTTCTTTGGAACTCTGTTCAGCAGGTCTGAGCTGTGATAAAGTTTCTTCTCATGTTGATTGCCAAGGGACATGGGTGCCCCTAGAGCAGTGGCCAGCCAGGACTATCTACAGCCTCTGATGAATTCTTCCTTTTTTGGCTGGAGTTCTCAGCTACCCAATCTCTAAATAATATTTCAGGGCCATGCAGCAAAGGCTGATGGATGGCCTTTTTTTTTTTTTTTTTTGAAGCTCTGGGGCATCAATCCTATGGGTGAGGGTCTGGAACTGTTCCTTGAGTCACTCCGGAGTTGTTCCTGAAGTCACTCTGTTTCAGACACACAGAATTGTCAGATTGTGATTTAAATGGGAAGCAATGGAGAGGAGCACTGTGTCATCTAGTGTGTCCTTGTCCATATCCTCCCACAGAAAAAGCCTAATGACAGATAGCTGGGAAGTTTTTATCATAGCTTAGGTTCTGGTACTGTTCCTGGAGAGGTTTGAACAACTTCTGTGGAGCTCCACTCTGTCCTGTACAGGTTGAGGTGAAACCATGAGCTAAGTTGAACTCGTGATGACCAGTGTACCAAACCTCCAAAATTGGAAGCATGGAAGAAAGGGTTCAAGTATTAGATATTATCTGGCAGCTGAAACCTCCCCTCCAACCCCCATTGTATATGTTAAGCTGAGCACAGCGTGAGAGGGGGAAATGTCTGATAAAAGAACTTTAACTGTGCAAAGCTCCTTCGGTGAGACTTCTCAGTAAACATCATCTGCTGTGAATACAGCCTTGCATGATTACAGGCAGACATTTGTGTTGATTACGTGGGTTTTCTGGTGGGAAGATTTTTTTTTTTTTTAATAGGGAAATGGAGATATTTGCACAACCAGTTAGCATCCGTTTCATGTAATTATTGAATATATGTTTTAGAGAAGTGCTTGGAGACCGTAGGTCATAGTAGGGCTTCACTGAACAGGGTACAGAATATGCCTGGGGAGATATGCCTTGCTGCAAATAGCCTGGGACAGTCCTCACCAGGGCAGACAGCTGGGCAGAGGGAGGGTGAGCACAAGGGGTAAGGTGACCTGCTCAGGGCTGCGTGCAAGAAGGTAGGAACAAAGCTGGGCCAGGCTGCAGGTCTTCGAACTCTGCCCAGTCCTTAAACACTGCTGTCACCCCAGGCTTATGTGGGCAAATGACAAATAAGAATAGCCCTCTAAGCTAGCAATGATATGGCTATTTTTACCATCTTTCTCATGATGTCTGGCCTTAGACCCTGAGCTTTTCAGGAGAGAGGTGCTGGTGGTCTTGAGAATAAAGCATGATGATAACTGTGTACCTTTTCTGCATTTGGAATGCCAGACACCATAAGAAAATAGTTCTTGTTTAAGAAGTATCAAAACTCTGAGTGGTCTCAAAAGCATGTGTATTAGGTTATAGTTCTGTATAAATCAACTTATTTGCTTGAGAACTTGGGATGAGGCAATGAAAGGAGATCAAATACAATAGTAAGCGGAGATACAGGCTGTTCTGATCTGGTTTAGGATACTTTGACTGAGGATTTGGGAGTAAAAACCAGAATCCTCCTTCTCTAGAGCTGATGTTTTCTGCATTTTAATTTCTACCATCTTGAATATGGGTAGTGTCAGGAGATCAGTTGAGGATTATAACAGCATATATATTATATTATAACAACATCATAACAGCATCTCAAATGGGACCAACTCCAACCTGTTTTTTACAGCTTCTGACCTGTAAGGAGTTCAGCCATTGCTTCCAGGCACCAAAAATGTAGAAAGGCCAATTGGCAGATGTGTCCCACTATCATGGAGTGACACTTTTGATGCCTCTGTTCTTGCTGCATAACACCATAACCCAAAAGGCTCACATGGAGTTGGCAGTAGGCCACAACCAAGAGCCCTCTCCCATCTCAGGGCGAGCACTTCTCCCTGGCACAGCTGGCACTGGCAGCAGGAACCCACATTGAGCTCTGAGAGCAGGGGCAGGCTATTAGAAGCATCCCAGCTTAATGTGGCTTCAAGGAAACCTGTCCTTGACCTCCCTTTCATTGTCATCACACAGAACTTCAGAAGCTTTCTGTGATACTGGGATGGACATTTGTTATGGTTATCACAACGGTAAAACTGTCATGGGTAAAAACATCCCATTGTCCAGAAATACAAGACAATAGCATGGGCAAAAGGGCCCATCCTCCTCACCCCCCTTCCCCTTGCAACTCCTCCACACTCAGGAAGTGGCAAGGCTGTACCTTGTGGCCAAAAACAAGGCAAAAGAACTCTAGTGAAAAAGGGAGTTAGAGCTGATTGGTAAGCCAGGCATGGGCGCTGAACATCTCTCAAGAGATAAGTCTCTGACGCTTGATTCTTTTCAGTCCTTTTGGAGACCGTGATAAGGAGGCGGCAGTTGCTTTGTCGGGGTTGCTCACGCTCTTTGTGCAGCGTGTTCAGTCACTGAACTTGTTCAGATAAGACAAACATCTAAACTCCATTTCCGGAGACACATACCAGTCTTTGCACTCAGGATGGTTATACCAGGGTGGGCTACTAGAGGCAGGGCTGATGTTGCATGTCTTGTGACAAAGATGCTCTGTTGTAGCTGGTGGTTTTGTGTCTCCTTTGCTTCCATGGAGCTCCAAAACTGGAGCCCAGACTTTCCAAGCTGTCCAAAGATCTGCGGTATTTGGCAAAAGTGGCTACCAGGATCCCAGCAGTGGAGGGTCAAGTACTTCTGAAAAACTCACCAAAATGCAGTGTGCTTTGGGCTGAATAAAGCTGGGCCCTCCCAAAGTCTGGTTGCATCCAGACAGGTGTGTACCCCTTTTGCAGGATTTGCGAGTCATCAGCTGTCAGAAGAAAACTTGTAGCTAGTGAGTGCTTCAGTCACTGTGGAAAGGCAGCCACAAGGGAAGAGAAATTTGATTGATTAAAGTGAACAATGTCTGGACACAATTACTTAGGACAGACAGTGAAGGAAACCTGCAGAGAATTCTGTAAGGTGTCAGGATGTGATAAATGCCCGAGGTAGAAATCAGTTCAGGTGTTACTTAGCACCCCTGCTGCAAGAAGTGCTGGGGCAGCTCCAGTAACTGTAGTAGGCTGGAGTTCCTTTCTAAACTCTCACACTGAGTAAGAGGCTTACTTTGGGGACCAGTCCTGACTAGAAGGAAGAAGGACTCTATATTCTGTTACTCTAATTTTTTCAGTTTCTCTGTTTTCTCTAGAGGGCTCCCAAATAACTACGCATCTTGCTTTTGCCTGTGAACTTTGAGAAGTCTTTCCCTGAGTTGGCATGAGCAGATACACATCAGCTGGCTAGAGCTGTCCCTGCAGAAGCAGCAGACTCAGAGCAGTCATGGTGCCTGGGCAGCAAGGGTTATGGGAAGCTTTATGTTCTATTTTGAGACTTAACACGAAAAGGTTGAGATATAGTTTGTGTAGAGACTTCTGGATTTCTTTGGAAGCATTGCAATATGTCTGAATACATTTTGCTTCTATGATTTCTGGCATCTCCCAGTCTGGCAGGAAGCAATCAAGCTTTTGCCTTCTCCTGACCAGCTAGGGAAATAAATACGTCTAACAAACCTTCACACCCTGGAAAAGGCTCGATTCATCAGCAAGGAGCTGGTTCCTCAAGTTGAACAGTGGCAACCCGAAAAATGCTTGTCTTGTTCCCTTGGCCTGGGATGAAACGTGTCTTTGCTGCGTGCTACCCACCTAGAGCAACCTTCTGAGGTCCCTTAACCCCATAAAAGCTCAGTTTCATAACTCATGATATTAGTCTGTAACTCTGTCTCAGCCTGATGGGAGGCTGGTTCAGTTAGCCTTGGAGGAGATGAGAAAATATGTCGACATTGGAAAGGAGAGACTGCAGGGAGAAAGTGGTATCGTTTGACTTTCTGCCCTCTTTTTTGAGGAGATTCCTCATGAAACTGCCATCTTACACAGGATCAGTCTATAAGCCAGAGTGCCAGTAGCAAACAGGGGTGGGCTTTTCCTAAGCTGGGCTCCTAATTGTGCTGATGTTCTACACTGAAAATGGATGTACTTTAAATGCCTCCGAGGAGTCCTGAGGGAGCGGAGCTGCCGAAACTTGGAGAACTGCCTTCATTATTCTGTCTGAATCTCCTCTGAGATCCGTATGTGAATGGATTTCACCACATAGGAGAGAGATTTTCACAAAAAATCTTCTTTCCCCTCCTTCAACGGATTTCATCTAAAAGCCACCAAGAGAGCTGGGGATGTTTGGTACTGAAAGGATCTGGTCCACATTGAAAGCAATGTCACCACTATGTCCCTGGGGGTGGATGTTCCTCCTGCTCAGCTTAACCCCTCGTGTGAGCAGCAGTTGCATTACTTAGGCACCTAATTCCATTTATAACCCAAGATGCCAGTTACAAGATGGAAATAAATTTTAAAAACCCTGCAACAGAAAGGCCTTTTATTAGGATGCAGTTCTGTCAGTGAAGGGTTTTCAATTAACTGGGATCCAAGTAGTTAGGGGGTTGGTGGGTGTTGGGTTTTTTTGGCGTGTGGTGGGGTTTTTTTGTTTGTTTTGTTTTGTTTATTTCTACTACCAGAGCAACTATTTAAAACCTTCCTGAATTTCAGTGACATTTCTGTTCACTGCCAGATGCCCAGGGTCAAATACTGGGCTTAAGGCATGTGCTGGCATTATCCTGCTGTGAACACCAACAGAAAATCCTGCCCTGAAAGGTGCTTGTTCTGGGAGGAGTGGATGCACACAGACTTCTTCTTTCTCATGTTGGATTCTCCTTTACAGGAGCACTGTGTGATGGTGTGGATTTCCCAGCTTTTCCCAGGCTGTTTTCTCCAGGGGCTGGGAGCAGTTGTGGCAAGCCATGACCTAGTCTTGGTCCAGGACCAAGTGAATTCATGACCTCATGCTTCCCGGTTTTCCCCTGTGTTCTGCTGATGAGCTGTGGAAACTGGAATAACACATTCTGTCTGCAAGCAAAGCCACCGAGTCCTACTGTCCTACTCCGGGGTGGAAATGCTTCTCCTGCTTTATCAGAACATGCCTGTCCATGTCTGAGCTAGGATACACCTGCTGTGCACCTATTCCACCCAGGCTCCAGTCCATTCTAGTCTCCTTCTCTTCCCTCATGCTTTAATTCTATCCTCGCTCTTCCCATCCCCAGACCAGCTGCCTGCCCTGATGGAAGGGCTGCCTGTGCCCTTCTTGGGGAAGGCAGCTGCCTGCATCAGGGAACTCCAAGAGCTGCCCAGGTCCTGAGCAGTGAAACTTTGTTGTTTCAAAGTCACGTTGACCTGAGTGCTGCAGCGAACGTGCACAGCGTCTGCTGCCGCTGTTTCGCATGAGGGAGCTGCAGTCAAATATTAAAAAGGCAGCAAGAGCATTAAATTATTCGGCAATGGAACATTGTCATTCCTCCATAAAACTATTCTGACCTGTAGTTTTCTATGGAGTCTATTGCTCTTAAATGTGCAGTGAGAAAGGAAATTAAAAATTAATCTTTATTTCCATCTCAGAAGAAAACCTTAATTCTCTGCATTGAAATTATACTCGTAATCCAGGGTAATAAATTATAGTTTTTAATTGCAGCTAGTCACAGCCAATCAAAAGGGAACGTCTCTCTCTCTCTCTCCCCAGCTTTAACTTTGCTATACAGAAGAACTCATGGAGTGCTGGAAAAAATTCATGTACATTGACCCAGGCTCTAACACTGAGTGGAATAAGCCCAGGACATACTACAACATCCAGGCTCTGCTCTTGCCTGGCACCCTTGAGCCAGTGACCTGAAAGCACTGATTGCACCATGCACACAGGCACAGGGAAATGAGTAATTTATACCATTTCCATGGGGGGAAGGTGTGGCGTAGCATCTTGTTCAAGGTTATATAGTGAGTCAGTGTTGAACCAAGAACCTGGTTCACCTGCTTTTGACTAAGAGACAAAAGCACCTTTCCAAGCAGGGAATAGGAGCCAGGATGCCCTGCTCTGGCCCAGTGACTAACTTGGCTGACCTTCAGGCATCTCAGCCCTGACGTCAGACCTTTTCTAACAGAAAGGACAGCTGGTTAAAACAGATACTTCTTTATGCTTGTTGTCTGTTGCAAGTAACCTCTGTGTTCTCTCACATTACAGTATGTTGCAGATGAGTGAAATGTTTCTTGGGATTTGGCGTTGCTGTACCGCATATGATGAAAGCTACCTTGCAAATGGGCTCACTGAGGTATGGCATGCTTTAGCACAGCCAAGGAGTTGTCTCTGTTCCCAAATAACTGATGCTCTGCATGTGCCAACCCTTTCCATTGCTATCCCACGATGTCTGGCTGAGTGCTTGCATGCTCCCCATGCTGCTCATCCTGCCTAGCTGTCATCTCACTGCTTGTATCGTGGCCAGGGGTGGTTGTCTCTAGGAGCAGCCCATAAGGTGTTCAAATACCTGTGCAGTGCAGGTGCCTGAAATATTTACATAGCACCATTCTCTAGGCAACCCAGCCTTGGTGGGTTTTCATTTTTACCCAATTCTGTCCCAGACAACGTGATAGGCCTGTTCTAACAAGAAGGATTTTAAGGGCGGCTTAGCACTTCCAAGCTCAGCTAGGGAAAGGGAGAGCCAACAGGAAAGCAATCCTCAGTTGGAGAGAGAAGTAGCAGTGGTGAAAGTCTACTATGCTGATAATTGCTCCTAGCTTTTTTTCCTGATGGTTTTGGAATTTTTTCCCCTGAATTATAGCAGTATGTGGAAGAATGGACGAGAGAAAAAGAATGGAGAACTGGCTAAAATATCAGACACAACTGTGAGAATGAAATTTGGTCCACCTGACATAAGAAACCTTAAGTGGTTATTATCAATATAATCACAGTGAAGGTGTTTGTTACTAATCAGGATTAGCCTGGTGTGTCCGTAGTCATTGATTTGAAAAAGACTGTAATATCTCTGCAGTCAGGGTGTTCACTCTGTGACCATTCCTCCTCAGGAGTTCAGTACTGCTAGCTGCAATGAGAATGGTGTGGTGAAATCTTACCCCAGGATACATAAAAAAGTACAGACAACAAAATCTCAGTATTTTTGTGCGAGAGCACTGATGTTCTTGATGAGTAGTCCCTAGAATCCAGGCAGGAGGTTTTATGGAGTCTTACTCTGCAGTTTTTAACCCTGGCTGTTCCTGGAGAGCTCTGGGTGGACAAAAGGAAGCATTAGCATGGGCAAAAGATGTCTTTGCCATTATGACAAATTCATGCCCTCAGAAATTCTGCTGCCCACCTTCTATCACTGCAAGTGAGTTGCTATCCGTGGAGGATCTGTGTGCCCTGAAAGGGCCCCAGTGCAAACCCAAATGGTGCAAGCCCTTCCCCTGGTGACTGGCTTTCCAGGTGGGATGATCAGCAGCTCCACAATAGCGGGACACGCGTGTGCTGCAGCACTTGTGCAGAAAGGATGATTTACCCTTGTGAAGTGTCATGAGGGAACGCAAGTGGTGTGGGTGGGAAGGGCTGTCCTGCACACCATGGGGAGAGCTCATTCTTGTGCTCAGCACTAGGGCAAGCCTGGAAGAGAATTAGATGGTTAAAAGGAGATAAATTTGGACATCTTTGCTCTTCCACGCATTTTGTTGGACAGAGCTCTCAGAGAAATGCGTGTATTGGGAAGGACTCCTTCTGTCTGAAGTTGGGGAGATGCCAATGATCAGTTTGCACTGAGGTATCCTGTCCATGTCTTTGCTGCTATCAGTGTGTAAGTTTTAGCTAGAGTGAAGGTAGCTTATGTGTACTCATGTATGGTAAGCACACTTTTGGTTTCTTTTATCTGAGTTGCTTATAAATGTGAATTCTCTCCCTTTCCTTGGCAGGATTAACCATGGCATAAAGAATGAAACTGCTTGGAGGCTTTTTTCCTAGTGATCTAGTTGAATTTGGTAGTTAACTTCCTCCCTTCTCTTCTAGTTCTACCAATTGGATTTACCTGTAAGTTATTTCCCTTTCTTGGAGCATTTAAACATGAGTCAAATCTGCACAGCTTTTTCCACTATTTCATTGTTTTCTCTCCTACACCAGTTCCTCACAATCCTTTGTAATTTTTTTTTATTCTATCTTAATTTCCCACTTTCTCTCTTAGTTTTGCATGAATAAAGCATTGGTTAAAAAATTGTTGAGTCTCTTCTCCTAGGTCGTGGAACTGAAGAACAGCACACTCGTATTGCAGCTTGAGGTATTTAACACGGTTTCTTGTGGCTCGTGAAAGTGATTCTTAAATTTTGAATGAGATGACTTTGTGATGCAGAAAGCAGAGGCTGCCAGTTTACTCACCCAAAGCCTCTGCTTCCCAAAAGGGAGCAATCAGGGAGAACAGGAGAACACCCAGTGGACTATGTGTATACAGACAAGGCTCCTTCTGGAAATTAAATGGTTTATCTGAAGTTATCAGATTGCTGGCTGCTCTTTAAAAGAGGTACCTTGGGGCCGGGGAAAGAACTGCAGTTCTATTTGTCAAATCTTAAGGAAGAATGATTCTGGAATTTATTATCCTGTACTCAGAATTTTTGTATTTAGCAAAATACTGAAATGAGGATTTATGAACTAAACAAACCTGTTTCCGGAAGACTGTGTGCCTTGAGCAGTAGTGGCGGCACAGTGAATGTATCTCACCAGAGAATCTTTGATTTTTATAGGACAATAAAATCAGTGAATGAAAGCAAAAAGAGGTATAATGGGTCTGGATTTTAACAAGCATATGAATCAGTATCTCAGGAGATCTTACCTGAAAAAAACATAATTGTATTTTGCTGAGCAAGGACATGCAGAGAGTAAGGGGAAAAGCACAGGAGGGGTAATGTTGTGACCATGGTTGGAGACTTTACTAAGATGGGAGGCTTGGTGTTCAGGGCCTCAACCAGTGGGTTTAATTCCTTGCTCTGCCAAGGATTTTACAAAGATGTATCACTAAGTTTCTGTGTTTTTTCACATCACTTCTCTCCTTGGTTTGCCATCATTAAATGAAGAATGGTATTACTGCCTTTCTTGCTTGTGAGAACGATGGCATTTAACATTGAGAGGTTCCATGAACCATGGGACTGCAGACCATGTAACAGCATTGTATTTTTCCACCCCACCATATGAGCAATTATAACAAGTTATCCATTTTTCATCATTTCATGCTTCATGCACAAGGGGGACAGACTCCAATTCCTGTTAGGAAAGTAGCATTTCATATACTGTTTCCATTGGTGCAGTTATTGACACAAGCTGCAGAAACAAGAAAAACAAGGCAAAAGGTCTTTGTGACTGTGGGAAAACCCTTCCCCACCAGTAACTGTTATATCTCTGTTACAAGCAACCAATTGTCTTTTTTTCCCTTGATTTGCCTAAAATTGTGTGGGAAGACAAAAAGGGTTTATCTGGTGTGTGGAATTTTCCTGTAGTGACAGCAGGAGAGAAAAAATGTCTTTGGCTTTTCCTCCATCTTGGAAATGGGTAAGAAGAGATTTTGGCTACACAGCAATCGTTCAGACTCATGGCTACATCATTTAGTGCTTGCTTGTCTTCCTGGTGATTTGGAATGAAGGGGATTGGCTTCTCTGTCCCCCTGCCAGCCTGGGGACACTGCTCTTCCTGGGCCCAGGAGCATTTGCTTTTGCCCACTCCCCTGAACATGTATGCTAGCCAGAGAGATTGTCTCTAACATAGTCTGTGCAGCTCTTCCTCGTACTCTCTTCTGTATCAAACACTTCCCACCTTGAAAACTTCCTTGGTTAACTGCTCATTTCAAAATCATTATTAATGTATTTGCACAGGGATTTTGGAATTTAATTAGCCTCTTTTGAACTGCTCTTAGAGTGTTTGTCTAGAGAAACAGAAAATCCCTCCATGACTTGTTTGCTTTCTTCATTCGTTGGTTTTCACTGGAAGGGAAAGATACCGGTGGGCTTTGCAGGGTTGCATCCTCCTGATGTGACTGGTGCTGCATCTGAGGATAAGCCATGGGGCTCTGCAGAGGAAGCGGCTGCTTTTGCGATGTATCAAGGCCCCTCCTGTCCAGGGGAGGGTGTTTGAGTGTTGGCACAGGCTGGGCTGCTGAGCATGGTAAGACTCGGCCAGCTGGTGACATGGGTCTGTGCAGTGTCCCAGCACACGGCTCGCTCTTACTCCCGACCCAGACATGCTGGCACCCTGGCAGCTGTGCTGGCTGAACATCCCATTTCCATCTCCATTAGTTTCCCTTGGGAAAACTCAAGTCCCTGACTGTGATTTTAATGGACCTCACTTCCAGAGGCTAATTGGCCCAGCATTACTTTCACTCTCACTCTCTGAAAGCGTTGTGTTCAGGGCAACAGTTCTGCTGCACTCCATCCAGGGGGCACTGGGGGCTCTGTGTGCATGTGTACAGATCTGCAAGCACTCAGTTTTAATTTGAAGGCTGTTTTAAGTTGGATTTTCTTGCTTTTGTCTGACCCTGCTTTGAAAAATAAGGCTGGGCAAAGTAGGACGGGACTTCTGGTGTTCCCTACTGCTGCAGGAGCACACACATGTGTCGTCTTTCTCTCACAAACCACAGTGGTTATGACCACTGCCTCTGGTAGTGTTGTATTGGTCCCAAATTGAGGAAGGATGACTAACTTAATCACTCAATAGTTTTGATTTCTAAAATTAAACAGCCTGCCATATGTGCAACCCTGTTACTCTATTCATGCCAGCAGTTAGCAGACAGCACCAGCAGAGTTAGAGGGGCTTCGCAGCTGTGGCTTGTGCCTGTGCTGCTGCTGTGAGCACACAGATGTTTCTTCACCCTTTCCCTAAATGCAGCCCTGTAGACATTTCTCTTGTGAAAACAAAAGTACTTGTACTCATAGAGCTTTCTAGACACTCTCAGCCATTGCTTTGTAAATGTGTCCTAATGCTCCCTGGTGGACCTCAGCTCCAAAGAATGAGTGGAAGGGTTGAGGAACTGGATCAATCCCAGCAGACAGTGCAGCAAGCCAGAACTGAAGGATCCAGCCTTGGTGCTAAAGCAGAGAGATTGAGTGAGGTGCAGAATGGGGCTTCCCTGGGGGAAATGGTGGGTGCTCTTCCCAAGGAGTCACCTTGAGGGCCATGCATGGCCCCAGGGGACTCGTGGCTGCTCACTGTCCCGGGCTGCCTGAGCTGCTCAGTGAATCAGGGGAGTGAGATGCCTTTCTTGCACCATTTGTTTTGTAGGAGCTCAGTTAGTGCCATCAGATTTATTTGGATTCTAAGACAAAGGAAATAAGAGGAATAAGCAGTGGACAAAAGCCAAGGTGAAATGTACTGAAGTTGAAGGAGTGGACTCTCATTCCTTGGAGGAGGACAGACTGAGGGATGAGATGTTAGTTATTATTTCAGTTCAGGCAACATTCCTCTGTGATCTTAGACACGTTGCTTGACTTTGTTTGCTAGCAGGAAATCTGGCTTGCCTGGCAGAAGGATTAAGAGATGGAAAGAATATTTAGCACTAACTAACCAAGAGTGCTTGGGTGAAACTGAAATATTTTGACATCTTAGATCTGATTTTACCAACTGACTTGGTGACTTATAGGTGCTTTTGTTTGGTGTTGAGCAAGTGTTGCTGCAAAGCATTAGCAGCAGTGTATTTTGGTAGGTTGCATGTGCTTGTTGAGTAGGTGGCAGAAGAGGGTTTGTTTTTCATTTGTTTAGGTTTTTCATTTAAAACAATTGGAGTCCTTGGGGATTTCTTTCTTGTGGAATAGAGCTATATGGATCTGGCATCTGTATGTAATAGAAGTAGAGAGTATCTCTGACCCTTAGGGCAATGTGAAATTGAGAAACCTATATCAATTAGATCAGAAAAAAACAAGTTATAGCTAAGTTTCTGTGCCTGCTGCACACTCTAAGGATGCATGAATGATCTTGGGTTACAGGGACACCTCAGAGCACCCAGGGGTGACCCATGTACTTCATGTACAGTGTACACTGTGTACTGACCTGTCACTTGTCCCTGCAACTTTTGGAGATCGTCTTCTGTACCTGAATGTCATTCTGGTGTCTATGAACTGTCTAGAGCTTGTTCTTGTTTAACTGTTACAGCTGCATGAGACTTGCATGCATGCATCGGTTTTCATTCTGTAATTTCCCCACATGTAAATTCTTAACAATTTCATTGACATACTGGGGCAAAATGGAACACTGACAGGTCACTTTTTCCACATCTTCCCTCCAGTTTTTTTGGGGGGAGTGGTGACGGTGTGGGTTTGTTTGTTTTTTTTTTTTTTTTCCAATCCACTTTCATTCTGCTCCTTGTTTATTGGGAGCCACTGAGAAGGTTTGTTGGACTGTTTGCAGTTGTTTATTAAGCTTGCTTCCTTTGGGAATATTTTTCAAGCCCACTGTGGCCAGCACAGAGAAATGCCTTCCTATGCTCCACCTCGGCTCAGAGAGCAGGAGTCTGGCATACAAAAACAAACAAGCAAACCTTGGGAATAATCTCTTCTTAAAGTCAGACAGACCAGACTCTTGGCATTTGAGGTTTTCTTTTGGAACCAGGGATCATCCTTTTGTAGATTCAAAGAATTGCTTTTTTACCTCAAAAAAGCGTTTGCCCTTGCAGGCAGAAGGAGCCTTTATGTTTACTGGTTTGCCTGTGGGTAGTTCCAAGTAAATTACTTAAAATTCTCAGGTAACTTGCTAATAAATTGGGAAAGGAGGAGGTATTCCTCTGTACCAGAGGCAGCATGGGCAGCAGACAGGTGAGCTGGCTCCTCTCTTTGGCTTGTCACCTTGGGTATGTCAGGGTCCATGCTCAGTGTCTGCATCCCAACAGTGTCTACCACTGTTATTAGTAATGATACATTATAAATTATTAACATTTGGAAAAGGTTTGAATTTATTTGCAGGTAGTTCTGGGGAATCAAGGGTGATTTTTTTTTTTTTAAATTTCCTTTTTTAATTTTTGTTTAGTTAACTAAGTTCAAGTCCATACTTTAAATGGCAAAACTGCAGCATCAAGGAACTGCTTATGCCAGCAGGGCATTTGGCCCTCTCCTTTTGCTGTGTTCTCTCTGCCTCCCATCTGAAAGGTGATGTCGGATATATTGATCCTAGCTTTTAGGACTTGTTCCATTTCTGAATCCAGGTTGCAGTATAAAGTACAAACACCACTTGAAAAGGAAAGATCTATATTAGGATGACAAAGAGCATAAATTAAAGCAACCTCCCCTCTCTAATGGCCTGCTGGGCAGTCGTTACCAGAGGGAATGTCCCAGTGCTGTCTACCTGAATGATGCTTTAAAGTCTCCAGCATCAGGGGACTTTCTTGAGCACGGTATTGATTTTTGTTCCTACATTAAGCTTTTAGCTTTGCAAATGGTTTTCTTTAAAATCATTAACATTGCAATGTGCAGCGTGAGGGGTGAAACAGCTCTGCTGCTCTTGTGAAGGTACCATCTCTGATCACTTCCTTCTTCCCTTCCTCTGTTGAACCCTCGTTCAGCTGATGCATCTGGAGGAGAGTGAGGAGAAAAGGAATTGAAGTTGCAAGCCAGGACAGCCTTGGAAGTGGGTGAGGAAGGGTGATTTTTCAGGAAATTGCAGGTAATGTTTTAAGCTTACTTAGTGATTGTGAGTCTGGGGTGGGGGACTCGGAGCACAGCCTGGGGCTGGGGTCCTTTAGGTGGTACAGGGCTGTGTGGAGCAGGTGTGGGGAAGCTTTAACAGCTTAGTGGGAGCTGAAAGCTACCATCAGCATGTTTATTCCTGCTTGAACAGAGAATCTTAGGTAGACTTTCCCACCTCAAGACTGAAGATAGGTAAGCAGTGACAGGGCAGCACTGGGAGTCTGTTATTAACATGGGACTGAGGTTTAGACCAGGCCCCAAGTTTGTTAGTTAGAGGATTAACGCAGCTGAATCAGCAAATCGAGATGGTTATGGTTGTTTCAAATCTATCCAGCTCCCTGTCCAGTGGGATAAGCTTGCAGACAGCAGCATGTTACTGCAGACACAGCTATGCTGTTTGAAGCAGCTCATTCCCTCTCTCTCCTCCCTCTGTCACTCTTCCCTCTCCATGCCCTGCTTCCTAGCCTGGCTTCCTGCTTTCAGGGCTGTCCCTCACCCAAGGGGAGTGGGAAGGCTGCTGCAACATAGATGGATGCTGCAAAACTCATCCTCTGAGAAAGATTGCAGACACCCACTGCTACGCCCAGGCAGGATTATCTTGCAGTTGTGTTGCGGGCGAAAGATGTTTGTGTCTTTTGCTTTTGTCTGTGTGCATGAGCCCAACCACCTGGGTCCTTCCAGTCTAATGATATTGTTTCATTTCAGGACAGGACAAGGAGCTTTTTGCCCTTAACAATCCTGACTTTGCTGCTGTGGTGAGTTCCTGGGAGACATGGATGTCTGTCCCTCCTGTTATAGAAAGGAGAGAGATGTGATGTGGTTGCAGAAATGACGAGTGCCCAAGTCCTAGTGGCTATTCTGTCACCTGGCCCTCATGGTTATTTTAATGTCAGCCCTTCATGGGAAGGAGGGCTGAAAGGGACTTGGAGAAATTGTCCAGTCCCTTCTACTGCCCCAAGATGGAGTCAACTTGCTCAAGGATTTGTTTTGGTGCAGCACAAGCAAAGCACAGTACGGGCTCTAGTTCTCTGACCAGCTCTGCTTGTCCTACTCCCACAAGGGAGTAGGTTGGACACCTGTTGGACACCCCCTCTGAAGGGTAGGTGGGTGCTGCTCAGGTAGGAGACTGCAGTTCCCTCCTCTTCTACACTGCACAGTCCTTTTGGTGAATACTACAGTGCCAGTGACGAGTTTATTTGCAGTAGCAGGTAAAGGCCCATCCCGTTGCTCTGGAGTCAGGATGTTTTGTGATCTTTCGTCTAAACCAGTAATTCACGTACACAAATAGCGCACGTAAAGCCCGAAGCATTAGTGACAACTTGATCTGTGCTTTGATTTAGTTTTTAATATTTTGTTCTCTATTACATCTCCATCCAGACAGCTCAAATAAGAAGCAGTTGTTTTCATGGCTAGAAAGTTTCCCAGGTTTGCTGACAGCATGTGTGCTTCAGGAAAGGATGAGTCTCCCACGTTAGGAAACAGCAGAGAAGAGTTTTCTTTTCTCTCCCCCCTCCCCCAGTCCACTGGTGTGTCAAAACCTTGAGTTTTGTGTAAAGTTGTTAAATAAGCTTCTAGGCAAAATAAAAGATCAAAAGGGGTCTAATTAGCTGCAGTCTGCTTAGGAATTGTGGATGTTCACCTAGTTGTATAAATTGACACTTTTAACATTAGAACTCAAAGCAAAAAACGATGTAATTATTCCCTTTTTTTTGAAGCTTAGGTTTAATGTCTTTATTGAAAATTGGGTACTTCTGTGGCATCTCAAGATGCTTTATTCTATCAAATCTGGAGCAAGTCATTTTTCATTTTGGATTGTAATGTGGTATAAATGATAAGGGCCTNCCCCACTGGCAGCCTGACGAGAAAGCTTTGCAGTCACCTCACAATAACCCCAAAGATAATCTAGGGTTTGAGTCTTTGTGAAGCTGCTCGCTCTAATACAAGAAAAAGAGTGAGATTTCTGAGCTCTTAGTTAGGGTGCCCGAAGCTGGCTTGTCATCACAGGATTTTTAGTTCTTTTCATATCTTTTACCAGACACAGGATGCCAAGGCAAAAGTGTATTTCTCCTATAACCTTTCTGTGCTGTGATCATGTCTCTGGGAGTACTTTGTGTCTAATTTAAATCTCAGAGAGGGTAGCAGGTAGTTGAATAGAGAACATCTGGTGATTAAAGCAAAGGAGGAATGAGAGAGAGATGAGTTCTGTTGTAAATTTTTCAATTTTGTTCTGATATGACCTGATCATGTGTCTTGTTTCCCAGTCTCTGATCATTTGGACATACAGTGTATGATTCACATGTTAAACCTCACTAAATTTGACCACGATAATTTAGAGCAGCATGGATAGATGAGGGGAGGGTCATCATGAAGTCATGTTAGAGCTTGGATGGGTTACGAGTTTTATTTATATTGTGGCAGGACACACAGGCTCCATTTAGAACCAGAGGCTGATGGTGCTGGCATTTTACTAATGCATAGGAAGTCCTGGTGCCTGCCCTAAAGACCTTACCACCCATCAAGACAAACAGCAAATACAAGATTTGTGTGAGGGTGACTGCAGAAAAGGGTCAGTCCCTCAGTGAACTTTTAACTCTTTTTTTTTTTTTTTTTTTGTGTTTATCTAAAACTTCATGCAAATGGAGGTGGATTTCTTTGATCTGAGAACTGTCTTTTGTAATTTCAACTGCTCCCTGGCTTGTGTCAGAAATACCATGAGTGGGGTCTCCCTAGGGTTTTAGCTGGGCTGGAAGGGGAGTGGGGCAAGATTTATACATCAGAAGAGGGCTTGCAGTAAAGAAATTTTTATTGGCATCTTTTATATTGTCCTAATTTGAAAGTTTCAATTCTTGATGATCATTCTGGGCATAGGTTCAAGGTTTCATTTGCACTTGGCTCAGCTCAGATGCTGGAGGAAACTTTCATGATGGGAGACGGGTCCTTTTCCTTCAAAACCATAATTTCTCATTAGATTGTAGGATTGGATTAGAGCTTCCTCTAAGAATCCAGAAGGGACTTGCCTGAATTTTTCCAACTCTGCTTCTCTAATGCAGTGTGGTGATTAGAGGAGAGCTTTTCAGGTGCTCCTCTGAGAGTCTGAGCATGGTCTGGCTACTTGTCTGTTGGTTTTTCAGTAATTAGACTTCACTGAATGAAAAGCTTGGTACATCCATATACTTTATAAACGTTTTCCTGAGAGAATGGGTGTTTATTCTTTATTATCCCTTAATTTTTTTATTGGCTAACTAGTAAACAGACATTGATTTCTAAACCAGAGAGAGCTGCTTTCTGGAACAGGTTCAATGATTCTTTCTTTGTGCGTACTCTATATGGACTGTGCTGCCATACAGTGTATGCATGATCCAAGGCCTTTTCCCATTTTCTACTTAGCAAGATGCCCAGTGGCTTCAGTGGAAAGAACCAGAGCCCAACAGCAGCTCTGTGAGTCACTGCAGTTTGATGCAATGAACGATGGATGTAATCTAGTGGATGATGTAACACAAGGCTGCTTTCGTTAGGGATTTAATGGTGGACTTCAGTCCCACTGTCCCACCCAGTGCAAGAGGAGATGGATGTTCTCCCTGGCTCTACACTGAGTCAAAGTCTCAACCCTGACAGACATTGTGGAGCTCCTCTGTGCTGTCAGACTTTTTGCTGGGAGGGGTTATGTTGTGCAAAGCATCACTACTGTGAAGCTGAGCTTGGACAGCACAGAAGAGTTTTCATCTGGCTCTCATGCTGCCATAATGATCATTAAATAACACTTCATGTGTTTGATGCTTTTGAGCTCCATGTTTTTGTTTGAGTATTAAATAAAGATTTTCTTTTAAGGGAACTTAGCTTAAAAGCTTGCATGGCTGACTTGAGTAGGAGCACTGAAAGTCTGCAGAATTCCCAAAATACACCAGAGAATTAAAGTCCTTACAATTTCATAAACTATGCCAGATAAAGTAACTGGATCTGTAACTGAGGCATGTGAATGTGTGCATGTGTCAGATGTAGGAAACCAATGTTTCCACCAGAATACACAGCTGCTGTCTTGCGAGGGTGCATAAACTCTATGTTTTTCATTTCCTATTCCCTAAGGTGCTTATACCAACGTGCCTATTCTAAAAGTTTAATTTAGAAGTATGTAATTTTTCCTTTTTTTTCCTCACTCCGTGGGCACATGCAAATCTTGTAAATTCCCATTATTGCTTAACCCTTCAGAAAGTCACCCAAGCTGGCCCATACAGCTGTCTCTTGAATTCACTGTATTGCCTCTGGATAACGTCTGGTGCTTTAGTGTCAGTCCAAGAATTCCCAGTGTACATCACCAGGTAGGTAATAAAGAGAGAAATTCTCAACTGAACATGGGGTTACACCTATGCAATTAGGAAGTTTGATTAGACATGTTGTTATATGTATTATTGCCAAGTTTTGACTACCTACAAACTAGGGCATTAATAATGTAATTACATAACTTTCATGATTACTTAAAAATGCTCCCTCTTCAAATGGTTGTTGCAAATTTGTTCTTTCCTCTGCTGAAGTGACCCATCATTTGTTTGTTGTGATTCATTAGATACATTGCAACTGGGTTATAATCTTCATTAGTTTCACAGAATGCATCCAAAACCAAGGATAACCCTTTTTTTGTTTTCACTAAAACAAGCAATCATGGGTGTTGATGTATGTCTCCTTCACCTAGAGAAGTCTTAGTCCTAAAGCTCACTTCCAGTGTTAACTTCTATAATTTCTTGGGGTTTATAAACTTGATTTCAGATTCCTTTCTTTTGACAGTTTTGTTTTCAGAAGCATTCATCAGAGCACTGGGTTTTCATTTCCTTTCGACTGACAAATTTTGGAATCAGACAAGATACATTTCTCTGATTACTGCTGGACAAGGCTTGTAGGTGGAGATAATGTCTTTTATCAGACAGAGCAGTATGGCTGGAGAGCTTAGGCAAACCTTAAAGCACGAGGGCCCTCCAAATCTGAAACAAAAGCTGTCAGTGCTCAGCATGTACTGAATAAGCAGCTGCTTAGGGTTATTAGATACTTGTCAATTAGACGATCACGGAGTGGTAGAATGGTGAGTGCAGGTATCTGTAGGTCGTAGCAGTGACTACAGAATATTGCTAGATTATTTGTAAGCATCGTCTGGCACACAGATGAAGGGTGGCAGAACTGTACAAGGAAGAGTCTTTTTGTGTCTTGAGTATGGGAAAGATGTGTTTCTCTTGAGTGATCCAATAGCAACATATGAACGTGGAAGTTCCTATTTCATGCTTAGGAGTGTGTGTCCTTCTGAAATTGCTCAAATGCGCTTCAAATTTTCTTCCCTATTGATCTCTCCAGGCTTTTGCAGGTAGCTCAGAAAAAGGCTTTTATATTTACAGCTCTTTTTGCTCTGACACAGGCAGAGTAGTCTTCAACATGGAAGCTCAAACCCTGTTCCCGGGACTGCGAGTCCATGGAGAAGGTCACATATGACTGGCAACATGGAGCTCGGGAGATCTGCTGTTCTGGTTTTGTCAATGATTACCCTGGTCTGACAAAGGTTCTACCATGAGCATTGTGGTAACTTCTTACAGTTGATTGGGAGCTATTAAAGGGTGATAAAAATCAGATATTTCTGACCATGGTGATCAAAGGAGGAATTCAGTGATAGTACAATAGGTGCTTGGAGTTCTCCGGGCACTGCCATCACCATTGTTTAATGACCCAATGCTATGGCTGTGTTGGGTAAATAGCAGCTTTGGCAGGTATAGAGAAAAGAAGTTCTTTGGGACACAGTGGTTTCAGAACAACAACATAAGTCACTTGCAAACTGTCCACTTTCCTTGAACGCTGGCGGTTGCCATGTTGTGACTGTCAGCCTGAAGGTTGACCCCACTTCCAGAATCCTGATTTATTCAGAAACCTGCATATTTCCTCTCTCGGGTTTCAAACATATTGCTTGTGGTCTAAGGGCAACAGTTCCACCAGCTGAGCTGTTGAAGGTTTCTTTCTGGCTGAGGTTACACACGTAGATGCGAAAACCTGGTGTCAAGTGAATTTTGCCTAATAGGATTCTCAAATTTCCTCCTCCTTTAATAACGAGGGCAATTTAATGTTCCTGCTCTACCTATAGGAATATCCTGGTTTGGGAGCACAGATCCTTCACTCTGCCATGCTGAAAGACTTCAGCAACTTGTACTAAGAAGTTGGGAGGCTCACGGAAAACACATGGAAAGCTTAACACTGGCAACTTGGTGAGGGTGTCCACCAAGTGCTATGGAATCCCAACCCACTCAAAACTTGTGGGCATCCTCACACTGCTTGGTGAGCAGAGTGGTGGCTGGGGGGCTGTTGGCTTCTGGCACCTCAGACCTTTCATGCCTGAATTCCCCAAATTGCCTGAACCTGCCACACGTTGGAACTGTGTGAATCTCCTTGTTCCTCCTGACCAACAACCAGCAATTTCCCAGGCATCGAGTACATGTGTGTGAGGCATTGAGTCATTTCTTTGGGGCTATTGTTTAAGCCTTCAGACCATGGAAGGAAACCGGGAGCCTGTTTAGATGTCACTAAAGGTCACTGGCTATTTTTATAGATTACATTAAAAAAAAAAATCAAAAAACTGCACAAAAAGAATATTCAGTTTGTGAAGTCAGGACTTTGAAAAATATTTTTGCTGCCTAACTATCACAAATCACTACAGAGCATATGCAAACTGATTTTTCAAGGGCTCCTAGCTTGGCCACAGCTCCATTACTCTTCCTGTAAAAAATTATTCCCTGGCACCATTGTGACCTTCCTGCCAAAATTTAAAGCAGTGCTCCAAACTATAGCGCTGAGACTATTCAACTAAAAGCTTGCAGGAGATATCAGTTGTTTGTTGTTTTTCTTTTAACTGGGGTAAAAAGTTTTCCTGTAGTGGATGAACTGCATTAGCTGAAATTTTCACCCTGAATTCCAGCCAGGGCAGACAACCAGCATGGAAAGCTTTAATTCAAAAGATTAAAGTCGGGCAAAATTCTAAGCAACCAGAGTCTTATAATAGTGAGTTTTGTACAATGTGGTCAGCATATCAAAGGGAAATAATTTTTTCTGTCTGTTTTGATTTTGATGTCATTACATCAAACATTTAATTGGGAGACACAGCATTAGTTTCAAACTCATTTTGAAGCAATGAACATTAGTCAGAGATGAACAAATGGGCTGGGGGCAAATTACATGGGTGCCAAGTGGCGGGAGAGGTTTTAAGAGGGGCTTTTCAGACCACTTCCCTGAAGGAACCGAATATCTGCAGAGCAGAAAACAGACCTTGTAATGGTCTCTGCTGGAAGGAATGCGGCTGGCACAGCACAAGGGAGTCACCTACATGGCAGTCTTGAGCCAGGTATGCTAGTGCTTGGAAAAAGGATGTCAGGTTGGGAATGCTCTTAGAGTGCAGGTCTGGCATCGGAGTGACCTGGGCAGGGGGTGGTGGACTTTGACAGTGTGGTGCAGCTGAGGGGTGGCTTGATCCAAAATCCTGCCAACCTGCTCTTCTGGGTAGTGTTCTGGTGGCTTAAAAGCAATTTATGAGGTTAAACTGGAGGTTATGAGGTTAAATTGACCCCCATGCAAATGTGGGTCAAAATGCTAATATGTACATATACAAAAACTGTGCAGGCAGCAAGCTTCCTTAAAAATCATACTTGCAGTGACCAGACCTCAGTCACTACAAAATAAGAAATAACCTTTGCTAATTCTCAGGCATCGCCTCTGCAGACTATTGCAGTAGAGGGACCACAGGCCAGAGGGGAAGGTGGGACTTACTCAAGGTCTTATCTCAAGTCAGAGCACAGCAGAAGTTTCGTTCCCAGGTCCATGGTCTCACTGCTGGAACAGGCTGCCCAGAATTACTGGCAATATGTTTGGTTTTAATCTTTGCACTGTTCTCCAGTGAAGTTCTCCAGGCTGAGGTGCCTGGAATTTATCTCCAGAATATTTTGGAGGGGAAATGTGATCATAAAGCTAAAGCTTTGGGCTATGCATGCTTCTTTTCAGGCTCCTAACGGGTTTGAAAGGAGTGTTTGTAACCTGCCTCCTTTGTTTTTTGACAAGGAGAGTAAATTAAAAAAACAAAAACCAAAAAATACCCAAAACCATTTTAATCCTGTCCACTGAGTTCATGTCAGCTTTAGCTTAATTCAACCCACATTGCAGAAACTTCAGGAGGCTTTTTATGTTTGTTAAAATAGGTTTGGGTCTCTTACTGCTCTTACAACTGTATCACTGACTGGGGTCAGAGCTGTGTCATGGGTGGCACATGCAGTGGGTACCAAACTCCTGCCTCGGTGGCATAAGTGAGAGAAAGCTGCTCAGCCCCGGGGTGAGGTTTGCTGAGCAAACAGCGTGCCCAGCCTCTTGCAGAAGGGCTGAGCCTCCAGTTCCTGTCCAGGTCCTGACACAAAACCCTGTGCTTCCTCTCCTGTATCTCTGGAGCCTCGTAAGACCCTTCCTCTTCCCAGCATATCGAATTGCAGCTGTCTCAAGCTGACTGGCAGCAAATTGCCGCTGCCGAGTCTGCCCTTGTTTTTTCTCCGAGCAGAAGGAAAAGGCTGAAAGTTCCCGGTTTCTCCGGTCACCGGCCGCCTGTGCCAGCGAGCTCATATCTGCCCTGTTGAGAGACGCCTCCGCCCGTCTCGGCGGGGCGAGAGCATGAATGCTGCCGGGGAGCGCCAGTGTCAGGCAGGCATCGTGCCTGCCTTTACCAGCCTGATGGGAACAGACAGGGACAAAGGTAAAGCTCGAGGCATGAAAAGGCTGCTTGTTGCAGCGTTTCATGGCCAGTGAGCATGACCAGCCTTCAGGGCTAATTACCAAAGGAGAGAGAAGTATGTTCTTGTCAGCAGACCTACAGGGTTACTATTTAATGAAGCAGATATGCAGGTAACTTGTTCAGTGGCATGAGCAAGTGACTGACTTGTGTCCACAAGGATGTAAGGTGTGTGTGGCAGGGTGCTTCACGAGGCTTTCAACTTCTGATCTTCTCTCTAAGTGTAGTTGAGCACAACTCTCGTCTTACCAGTGGCAATCTGCACCCTGCTTCCCTGTTCTCCAGTTTTTCCTCCCTACCTTCTCTGCGCTCCTTTTACCTTTTTTCTTTACAATTTTCCTCTTTCTTCAATCATAGCACCTCTTGTTTATTCTATCCTGTCCTTTTATAACTTTCCACCTTATTTTTCCTCCTCCTTTTTTAATTACTGATGCTAAACAGCTTTGTACAGTGGTGTCATCACTATTTCATCAGGCCTGCCCAAGTTGCTTGCCAGTGGTTTGTGGAGCATGTGTGAGCCGGGAACAGCCAGTATCCTTCGTGTGTTTGCATCGGGGTCCCCTGCTGATCACAGTTGCTCAGCACATCTGTCAAGTGTTACTTGTCCTTTTCTTGGGACTGCCCGTGGAGGTGTGCAGGGGGCTGTGAGCTGTGCCAAACCCTAGTGTTGTGCTGGCGGGGTTACAGCCAGCGTGAGGATGCCTCCATGCTACAGGAATCCCTTTGTATTGCTGTGTATTCACATGTGCTGGTCTCTGTAGGAGAGATGGGACAAAGCGTGTGGGAGTGAATCAAATGGTGATTTTTGGTTTTCCCAAGCCAGTGAATATGAGCAGATTCAATGGTTCCTTCTGACTCCTTGTGTTCTGAATTCACAAAATTTAGTCCATCCAGCATCAGTTCTTAGACTTGTCCTGACTTCTGTACTGGAGTAGGTATTACAAGGGAGGAGTAGCACCAACAGTACAACTCCTTTCACAGTTTAAGGGAACTACTCATTTACGTCACTGCAACCTCTATGTTCTGAATGGACAGTAGCTACGTTTGTAGGGGATCTTTCTAATACAAAAGTTGATTAATACATGTATCTTAGACAGTTATGGATATCCACTAACAGTGTCCCTGGTGTATTTACCAGAAATTTGATTTGAATGAATTTGATTGTCAAAATGTCACCTGTACCTACCATGGCATTGGGAGGAACATGTAAATTAAAAGCTTTGTGTGACTGCAGAGACTTTGATGCTCAACAGCCAAGGTGTGTGTGGGGAGCACAGACCACAGCAGGGAGGCAGGTGCAGGCCAGAAGTGAGATGCACTGGCAGAAACTCTGGGAGAAGGCACACCATGTCTGTCTCACCCGAGCCTGCTATTCCCTGCATGTGGGGATGACTCTTGGATTCTTTTTGTAGGAGGTTCAACGAGGTATGACAGTTTGAAAAAACATGTTTGACTTGCACGTTCCCCAGATTCCATGCTGTTTTCTCTGTAGAGAAAGGGTTTTTTTCCCTAAGATATTAAGCGAAGTGGATCTTGGGAAATAGTCAGTCTTCCTTTTGTTCTCCTGTTTGTCTCCAAATGCTACACAAAACACTGGATACAAGGCACTGAGATGTTTTGGAATACAGTTGTCTGCTCAGGCTCAGTTCAGGCTGTGAAAGTGGCTGCTGCCCACACGAGAACATGGGGCTGGGTTGTGACAGTCGAAGCTGTGCTACTACACAAGTACTGCTGGTCCCAGGCTCCTGCTCTGGGTCTTTACAGAAAAGGCAGACTGTTGGGAAACAGTCCTTGCTGGCTCCAGGGCCTGTTGCTGGTCCACTTACAGTGACACTGGAAAATTCACTTGTTTACAGTTGTGCTGCTTCACACTCTCCATTTCTACCAACAGGTTCCAGGCCAGCTCTACGACTGCACAGGCCTGTGCTGTCCCCTGGGAAGGGTCCTCCTGCCACACTGGCTGCAGGTCACCTTGCAGGGAACATGGAGCTGCTGGCTGTTGTGGTACCAGAGGAGACAGGGGAGGATGCAACCACATCACAAGCTGAGGTGGAAGGAGTAGGAAAAGCAGCAGCAACAGGGGAGGTGGAAAGCCTAGCAGAAACAGGTCGGTGGGGAAAGGTGGTCACTCCTGAAGGTGCAAAGGGGACAGTGGTGGAAGCATCAGAAAAACCAGAGGCAGAAAGAAGAGATGCTGAAGCATTTGCCCGGGCAGCAGAAAGAATTGCAGTATCAGAAGTAGCCCAGGTGCTGCAGGCAGCAATAGCTGAGGTAGGTACCTGCAACCCTGGGTGCCCACTGGGGTGGAGGGGCTGGGAGCACATGTTCCCATGGGGTGGGCTCACAGATCCTGGTGCCACGGGAGGCTGCAGCTCAAGCACAGAAGCTACCCCTGGCCTTTCAGTCTTGCCCTCAGAATGCTTCAGGTGGATAGGACCACCTTTCTGCTTAGCCTAGAGCCAATGGGAAGAGATCTTTGTTTTGGGGGGAAAAAAAAAAAAAAATCCCTGAAATTCCTGCTGAATGTTTCTGCTCTTTTCCCATCTGGTTTCCCTCTGTCTTTTAGATGAGCTTTTTTTCATGATAGCGGGCACTTTATCACGCCTGGTATAGTTAAGGTTACAAAGCACTCTCCATTCCAGCCCCGCTGGCCACATGCTCATCCTGTTCTAAAGCATTCATATTTGGGGATCAAAAAAGGTCCACGCGTGGTGTTTACTCAGACAAGAATTTTTATTTGACGTTTGAGCCATTATGCCTTGTGTTGTTCGTGAGTTTGCTGAGGGTGATAAATGCACTTTTCCCATTTGAAAAACCTGTCTCTTAATATTGACGATGTGGTGACAGATTTTCAGCAGGGCTGGAAGTCGGATTTGCCAGGGCTCCGTGCCCACTCTGAGCACCAGAGTTTCAGCTGTGTTCGGCACCCAGCAGCTTCCCATTGGGTGTGAGGCCTTTGGACATGTTTGTTCCCATGTGCAGAGCTCGTTTGAAGAGCTGCCTGCCTGCAGCACCACTGAGCATCCACCTTCTGCTCTCAGGAAAATCTGGATCCCATCTCCCCAGGCTCTGATTTCATTCTGGCGTGCAGGGTCAGGTTACTGCTATCCCAGTGTCCTGGGCCCCAGAGCTGTCCCAAGCACATGAAATTTCTGTAGGTTATCTTCTTTTAACTTATCCCCCAGTTTGGGCGAGTGGCTTCACTCAAGAAGGGCTCTTCAATGTCTGTTTGAGTTTTGGTGTGTTTTCATGCATTGTGGAGATCAGCGGGATCGAGGTACTTGCCAAAACAATTCTCTAAATCAGCCCGTGAGTAGGAACCTTTATTTTAAAAATCAGCAACTGACTTCCTGGTGACTTTTCCAGTGCTCATGTATTTATTCTCTTGGCTTTTCAGCTCAAAGGGAAGAGGAAGAGCATGTGGATAAAGCCGAGGAACACCACTCAGCAGGAAGAGGACTGGGTGAAAGAGGGAGAGGTGAAATGAAACCAAGAAGAGGTGGTGTTCTGGGTCATACCTTCTAATGAGGGGGCTGGTACCCTGACACTGTGACCACTCCTGGAACACAATAGGGCTACCAATCACATCTCTTTTGTGACAGACTATACTATTAAAAATAAATATATGGCATATTCTGCATGCAGCAGTGTTCAGGGTCTTTCAAAGGTCTTTTCTCCTGGTTTTGTGGAATGGCAGCTCTGCATATCTTCCTCAAAGATGAGGGAGAGCAACATGTGCTGTTTGTATCAGAAAACATGCTGCTGGTGTGAAATTATAGTAAAAAGAAATATTTTCACAGAATCATAGAATATTCTGAGTTGGAAGTGACCCACTAGGTTCATCAAAGTACAACTCCTGCCCCTGCACAGGACAGCCCCAGGGCTTAAATTTACTGTAAACACGGGGTCAAGTTTTCATGCTTGTAGGCTAAGAGATGGTCCATGGGAGCACTGCTAATGTGAATTAGTTTCACCTCATAACAGAGCAGGTGCATTTGCCAGTCTATACAGATTGCTCCAGCTCTGAAGTTTGTTTCTTGCCTAGATGGGAATGGTAAGTATGTTCCTTTTTCTTCTCCTCCCCTCCCTTCCCCACCATTATTCATATGAAGAAGGGAATGGGAAAGGTCTCTCCATATATATTGATAATGGTGAAATGCCAGACAAAGGAAGTCCAGAAGAAGTTCAAGAAACAGGAAAAAACATTTTCAAAACAGTGGTGGACTTGTCAGCATGAATGATATTCCCCAGGTGGTGCAGATGGATCATTAAATCAGGTTTCTGATTTTTGAGAGGAAAACTATAGTTTGTTGTAAAATTGTGTGAAGTACAGATAAGTCAGGGTTGTACTAAGAGTTGGATGATGGAGTAGTCACCATAAGAGGTAAGCGGTGATGAAGTGTTACAGAGAGTATGGGATTAGAACAAAGCCATTCTTGGTGCATGTCTCCCAGGTTTTCTGATGAAGGATGATCACACAACGCAGAAGTGTCTGATGCCTTCAGCAAATGTCCACTCCATTAATTCCTAAGATACTTCATGGTTTGCTGCTCCAGTCTTGTGTTCAGCAGACTGTGGAGGTGGGGTCAAATCCGCAGTTGGATAGAAAATTTCTGAACTAAATGTAGGTGGTGATGCAAGTGCTTGTTTGTGACTTGTGGCCACAGTCCAGGTGTGGTGACCAGGCAGTGCCATCAAGTACTCCAGGTGAAACAGAAAGCGGCTCCCAGACTGCAGATGGTCACAAGGGAAGCCACAGCACTTTTGGAAAGAGTAAAGACTGCAGCCCTGGATTCTGCCCCAAAGTCCATGAGAGCATTGAGAACTCATCTGTAAACTCCTGTGTAGTTCCAGCTGGATGTGATATTCTCCATATACCTTACTTCCAGCTTCCAGGGGTGTTTTTGTGGGAAACGTGCCATTTGTCCTGGTGCACCCCAGAAGCAGCAGCACACTGGTAACAACTCCAGCATGGAGCTGTTCTCCCAACAGACCCTGGGAGGGGAGGATGTTGGGGATCTGCTGCTGCCCTGTGTGAGCTGGCTGGCAATGAAGACCCTTCTCCATCTCCCTCTTGGGAAACAGGTCGTTATATTGCAGAAAGTCAAGGGATTTCAGTGCCAGGCGTGGATCTTTGCCCCTCTGCAGCACACCCAGTGCCCTCCGCTGGCTTCTCTCTCTGTGCAGTGACAGGCTGGGGAGGAGAGAGGAGGGGAGAACAGCAGCGTCTGATTAAAACTCAGCCCCCCTGGCCCTAGATCTGAGGAGGCAGAGCCCGCCCTCCCTTCCCTTACCATAATTTTATTTTATTACAAAAAGAGCCCGTATTAAAAAAGCTCATGATTATGTTTTCTGTTCACCAAGACTTTTCCTGTATTCGACCTTTGGATAACCTCCAAGGCTTGCAAACATTTGAAAGGAGTAAAGGAGCTCGTTTTATTGCAGGGCCTCAGCATACATTCTTTCCAGCCTATCTTTAACATCAGTTGACAAGAATTATATAATTGCAGTCTGTGATCCCTTTAAGGCTAAAATGTATTCGTTTTCCCTCAAAGAACACTTCAGGTTTCAGAGTTAAATGTATACTTTTTTCCTCCATCTGGGTTATTCTGTAAAAAGCCATTTTCTCTTAAACTGGCAAGTCTTACTCTACCAAGTTGCATGGATTTATTTTTTACTGCGGTTTTAAGCTCACATGTTAACAAGTAGAAGAAATAGCCTCCAAATCCCAACCTGTGTTTCCCGTTCCATTGGAAAATTAGTGGGTTACAGAGAACACGCAGGGGGAATTACACTCCTTAGGTGGAATCAAATAGAATTTCAACATACCAATTTAATCAAATTAGTGTCTAATGCTAATTGATAGGCAGTCTGGAGATGGGCAGGTAGCTGGATTGGATTTGATCTTGCATTTCAGAGGCATGATGTAATCTGCTGGGTCAGGAAGGAATTTCTGGTTTCCTATCAGAATGGCATCTGCCACCATGTTTTAGGAAGCCATGGACATCGGATACTTGGATAGAAGCTGGGGAATGATGCCAAAAAAGAAGTCTGAAGATATTACCTGGAATTTAAAAGATGACTTAGCTGTTGCCACAATGACATTCTGTTTGCATATGTTCCTGGCCATTCAGGTTTTCACTGGTGTTTGTGCTTCTGGAGGGTAAACAAAAAAGCGCGCAAATATGTGAGTATTCCTGGAAGCTTTTCATGCCAGTTGTGTCCATGTGTCAGAGCCAGTGGTGCTCAGATCCTATGCTCAGGGGGAGCAGAAGTGATGCCACCATGGTGCTCAGAGCACATTCGCAGTTCTCCTTGAGAACAGATTGAGAAGTTCAGTGAAACTGCAAAAATCCTCACCTCTTCGAGTGTTTCTAGACAATCAAATATGGAGGGAGCAAGTGGCCTAGTCATGGGCATTTGCATGCCGGAGGGGGAGTTAATTTTGTCCCAAAAATTGGCTGTTAGGAGTGATCTGGCTGACTGAAGCTGGGCTCAATGGGCCAATTGTCTGCCTTTGATGACACAAAGGGGTCTGGAGGTAGGGGTTGAAATGAAGAGTTTGGGGGGTTGTTCTCAATTTTGCCATGAGCTTACCCCAGATCTCTGCTTTCTTACCTGAGAAGAGGAGGACAGTGGCAGCCAGTGTGCCTTCATGCCCTTTTATCTGAGCACTTGAGGAAGTGCAAACTTTTATTCCAAATAATGTTTGCCAGTAAAAATGGATCTCTTCTTCAAATATTTAGTTACTCTAATGCTGATTGCCCCCATTCCCTAAGGAGAGGAGGGGGAAGGGGCAGCATTCCTAGTTTTATAGAGGGGCAGTCTTGAGAGGACTGTAGCTGCATGTCGCGGGCATTGGATACAATAACTGAAGAGAGAGAAGCCAGTAACAGAATCCTTTTAATAAACTACAAGCGCACAGTTTATAAACTTGGACACAGATTGCGCTCCTGCCTAGTGTATAAAAATAACCGCATTTGGATGTCTTTGTGGCCAAAGGATCTTATAACCTGTTAAGTTTTTGCTGCCTGTTTTTCCAACGTAGGCAGGACCTGTGTAATACCCTGCGTTGCGCTGAAAGGGAAAATCTCCGGCCTGGTAAGCTGTTCCCTGCCTTTGGTAGCCTCTCTGTATCAGGATTCACATTCTTGTTTCCGTTTCAAACAGGAGACTAGTTTACAAGGCAAGTTCCTCCTTGGAGATCACAAGAGGCTTTCTTTCCCCTTTCTTTTTCTGAGAGGAAGGATTAGGTCACAGTATTCCATTTGCTTTTTATTTTTTTCTTCTTTGGCTAATCTGCTCTCCAAGATGTCCATGTTACAAGAGAAATAAAAGGCTTTAAGTGAGCACAGGATTTTTTCCCCCTCACCTCAGCACTCCAGCCGAGAAGGGCGATTTACAGAAATCACCGCATGGAAAAGCCTTGAAACAGAATTTCAGATGCTTATAAGACAAAGCAGAAGGATAGCAGAGCGGCAGGTGCCTTCTCCTTACCTCACAGGGTGGTGTTCTGCCTGCTCTTAAGGGGTTTTGGTGGATGGCAACCACAAATATGTCTGCACCATGTCCAGGTGTGCTGTGCGTGCAGTTACAACTTTGTACAGCAAGCTTGTGTAGTCCCTCACCTGCACTCAGGCGTTTATCATTATTTGAAGACCTTTATTTTCTATTATCTGTGTGCATTTTGTGTGGTGGAAGCATTAGTGGTACCATGTTTTAAGATGTGTTTTTTGAGCCTGGCACCTCTCCTGGTGCCGGCATGTGATGTGCTGCACATCGCTTGGCTTCACCTGCGGGGAGGACACACACTGGTGCCGATGCTCCTGTGCGGAAAGTTTTGGGACTCTCTAAACAAAATGACTCTGTTCAGAGCATACTGAGCACAAATGGATTATTGCTTCAATGAAATCTGTATTGTTCTTGTTCAAATACCAAGTACCGGTACCAGTTTGTAGCAAGGCGTAAAGATTTTCTGCAGCAGTAAGTATGAATCTGCATTGGGTGGTTTGTACCTAGCACAGGTACAGCTTGTTCATACTGGTCACGTCACGTTTGGCAAACTGTGTTTAAAGGGCCAGGTCTGCCTTGATTTAAATCAGCACAGCTCTGCTGAGCTCTGTGCCAGTCTCTGGCAACCAAAGTTATGCTTCTCAAATGTTTTAGGCTATCTTTTTTCAGTCCTTTCTTTCCAAAGAGTTTTAAAAATGCAATTAAATGGACAGTAATACTCAGCAGTTACACATAAAAAGCTGTTTATCTAAGGATATCAAAGTGCTTGACAAAGGTGGGTAATTCTCACAGTGCCCTTTTTTTGCGGGGTGAGATGCTGGCATGCAGAGACAGCGAGCGGTTTATCTGAGTAACAGAGTCAGTAGCAGAGGTAGTAATTAAAACTTCGGTCTCATGACACCCAACTCTGTACTGTAACCACTAGACAAACTGCCTCCCAGAACCGTATCTCATCTCTATCTCCCTACATATGCACAATAAAGCCTTTGTAGTATATGCTGTACACTTGCTATTGATAGTTGTATCAGCTGAAAGATAATGCTCGCTCTTCTAACTGGCTGCAAGTGTGCTCCACACAGCTTCAATTATCTGAACATAATGGGGGAGAAGGGGAGAATTTTGGATAACTGAGGGTTTCAAATCATTGAAGGAGTTCTCGTTGCAATTGATAGACACAGTGGGGACACAGCATGTTTTTGAGAGCAGGTTAGAGGACCTGGTGTTACACTGTGCAGTCAGTCAATAACCACCATGCTGCTGTTTGGTCTGTGTTCTTAGCTTTCTTTTTTTTCTGAACAGAGGTGTGTCTCTTCCTTGCTTTTTTTTCAGATCAAAAAGGGACAAATGCATTTTAGATGTGTTGTTGGTATCCCTTTAAGTTTGGTGAAGACCAACAGCCAACTTGGTGGTTAATGGGAAGCTGCTTATAGGCACTAGTAGTTTAAAACCACTGATTGACTGTCAGTGTTCAGCCCGACCGGCAGCGGGGTGTGGGCTATGTGGGTGGCTCTGAATGTCTGCAGAGAAGTAGGACCAGAGATCATCTGAAAAATAATTTCCCCTGCATGTGCCGTAAACTCTAGGATTTCAAGTATGACCCAGCTGTTAATGAGCTCCATACAGGCAAACAAAGGTTTGGTTACAGTAGAGATGTGTTCATTTATGAAGATATGATCCACAGGACCTGCTCACACAGTGTCTGTGCACCAAACACTGACCTCCCGGTGACGGGAATCTTTACTAGTGTGACTTTATAATAAATTTTCCTATGCTATCTAGTCCAGCCTCATGTCACTGCCTGCTTTCTCTGCAAGCTAATTTATTTCGAGAAGCAATGGAATAAAAAGATGGGATGAAGCTTGCAAAGCGTAGCACAAAGTGTTACTGGCCCTGCTCAGCTTTCATCGCACCGCTCTCTCACCACGACTTGCTTTCTAAAAGCAGCTCTGTCCTCTGCCTCACACCAAACACAGGAATTAGGAGCAGCCTTTAACCTTGCAACAGTTATGAACTAACAGATGGGTGCAGGTAAGGCTGTAAGACCTTTTGAAAGGGAATAACTTGGTTTGTTTTTTTATGAAATACAGTGTTAGCTAGAAGATGGCAGTTCAGCATTGACCGGCCTCACAGTTCATCCTAAACTGTCTCTCTTCTGAGATCACGGCAATTACATGTTCCCCCATCAGAGAAGCACCTACACACATTCAGATTAGTATAAAACCCACAGCTTTGTTTATGTTTCTTAACTATTACCTGAGAGATAGGATATGTTGACATCTGATGTCTGACCTCTTTTCTGGAAAGATCAATGTAATCTTAGTTGCTTTAAATTATCTTAACTTTTTCTCTGTAAGTTTTCAGTACCTGGTCTCATCAGCTACTTTAAATGCCTGGGAAAAAAAGTATTTTCTTGAGCGCTTCATTATTGACCCCAATATGCATATTTGTGCAGAGAGAATGTGCATATCTCTCATCTTTAATACAGTCTGGATGCACACACATATATGTAATTCTCTTTTGACTTTGACACCAATGTATATATGTGTATTTACAATGGCTTCAGTGGAAGCAGGGCTGACCCCAACATTTTATGCATTATTAGGAGGAACAACAGTTCACTCTTTAAAATTACTATATTTGGAAATCTGATTCTAAACTCATGCTGGTTTAACTTAATTTTGTGGCTTTTCTCCAGTTTTTCATGACCAGTGGAAGTGAGGACAGGACCCAAGAGTGCGCTCCTCGAAGGTGAGCATTTGTGTGGACACACTTGTGTAAGGGTCCAGCTTGCAGCCCATGTGGTAAACGACTGCACCAAAGTGTGGGGCTCCACAGGTCGATATCTGCACCTTGCTAAGCTCTTTTCCCCCACCACTTTGGTGGTCGCAAGTCCCATCCGGGGGGGGGGGGGGGGGTGTTAATTTTTTTTTTTTTAATGTCTGGTCAGCTGCTATTATGGGAATCTTGTGCTCTCTTACCCCACCACCACCGCCCGCATTGTCTCGATCCCTTCTTGGGATCATAAACCAGCGAGATAAAGCACAAACGGCCCGCGATAAAGCAGCGGAGTTTTGTTAAACAGTTCCGATAGTCAAAGTTTACAGGAGCGGGCGCTGGGGGAAAAAGCGGTGCCGTGAATAGAGCCGCTGTTGCCAGCACCGCGGGCCGAGCCACGGGCGTCTCGCGTTGGTTTGGTG
>VXAY01006537.1:2200910-2301760 GCA_013399855.1 Oxyruncus cristatus
TACCTCCCTCAAAAAACCAAAACCAAACAACAAAAAAGCCCACAGAAAAATTTAGAGTTAAGCCAATCCTTTTGTTCTGCTCCAGATTTTTGAAAAATACCAACTACATCAAAATGAAAACTGATATGATCTGGATGTTTGAAGAAAAATTCTTGTTTCCTTTTATTCTCTGTGGTTTCTCGGTGAAGAATTACTTCCACTTGGAACACTTAGACAATGATTTGCAGAGTTGAAGGATGAAAAGGAAATAACCCAGGGTCATACACATGTCAGTGTCATGGGTAGGTGCTATGGGACTGCTTCCTAAACTTCACTTGGAGAGTTGAAAGAACCAAGGCATTGACACAGGCATGAGCTAATGAATTATTTCCAACCTTCAAGAAACAAAACCAAACAGTTATGACAGCAAGATAATACCTGCTATGATATTGCTAGAAGTTTGCTTCAGTCTCATCTGTATGCTGAATAAACTGCTTTGGTCTCTTTGCAATGATAGAAACACTTAGTATCACCCATTTTACCATGAAAAAGACTCTCCTAGCCACACCTGAGGAGGTAATTTCAGTGTAGATCAGTGCTGTCTCAAAGACTGGTGATGGTCAGTTCACCTGTCTGACAGAACCATTCTTTACATCCTTTTAGTGTCAAAGACGAGCAGCTCACCTGCCCTTCCAGCCCCCTGGAAGAGGCAAAGCCATCAGCTGGACTGTGATTGTTCCCATGGTCCCCATATTGTGCCACTTCAGACAGTGGCCAGCTTTGCTTATGCCCAGCTCCAGCTTCAGGTTTTACAGGAGTGCTGCTCTCAAAATACACGTGGTCTGTGGCCAAGGATGAGTCAGAGGGATGCTGTTAGCAGTGCACTGGGTGGTACAAGTTAGTCCTTGTTCGTGGGAGTCCATGAACAATTAAAGGAAGAAAATTGTAATTAATGCCAATCAGCATGAGTTCATGGAAAATAGAATGTGATGTCTCTCTTTGGTTTAGTTGATAAAGGTGATAGTAGTGTGCAAGACTTCTGTGAGACGTTTGATGGGGTACCACATGACACTTTGATTAAGGATCTAGAGCAGTATAAAATCAAGAGGGTGTGCATTAAATGGATTAAAACCTGGCTCCCTGACAGGTCTCCAAATGTAACTGTAAATCATCTGCCAGCTGTGTCTGTAGCAAAGTCCCTCCAGTATTCTTGCTTTTAATATCTTTATCAATGACATGGAAGAAAATGTAAAATCACCACTGCTGTGGTCTGTTGATGATGTGACAAGCAAGAAAACGGTAAATAATGAAGAGGAGAGTCACTGACAGGGAGGAGCACAGAGCGCTTGGGGAACCAGGCTCAAGCAAACAACAACCATGGTGATGCAGGTGAATGCAAGAACAAAGAATAAAAGCTGCCTTTGTAAGACAGTGGACTCTAGGAAGGAGGATCCTGACGAGGCTTTTGGGAGAATTTCTTCACTGGCCAAAGTCAGTTGAATGGAGTGCTGGGCTGTAGCTGAGTGGGAGGACACTTGGAGGTAGAAGGAGCATAAGAGGGTCTCTAATTTATTTGCTTCTAATGGCAGTGCTGCTGTATGAGTAAAAGCATCCAAATGTTGGAGAGGGTTCAGGAAAGATTAGGAAAGTTTTGAAAGACTGGCAAAACCCTGAGTGACCCTGTTTGTTGAGCCACCAGAGGAAAGTTGAGGACAGAGTTGGTTCCAGTTTGCAGATGTGGGGAGCGAAGTAGATACTAGGTTGTTTGGTTTGGGTTTTTTTCTGACAGACCACTGGGCAGCACCTGGAAGGGGGGTGTAGAAGCAGCCAGATGGAAAAAAGGCTTCAAGGAGTCAGCCTCATTAGAAGTTAAATTGTGTTGTCTGAGATCTTTGGCCAGGCTCAGTAACCCATGGAATACCTGCGTACAGCGTACCAGTATCTCAGCAGGATTAAACCAGCACCGCGAGACTGGCATAGCCAGATCAGTGACTGACACCTGCATGTAAGTAAAAGCTGAAGCCCTGCTTATGTTGAAGTTGGAATCAAAAGTGCCAATGGCTTGGGGGAGGTAGAATTACACCTGAGAGTTCTTAGACACTTTTTATCCCGGTCTCTACACAAAGGTGAAAACTCACCCCCACCCCAAAGTATTTTTAAACTAATGTAGTACAACTTCCTGGATGAACATCTCAAAATAATTTAAAACTGCTGTAGGTGGTGCTGGTTGCAACAGCAAGGCTTTAGATAGATGTTCACTTTGTAAGTAGCTGTGCTGGCTGAAAAGTTGCCTTGCCCACAGCCTTTCCAACCAACTGGTTATTGTTCATCTCAGCTTCATAAATTTATATCCATCAGTGGTACTGTAGGGTGGCAACCTCTCTAGGGAAGTGGCAATGAGAATCTTGTGGTCACACCATCAGCTAGCACAGGAAGACCTGGAGGACAAGGATGTCCATCACAACCTGTATTTACAGCATGAATTGACTTCCGGGACTGATTTAAGTGTGGTTGCGCTGGCATCCCTATGTATTTAAGTTGTTTGTTAAACAAGACCTAAAGCAGTTCAAGCTTTTCAAGTTCAAGGAATAGGCTGTTGCCAGGGATGGCTTTACTGCAGCTTGAAGGTAGCTTGGGCTAATGCATTTTATTTTGCAGGATCAGGCTAAGAGAATGCATTGACAAGTGGCAAATCAGTCACTGCCAACTGTTTATATCCTGTGAGCAGAAGAATACCACAGGCATATTCATTTGGATGTTTTATGCCAACACAATGAGGTCCAAGGGAGTCTACAACTGACATAATTTACACACCATGGAGTCAGAAGACATTGGACACTGGATCTGAGAGGGTCTTATTTTAACTTGCATTTGCTTACAAGCCTTTGGGGAACAAATTCATGTTTTGGCTAATCCATCTAACTGGGCACTGCATCCAAAAGGGGCAGCATTGCTCTTCTGCTTCTTGCCCCATCTTGCCTCTTTTGTTGGATGAAGTGACCATGCAACCAGCTGAGCAGCAGGATTTGCTTGCTGCTTGGGCAGACTCTGTTTTGGTGAGCTGGTTTATACTTGGAGCCAATCTACCCTGGAACAAATATAACCTTTGAAGTGGCTGCCCAGTAGCTACAGTCCAAAAGAGTAGGCAGGATTTTTGTGGCAGCCTTTGGTTAGAAGAGATGGAGCCTTTCAAAACACTGGGTTCTCAGTTGGTTTTTGTACTTGGAGTCTTTGAGATGGACATTTCATTGTCTTAAATCCCTCTTCACATCAGCAAAGCAAGTTAGTAGGATGTTCTAATGAGATGAGTTGTGGAAGAAAGTAGTGCAAACACAGTGACTAGGTTACACAGAAGCAGAGTTAGCAGGCTAAGCAGAAAAGGAAAGTCTAAACTGAAATAGCATGCAGTGCTGTGCAGGATGGAAAGTTTACACTAAGAGGCACAGCTGCAATTCACCTATCTGTGGAGTCTGTGGTGACACTGGAAGAGCCATCATCTGCCTCTTCCATAATCTGTCACCCATCACTGCTGCCTCAAGCATGGGAAGTTTAATTTCCTGTGAGTCGTGGCATCACTGGAGAAGTTTAATCCTCTATCTTTCCAAGCCTCCAGTGACAAAACAGTTGAATAAGTCTGTTGTGGTATTCTTGCCTGCCTAGTTGTTGTTGGAATTTGTCCTCTGGCAGGCGGTACCTCTATCAGCTTCAGGGTCACCTGCAGGCTGGACTGCTGTGGCATCCCAGGTTGGTGGATTGGAGATGGTGGTGGAAGAATTGCTTGAGTTAAAGATGAGTGTCTGATGTCAGGGGACTCCTGCCAGTCATTGTTCTGCTGCCTGTGTGGAAACAGGCTGAATTCTGTGGTTTTGCTATGTAACATTCTTATGTAGCTGGCTGAGTCGCCAACATGATAAATGCAATTATTTTTTCCAATTGTTATTTTTGCCCAGAGCATGCAATTGACACTGAAGTCTGCTGGGCAGAGTGGGAATGTAGCAGCTGCTCACATCCCTGCAGCGGCACGACGATGTGAAGGCACGAATTGCAATGATGGGAAGCAAACGCTGCCCTGTGGTATATGCTGGGAGCAGGCACCCGTCTGTGTGTCTGTCAGTCCCATCCTCACGTGGCAGTGGTTGGGGGGCAATCTGCTTTCTTGGTGTCATTGAAGGGGGAAGGATGGAGTTTCTAGGTCAGTTGCAATGTGATTTTTCCCCGGAAAGGTGGGAGGGAGTGGGGTTTGGTTAGGTAGTCGAGGGAACTGTATTGCGCCACCTGGGAGGGTAGCAATGGCACCAGAGCTTCTTCCCTCTTCCCTATGCCCACAGAGGCCAGACACCTCTCTGGCTCCCAAAAGGAGCATTCCCAAAGGAGAAAATATGTTTTGGGGCCCTTCCTTGGTGGAAGGTAAGATTTAACTGGATTCTGAGCTTAGGAGGGAGGCACAGCTCTCTCATAATGATGGGGATAAGGGTGCTTTCACAGAGAATGGGGATGATGTGCTGGGAAATGGGCACTGTGGGGTGACCAGTGCTGAGGCCTCCCTACACCGTGTCTTACTAAGTCAAGTAAAAGGACAGGCCAGCCGAGCTCCCACTGTGGTGGTTAAAGTTTGTTTTAGCTGCCTTATCTAATCTCTCCCCTAACTTTTGCTGGGGGAAAGCGTTTATTGCTTATATCGTGTTACTCCATGAGCACTTGCTGGCTGTGGCTGTTTGCGTGTGTATATGTAGATGTGAAGCCAGATAACTTCAGGCCTTGCAGTTTTATGGGTCAGTCAATCCAAACTGCTTCCACTGGCAGATGTGGGGATGTGCTGCATTCGTTACCTGTGGGCCATGTGCTATCAGGGTGTAAATCAGCAAAACAGGGCTCTGTTTATACACGTAAATTGCCCCAATCTGACAGCTTAATACCCTTTTGACTTTTTACCCTCTGTGGGGGAGAGCCTCAAATGTCTTACGGCTCTGCTCACCCCAGGGATGACGGCAACGCGGGGAAACCAGCCCCGCTATAAAAGGAAGGAGCACGCTCTGCTCCCGTGTGTCTTCAGGCTTGGCTGCGTAGCCACCAGCTCCCCGGAGGGGAAAGGCCCTTCCAGCAGACCAGTCCAACAGGAAATTATCTGCTCACCCTTTGCTAAATTACTAGCTGGACAGCCAGTCACAGGGTCCCAAAAATGCCAGCTCCATCTATTCCCCTACGGACATGATTCCCAGGCACTCAAGATCCCGGTTTGGTCACTGGGAGGGCAAACCCACCCGTCCGTCCCTTCCCTGCAGCGCCTTGCGCAAGTCTCGATTTCATCTCTTCTGTGGAACATAAAGGTCACACTGGAGAATTTTCCCTGAGCAATCATAGGGTAAAACCTGACAGGCTTCCTTCAACGCTGGATGAGGGGTTTTGTTGCTCCAGGAGATGCTTTATTTTTTTCAGCAGATGAGAGGGTGTTTCTATAGTAGGGGGTTGATGAGAGGGAAGAAGTGCCAGGACATTACTGTGAAATAGGTGGTTGTGATATTCTTGGGAGCTTCCCAAATTTAAATGATGTGGGAGCGGGGGTAAGACTGTTAAAATCGAGATCCCCCCATTTGAAACATCCTTTTTGTTTCTCCTCTGTCATCTCCTTTGTCTTGGAGAACAGGAGCTCGTGGCCACATTCAAACCTTTGGTAACACCTTTGGCTTTTTTCCTTCGTGTAGTGCATCCTAAATCTGGCTTCACTAGACCATTGTAAAACCAACCTGGAGAAAGAGAGACCCTCTTAATCAGGACACTAGCTTGTGCTGGCACTGAGCAGCCCTGGTTGGGACTCTTAGTTTACCCCACTGTGCTTTTCAAGCCCTCTTCCCCATCAGCACCATGGCAGCTCCCAGGTCGCTCCTGTGCTCCCACCCCAACCAGGAGCACCCCGTGCCCTTGCATGGGAGAGAGGCATCTGCAGCACACCTTTACCAACCTGCTTTTAAAGTGCAAGTTGAGGCTGAAAATTGATGCTGTAGGAGACTGACCTTGCGACAACATCCTTCCCTCTGGCTGATCCCGGGTCAAATACTCTCAGTTTAGAAGTTACCAACTCCCATGGTAGCTGGACTGCTCCTACCTCTGCTTCTGCTGGCCCAGGCAGCAGGACAGACCCTGCAGCTGAGATGTTGTACAGAGCACAAGGTGACCCTATCCCTGCTCCTGGCCTGGGATCCCCTTAGTGCCCAAGAGGTGGCTTTGGTGCAGGAAGGGCTGCTTGGGTGCCTGAAGAGCTGTGCTGGTGCTACCCTGTGCCTGCAGGCTCCTCATTTTACCAGGCTGGGACTCCTTTCTGTGCTGGCACAATTTCTCAGGAGGAGGGGCTGTCAGTCATCGCAGTTTTAAATTCTCAGCTCAGATGATGCCGTTTCCACAGTGCACTTAGGGCGATTCAGTGAAACATGGCTTCCTGCAGGGAAACATATGAGGCAGCTCAAGGTTGGATGCTCTGATGTTTAATATCAAGTGCGCGCATGCTGCAGCCTTTGTCTCAGCGTGGGCTGTGTTCCCTTGTCCACCCAGCCCCGGGAAGACTTGTAAGCAATTAGTTTCTTTGAGGACTCTGCCCTTCTGGCAAACTTGATTGAAATTGGCCAGGGAGTTCACAAGTTTTATTAGGGAGAGAGACAGACACACCCACAGCACGATCACAAAAGAGTCGTTTCTCTAGGAAACTAGGCTGAAAAAACTGGTTGTTTAAGTAAGCAAATATGTTTCTTGGAGACACTAGAGCAGGGGAGGTGGGAGGGGAAGTGTGTGTTTATATAGCTGTTGACCCAACCTCCTCTTAAGCATTAGTTTCTTGTTTTAAATCTCTTTATCCCTATTTATGCACGTTTTTATCATGTTGGTTATTAGTCCTAATGACTTGCTCTGCCCTGTGCTGCCACCTCCATCTCAGCAACCTCCCGTTTTGCTGCAGGACTCTACGGACCACTTTGCTGAGATCAGCCCATCCAAATAACTTCACACATATAAACAATGAACCCAGTGAGGGAGAGGGATTGGCAGGGCCCTGTGGGGGCAAAACATAGATGTGGGCAAAATTAATCGGTGGCTCAAGTTTTCCTATAAAGCTCCTGTTTCAGGATTTGCAAACTGGTTTCCTCTATCGGCTCCAAAGCATCAGAGTTGCTAATACCAGGGCAGTAAAGGCCCTTTTGGTCTGAGCTGTCAGCCAAAAATTCAAGTGCCTGTAAGTTGTTCTAGTTTTGCTGAAAATGGGTGCAGCGGTCAGGTGTCCCTTTGATGCGCTCCTGTTTATTTACAAAGAGCCCGAAAGGTCCCATTCCCCGGAATGTGGCAGGAAACAGGCAGGGACAGAATTTGGTACCTTGTTCTTCCTGTTAGGGCTGATCTCACATGTGAGTAAACAGCGGGTGCGAGTTGAGCTGCAGCGAAGGCTTTGCTGCCTGAACAGCCACCCGTCCTCCTGTTTTCCAGACTGGATGCCTGTGCGAGTCTCCCTTTCACTTTCCCTCCTGGCTGGCTCAATGCAGGAAATCAGGCTGATTAGAAACTAAAGCGGAAAAAAAAGAAAAAATAAAAAAAAATAATGAAAAATGTGTTTCTTTAAAAGCAGAAGAAAAAAAATTAAAGATCATTTTAATTAGGTTTGAAAAATCTGCAGCGGAGTTGACAGGCCGGCTGACAGGGCTCCCTTTCACTGGATTGCCCGGCTCAGGGCTTTTCATCTTGTGTGCAGAATATTTTGACATTCGTGCTTTCTTGGCTCCATTTGTAGAGCCCAGTGGAACCTGCAGCCTAATTAAATGTAACAATTCCTGAAAATGAGGGTTGTTATTTTTTTTCCTAAGGATAATAATAGAGGTTTTATTTAAAAAAGAGCTAATCTATTTTCTCTGGGCTGCCTGCTTCCTGACCTGGCCTCAGCACCTGAGGGGACAGGAACAGAATGAATTAGACAGGAGCTTAGTCACTGGAAAAGATGAGGGTGTTAATGTGTGTGTGTGTGCACACATGTGTCCTGCATACTCCACTCAGACTTGAAAGGTAGAAGGTTAGGAGGCTCAGATTTTCCCTGGCAGCTGACATTTTTCCCTTGCTTTTGTGGTTGGGTGCTGGTTTTTAACCAGTGTCAGACCCAGCAGGCTCTGAAGTCTGCTCTAGAGTCCCTTCTCTGGCTCTTCCACTGTGGCCACCAGCCTGCAGGGGAGGGGGAGCCAAGGGCTTTGCAGAACTGGGGCCGTGCAAGCCAGAGGGTGATGACAGAGACTTTGTATTGAGAGCTGTGGTAAAGAAGGAGGCGAAGGAGAAGGAAAACACGGGTCAGGATTGTTGAGGACTGGATGTGCCCAACTGTGCACCAGCGACCTGCATCTCTCAGTGCCCAGAGCTTCCAGAGCATTTACTGCAGTGTTTCATTCTGACCATGGTGTTATGCCTGCTCCGGCAAGCACATCCCCGCATCCCTACGGCTGCTGAAGCATGGGCCAAGCTCCAGGAGAAAGAAGAGTCAGAGTAAGCTGTTTGTGCCTCTCTCTGTGGGTTCCTGGTGGCATTGTGCCTCAGGTCTGTCAGCTGCCATCGCTGCACTGGGGTGCACCACTCCGGTGTCGTGGCACTGAGAGCAGCTCCAGCGTGAAGGCAGCGAATCCCTCTTTCACCTCCCTGTGTAATGTGTTCCCTCAGGCTCACGTGGAAGTGATGGTGGCAGAAGCTGAGGAGCACTCCCTCCCATCCCATGCATGGTGGACGGCTTCCCTGTGCCACTAGGTCCAACACTGATCACCAAACCACCTCCAAGCTTCCCATCAGCTGATGTGCCCATGACTCAGCCGAAAGCAGTATGGTAGGCCACGAGAGGTGCAAGCCACTTGCAGACTTTCCCTCTCCCCACTTCCTCCCGCAGCTCCAGGGAGGTCCCCGCTGGCACAAGAAGTCAAAGCTTCAGGGGCACTTGCCCCTGGCTGGCTACGGCAGGGCTGGCTAATGGTGCCCGTTGCCTTTCCCAGCCGGCAGCCTGATGGCAGCAATGAATCAGCAGCCGGTGGACTTGTCAAAGGCATTCCTCCACTTTAATCCTATTGACAGGGACTACTGCCTGGAACAGGAACTGCGGGGTGAGCCATGTCAACAGCAGATTCTTATTACAGATAATATTGATGGGGCCTTTACTTGAATAATGAAGGGAAGAGCCCTCTGCTTTGACGTTTGTCTCCAAAACCTAGAATTACTAAGAGTTTAACCATCGGAGGGGAGCTTAAGATAGTTGCATCTTAAAGGATCTGCTTTCTTGTCGCATTCAAGGCTGGGGAAAGGAGTTTAGCCCATACACTGGTAGCTCCGTGCTGACCTTTTCACTGCTCTTAATAAATGTTACAGTTAAATAAAGTCGGATGGATTTTTCTATCTACTGGAGTGTGTTATCCACTTTCTGGGGAGGAAAAAAAAAAAAGCAAAAAAACTCCAAATCCCTGTTTAATATCACTGTTACTCATTATCTTTGCTTGCTGCAGGGCGAAAGGCAAGGAGGAAGGGCAGGGGCAGGACAATTCAGGCTGTATTATCAGGGTAATTCCTACCATTGCACATGATTCTATGTGTCTTTGTGTAAGGGTGAATCATGGCTGTTTAAATCCGTTGTGATTATATGTCCAAGGCTCAAACTGGAATCAGTAGCTCTGGAAATATTTGGAGAAAGTTTTGTTTGTTTGTTTTTATTTACTTTCTTATTTCCCACTCTTTAAAAGAGGAAAAAACCCTCTGTCTGGTCTATATTGCTTGGTTCCCTACAGGAGTGGAGACACCAGAGCTGCAGGGGAGAGGCTGCCTGAGAAGGCAAAAGAGGGCAGAAAGCATCAGCTGTTCCAGGAAATAACCTGTCCTTGCACATTTCCTCATGTTCGGGACTCAATATTGTGAATGCAAGCACTGTGATGAAAGAAGGTAAGGAAGGAAGATGGCACTAAATGGTGACATCCCTGTTCTTGGATTTTAAATGTAACCAGGAGCTCAAAGATGTCCCTCTAAAGCCTTATGCTAGAGGCATCTCTAAAAGGGGTTTGGACCTCTATCTCCAATTGGGACAGATGAGGAAGACAGCAGGCAAAGTTGGCTTTTGTCCACGTTTCTACCTCCCAGATCCTAGAGCTGGCCCAGGACTGAACTGGCAGGTGGTTTAAGTTAGAGCAGCCCTGTGGCTGCTTTAACTTAAGCCAGCTGGAATCTCTTCTGGGGCTGGTTCTACCAGCCAAGGTTTGCTGGATTACAGCAGGGCCCTGAAAGCCTCCAGCCCACCCCTGCATGGCCTACACAAGAGGACCAGTGAGCAGATGACATGAAAATGTCAGGACAGTTCCCAGCTGGTGCTTTAGGACAGCTTTAATTCCTTCACACTGCTGCAGAAAATTAGTATCTGGTCCAAGGGAGCCTGTTCTCAAAGTATTTTTAGTCTGATTGTGAAGACCCTAGGAGTTTTGGATTGCCCTTAGGTTTCTCAATGTTGGGCTTTCTGAATTGAACTGTTAAATATTTTCCATACATAAACAGCAGCCACAAAATTTCAGGTTGGATGACTTGTGGTTTAGATTAAAAAGAAAAAAAAAGCCAAAACAAGACAGAAGAAAAGCAAAGTCTCCAAGCAGCCCAATTACTCTTCTCATCTGAGTGCATCGCCTGCCTCTGAAACAGGTTCCTGATACAGGGATGAAATGGCCTCTCTTGGCGCAGTTCTTAAAAGTGCAAAGACCCAGCAAGCACAGAAGGGACAACCCTTGGGGTCAGTGAACGATCCTACAGCACATGATGTGGTGTATGAGAAGGCAGCTCACGCTCTCAGCGTGCACTCCATACCTCTGGGCATTGTTTGGCTCACTGTCTGTACCTATATCTGTATCTGCATGCAGTGTTTTAACCTCCTCAGATCTTCTGTTTTACCCAGAAGATCCCATGGATGATGGGGGTGCTTGTTTTCCTGTAAGGATGGACCCCCAAGGACCATCCCTTAGAGGAACTTTGAAATCCCACAGAGGTGCAAGCCATCTTCCCCCTCCAGCCATAATTTATGCCCCTTCTCTTCCAGATGGCCAAAGTGTGGCAGAGAAAGTCAGTTCTGCTCCTAACAACAGGGCCAGGCATGGAGCAAGCAGCTTCGGAGAAAGCATCCAGCCTAGGTGTATGCCTGAAAGGACTGTAAATATCCATGCATGAGCTCTTGTTCTTCAACCTTTCTAAACCAGTAGAGGCTTACAGTGAGCGGGGGACAGGGATATTCCCTTGGAGCACTGATGCAGCAGGTAGATCTGTCCCAACGCCCTGATTAGAAATGTCAGTCCTCAGCCTTTTTGTGTCAACCAGGCACCCGTGAGATCCCCCACAGTGGGATTTGTGGTGGGGGTCTGTGCCTAGCTGCAGCATAGACCAGCTCCACCATGGAACCACCTGCACCAGTTACCTCAGAGAAATGGGGAGATGCCATGGCCAGGCTGTGGGAGGAGGTGGGCATGAGCTCAGGAAATGTAGAGGTCGAGCAACTTGAAGTTGTCCTTGAGCCTCTCTTAGCACTGTGGCTGTGGGCCATGGTGCTAAGATTTTCATTCATGTCCCACTCTGGGGTGGGTGAGAAGAACAGTGTGTGGCTCCAAGCCCCCAAGTCGCAGGGAAATGCCACTCTCTCCTCATCTCCGTGTTGTTGTACTGGGAGCTGAAATCTGGCCAATGCCAGATTTGATGGTGTCTATGGCATTAGCTGACCCTTCACGGAACTGCCCAAGGGCTCAAAAATTAGTTGGGTCCTTCAGGTCACGAGGGTTTATAAATACTGTTTTCCTCATGCTTTCTTTTTTTTGGAGGTGTCTTAGAATGCGCTGAGCTTGTGTTTCTCAGCTTTTCTCTAGAATCTGGAAACCAATGAAATGCTTGTCCCTTTTTTCTTCTCCTTTAAAAATGAAATTTGAGATTTTTGCATAATACATTGGAGCAAGAAGCTGGGGAGGGGGTGAAGAAAAACATCAAGTAGTGTGGGACTAAAATTGCAAGAGTTGGCAACACTGACTTTTTTTTGTTTTTCTTTCTGTTTTCCAGAGAAAAAGAAAACCACCCCTAATTTTGCTGAGCCCCAGCAGTGTGAACAGAGAGAAAAGGTGCTTCAGGGCAGGAAGAATCTGTGAAGAAATAGATTTTCAAATTCCATTTATATTGGACTGTCTGAAAATTGTCCTGAGAGCTGCCTTTTGGGGACATCTGCCCTGCTCTGAGGGTAGGGAGGGATGTGTGTGGGGAGAAGCTGCGTGGGGCTCTCAGCCTGGGACAGGACTCAGGTTGCAGTCTCCTCTGGTGGTGCTCAGACCTCAGCAGTGCCAGGTTCTCAAGGAGGGCAAGGGGACGATGAGCATGCAGTGGAAGGGCTCCATGAAGCTCTTCCTCCCCATAAGAGCGACACCTCCTTCTGCAAAAGAAATCCTGACCAGGACCAGTCCTGGCAGGCAGAGAGGTGGAAAAGGACAGGCTTATTTACCCCCAGACCCTCTTACTTCTGGTCACCTGGAAGTCAGGGCAGTGCTGCCGTGCCCCTATGCTCAAGGAAGACATGAAGAAGGACCTGAGTCTGTGCCAGAGATGTGCATGGGGTGGTGGTACCCAACCACACCTCTGGTGCTTGCAAAACTCCCAAGACCACCAGCAGCTAGAAAGACCAGTAAATGGAGGCTCAGCAAAGTAGGATGTTGCCCTTAACACATCACATCCCAAGGGATGATGTCCCTGGAGGTAAGCATGCTGGTGTGGATCTACTCTGGGCTGTTAAACAGCAGAAGTGAGTGTGTCTGTGTCACCTTGGCTGCATGTGGCATGTACAGGAGGACTGTTATTTATTAGCTCTCACAATTGCTGTCAAGAGCTTCTGGAACGGAGGTTGAGCTCCAACTGCTATTCCTGCCTGTCCTCCATCACTTGTGCTCATATCTTTCTCAGACTCTCTCCTTTTGGGTTGAAATTTTCCATGCGTCATCTTAGCCCAGTGACACATTTTTGCTGAAGGTGTGGGCTGTGCTGGTTGTAATCCTCTCTGTGGAGCTCCTTGGTAATCTCTGCCTTGTGGGAAATGTCCATCTTTTGTGTCTCAGGAGACATCAGGCTGAAGAAAATCTTTAGAGGATGGATCCTGCTTTATTTACTTGTTTATTTATTTGAAAAAGCTTACATTTCAGTCAACTGGAACTTAAAAGGAAATCTCTTATTTAGATCTTCCCCAGCATAAACTAAGCAGAGCTGCTAAACCATGACACTCTGGCAAAATTAAAGTTTTTCCATGGAACATTCAGATTTTGTGAAAACTACAATTTCTATTGAAAAAAATATATTTTGATCATTAGTTTTTCATCTGCTCTACTTTTTTAAGGATGATTCAAAAACATACAGGCAAAAATCTCCACTTCCTACGCCTAATGTATCAACTTTTTTTTTTTTTATCATGACTTCAATTCCATCTCCTTAGCAAGGAGGCTAGAAAAATTATTCAGCTTAAGGAAAAGCATTTTATCAGTTATAAAGTTGTGGAAATTTAAAATGGGTATCTTAGTGCAAGTATTGGATTTGCAGCTCGCCTTTTTTCCTATCTGGGTCGAGGACGCCAGACTTAAAAACCTGGTGTTAACTTAGTTAAGAGTATCTCTGATAGGAGGCTTTTGGTTTGTGTTTTCCTTCTTTTTTTTCTTTTTTTTTTTTTAAGGGCAGCTGAAATACAGAAAAATGTGTTTAGGACTGCAGGACTAAAAATTACCTCTGGGAACTGGGAGACGGCCATTCCTGGTGATTCTGAAACAGTGATTCCAGGGTCGAGTTTATCATTTACAGGAGGCTTGTGGTTTAATATGTGTTCTTCCTCAGGACTTTCAAACTTAAAGATTGTTTTCCTTAGGCAACCTTCCTTTTCTTAAAAACTAGGATAACCAAATACTAAGCTTAACTAGTTAAATCTTCAAAAGTTAGCAAGTTTCAGTCCAAGGATTAATGACATTATGAACTTAATGCAAGCTCATCGTGCAAATGTAGAATTTTCTCTATTCCCTTTTCTGCTCCATTGTGATGGGGCAACTCCTTGAATGTTCAGAGATTCTCCCCACGAGCAGATAGAAATTTGATACTTTCAGACATACACACACATGTACAAAATTGGTGTAGGTTGTGCACTAAACACGAGAAATAATTCCTTGCATGCAAAATGCGTTCAAAATGGCTAATTTGCAAAATACCCAGAATACATCATGGTGGATGACTTGATTGGAAACATTAGAATAGGTGATAAGACGTCATGCTAAAGGATCGTTTTTATATATTTCAAACTACTCCCACTTAAAGGGGAAAAAAAGTCTTTATAATTAACACAGCAGATAAGAGCAACTGTGACACTTTAACTAAATGCGATGGATTTGATTTTGAAGTAGAGTTTAAGATTCTGAAGATGTGTTCAAGAGAGAAAAAACATATGTGCTCTGAGTTGAAAATGAAGACATACTAGAGATCATCTTTAAAAACTAAACAGCCTCACAAAACTCCCCTGCTCCCGAGGGCCTTTGGCACAGAGCCTCCTAGGACATGGGAGGGGTATTAATTAAGAGAGCTGAAAAAAAGGGAGGTTTAGGACTTCTTTTCTATGCCAGTAGCCATCCAAGGAGAAGACATCCAAAGATCTAGTCATGGTGGAAGTAACTCTTGAATGCTGCCTCCTTACAGATTTTAAAATAAAATGCAGGGCCAATGATGGCTTAGATGTTGGATACAACGGACATGAGGTTGGTCTTTGGATGGAGCCTTGGCAGCAAGTTCAGTGAATAGTTTCATTTAGTTTTTCGATGTGTGATCCTGTCCTGTGTTGGGCTAAGTTCCTGTGGCTCCTTCAAAGATATGTGGGCAGGAAGCAGAGGGGGACCACTGTACAACAGAAAGGGGGAATGGGTATTTCCCACCAGCACTTTTATCTGCAGAGCCCCTGACCAAGATGAATTAAAAATTACTGATTTCTGCAACACTGTCTTCTCATTTCTTAGCCATTGCTCAGGCAAAGCTGTTACTAATTCAGGAGGAGTCTGCCTGAGCAAGAGCTCTCCAGAGTCCAAAATATTTTGCAAAGGGTAAATACAAGAATTATTCACCTACCACAGAACAGCATCGGCCCTTGGGTGGAATGCAGGAGCTGTTTAACAGTGCACAGAAACATTTCCCTGAAGGTTTGGACAGAAGTCGAAGGTTTCTCTATGCCCAATTGAAACTACAACTGAAAGCAATAAGCAGTATGGGCCCCCTCCCTTGCCTTGGTACTGGATGGGTTCAGAGGAGTGAGCAGCACCTACCTGAGTACCACACCACTTCCTCTAGGACACAGAGATTTTTCTGGAGCTCGCCCATCTGACCCAGTCCTCCCCATGAGATCTGGCAAGATAATCGCTCCAAGTGTCTGGGTAAGTACTGTAAAATGCTTCAAGTAAATGAATAGAAATCATCTGCTTCATAAATGCCAAGGGCTTTCAACATGTCATTTCTTGGTAAACAAAGAATTTCAGCACAATATCTTAGGATGTTATTGGCCATATTTGTTCCCTTGTGCATATTAAAGCGAATGTGAACAGAGTTGCACAGCTATCCCTTACGTCCTCCTTCAGCTCAGAGGTTTTCTCCCTGATGTATTTGAGATGAGGGGGCTGCTCTGACTATCCCTGGAAGGACTGATCTGCCCCCAATTCTCCAGAAATCCAATTTCTGTGATGGTAAAGGGCAGGTGGAAGTTCTGCTCATGCTTGGTTCTGCGCAAAGTGCCATATATTATGATTAGAAAAAAACCCAAACAAACCAAAACACTTTTTTTTTTTGACATTAGAATGCAATAAAAATATGTGTGTGCTTCCCCCTTCGCCCCCCAGCTAAATTGATTACATCTGGTGGCATGAAAAAAAATAGCCAAAATGTCAGACTGAGTCACACAGCCCCCTTGGGTGGTTATATTTATTTCAGGGTTGGAGCTCTCACCAAAACAATTTCTCCTTGGCTCTCCATCTCAGCCTTCCCATCTCTGTGCTTACAAACTCCTCTCTGTTCCCTAACACTTGCACTTAGCCCCAAGTCTCCTCCTTCTGTCAGTCTTCCCTTTCTCCACCTTTTTCTTCTCTGGCCTGGCTCCATCCCTTTCCTTCCTCTTTGCTACATCAACTCCAGCAAAACCTGTAATTTGTAATTCTTCTCTGGAAATAGCAGAGGAAGCTGCTGTGCCACCTATTTAGTGTCTTGTTTCATGTTTCTTGGGGTGAAGGGATGTGATAAAATGTGTGAATGAGCTCCTTGCTGTGGTTTCCATCATCTCTGTGACTAGTGGAACAGGTGGGGTGGGACTGTGCCTGCTGGGATGGACACAGCTCCATCTCCAGCCTTGCCTGCTGTCCCTTGGCTGCTCTGACCTGCTGCAGTGGAGGAGGTGCATCTGCTGGCTGTTCTTTTATGAATTATTCTTTGGGCTTGGTTCATCTGTGTCCCCTCTTTTCTCTCAGGCAGGGAGCAGCACTAGAAGCATCTGTTTGGTGAGGAAAGTCTGTGCTGCAGTGGGTGGGGAGAACCCCATCTCCAAGAACACCAAACCTCTCTTCTCAAACCTCCTTCTGCCCAAATTGCAAGGAGAATGGCCACCTCCTGCCTGCAGGCCTGGGAACACCCTGTTGTATGCCTTGGTCCATAAATCCCATTGCAATCTGCTGCCGGGTTCTGCCTGCTTTCATGTCTTATGGCAACCACAGTTGCAAAAGACCAAGTGCTCTAGGATCTTCATGGATGGAAATGGCTGCAAAGATGCATTTCTCTGGTTTTACTCCATTATGATGAAAGAGCCTGGTCTGGCAAGAGCAGGGACTGAAGGTCTTATTTGCTCTTTCTCTGGGGCTGGAGAAATGCCCTGCACGGATCCAAGCCCTTGCTTTCTTTACTACTTCTACAGGAATCAATGACAGATGAAGACAGGGACACCCTCCACTATCTTGGCTGGGAGAGCACTCGAGAAACTCTTGGCATCACTGCCTCTAATACCTTCTGTCCCACCCATTGTGTCTCCTGCTCCCAACCTGGACAGCAAGCTCTTGTACACATTTTTCTCCTGTGGTAAATCAGAGCCCCCTGGGATCTGGTATTGTGCTGCTTTTCTGTTTTGTTTTGTTTTTTGTTTTTTTTAATTTTTCCCCAGGTATTTTTGTCTGTGAACCACAGAAAACTGAATAGCAGGAAATGAAGTGCAGATTGAGAACATGGTTGAGTGCACTTGCTAAAATAAAACATTGGGGGGGAGGGAGAGATTCTTTTAAAATAGAAAATGAACTGTGTTTACTTTTTATTGATGAAGTATTTAATTGTGCTGAGCATTTGAGAGATGTTCTTAGAGGCATCTCAGGCTGTGCATGGACTAGAAATGCCAGTTGGTACAAATACCTCGCTGGGTTGAACTCACTGTTTTGTGGCTGGGAAGGGCAAGGGGGGATTTTGATGATCTCTGACATGCCACAGTTGTGCCAGAAGGACCAGAGAACTTATTGGTATCTTCTCAAACTGGACTAGATGCTAAGATGACCCAAAGGTTTGTTGAGTGGATGCATTTTGTCAACAGAAGAAAAAGTCTCTGTCCATTGACCCTGGCCAGTGAACTTCACTGCTGGCTGCACAGGCTTACCCAAGTGAAGATTTTGGTCTCTATGGCCAGTTCAGCCTTTAGTCTCCACACAGAGTCTGCCAGCAAAGCAGGTGACACCAGAGAGCATCTGTGGAGCTGGTGCAACATGTACAGGTACCTGAGGGAGTGCTGAAGTGGCCCTGCTGCAGAAGGTCAGTTAATTTGGGTGCTGTCACCACTGTGCTGTTTCTGGGATGCTTCCTGGAGTTAATGTGCTGAACTCTGCACGGCATCACATTGTGTCATGGAACTGTGCCACAGAGCCTTAGAGCCTGCTTGCTCTCTGCTATGCCTCTGAATTTTTTTCTTAAGCAAAGCAAGTAGCACAAGCAAGCACAGGGTGTGGAGATAAAGCTGTGACCTTTTAGATTATTCTGTTACACTGCAACAAATGCTGGATGGGTCCAGCCAGGCAGCTGGGCTCTTTTGTGAGGTTAAAATAGTCTCATTAATTCAGATGTCTAGAAGTAGCAATTGATAGTCATCAGTGGACTGCTTTCTTGTGGGGAACAGATCTCTAGAGTCCATGTCCCATCTCTGGAACTGTCCTATTCTCCCTGTGTTTCTGAATCGCTGTCTGAAAGATTGTGAAAGTTTGTTCGATCCAGTAAAAATCTTAAGGCTTCAAAAGCAGAGGAGACCAAGATGCTTTGAGTCTCCATGGCAGGTCTGTGCACCTTTGCAAGAAGCTTGGGTGCAACCAGGAGGTGTGCCCTTAATGAATTAAATGGGGCTGCTTTTGTTGGGTCTTATCTGTGTAAAGTGTGCAAGGAAGCTCTTAAGTATGTGCCCAAGCCAGTGAGAGCTAACCACCTCTATTAAATTTTGCTTGGATCAGATCCTAAGTGTACAGGAATTGGACACACTGGTTGCTTTTCAGAGACATTTTCAGAGCCATGAGGTCTGATGGTGCCTCCTGCCACTGCCTCTGCTTCCAGACCAAATGGGAGCTGGGGATCTGCTGGAAAAGCTCTTCCACCTGTCCCAAAGGCCATGGAGTAGAGCATGGCCTCTTTGCCTTGTCCATCTTACCTATTTGCACCAAGTTACTAATTCTAAAAGTTCTGTCTTGACAATGCCTTAGCTAGGAAAAATGTCCAGTTATGCAGCCTCCAGATGAAACAGCAACCAGCCCAACAGAGGAGACTTCAGCTGCAAGGGAATTGCAACTTCGTTTGACTTCCTTGGGGACAAAAGCCTCTTGGCATCTCTGAATCCTGTCACATGGGAGTGGGCAGTCCCTGTGCTGACCCACATGACAGCAGAAAGTGGAAGGGGGATTCAGGCAAAGAAGAAATTCTAGAGGGGAGAATAGATGCAAGGAAATTCCTAGGAATGTTACAGAAATCAACACCCCCCTTCCTGCTCCTTCCAAACCAACCCACCTAAAAAATGCCGTTTTGTGGGCTATTTTGGAAAGGAGTCCATGCCTGGGGAATTTTTGGCTGATGCTTATGGCTTTTAGAAGTTTCTGAGAGATCAGACGAATAGAAACAGGAACCAGATGGGACTTCTAGTTGCTGGAAAGAAAGGAAATAAAAAAAAAAAGTTGGGGGGAAATCTGTCCCTCATTTTAAATGTGAAGAGCACTTGTTCACTTTTGGGGAGTTTCCCCTTCATCCTGGATTTCTTATTTTAAAGTAATTTATTCCAGTTCCATGATATTCTCTCAGGACATTTATCTCTCGTCTTGTTGTTGCTAGGAATTTTCCTTTCTTTTGTAACAAAAACCAGTTTATTCTTAGGAGAATTTAAGCCTTTGCTTTGCTAGATAAAAAGAGAGTCAGTAGTTGGTTTTGTTCTTGCAGCAGCCTCAACATCCTTTGGCCATTTACTTACTGAGTTTGTCTCTGAGGCTGCAAAACGTGGAAAGAAAGGCAATGGTAGTGGAGAGTAGAGAAAAGGTGCTCTGAGATACCAAAACAAAGCACCTGTGGGTCCTACTTGAGGTAAACGGCCGTCAAAGGGAGAGTTGTACCATACTGGAACGTACAACAGACCCAAACGTGGACCTCAGATGCCTGGTGCCTGCAGTGACCCAACTTGTCAAGCATCATGTTGGATTTGTGGTGTCTTGGCAGTTGGGTTTTGGGGTTATAAATCCAAATACACAGGCCTGGTCCAGCCCAAGGTTCCATTTTATCAGACCTTGGCTCTGCAGCTGGTTCAGTTTTGGGAAACATCCCAGAGGTGGAATAAGGTCCAAGAAGCATTTTCCAGCTCCTGGGTCCAAACTGGACTCTGGCTGGGAGTCGCAGTCCAGCCGTGATCTGACGTCGTGCTGGGACTGAGCTCGGTTGTGCTTCATCTTTACAGCCTTTTCTTCCCAGGCTGGTGGGCAACAAGGGGAGTGGGATATGGAAAAGTGCCCCTGCTCCACTCAGGGGAGCTGTGAAGTCTTACTCCCCAGCTGGCAGGAAGGAAGCAAAGTAGATGCCACCTAATAGACAGAGATAATAACTGGATAAGGCCTTCTTGTGAGCTTTGTCACTAATCTTCTTTTAAGGGTCTGCATTTAAGGAATTCTTTTAATAGTTAATTAGGGAGGGGTTTTACCTTCCACTTTTCCAATTCTTTACTGTTTCCTGGGGAAAAAAAATGCACTTTTCCAAGGTTCCTATCTCGTTTTATAGTCTTCCTTTTCTTGATAATCGTTTTGTATTATTTCTTGTGCCCTCTGAACTGCAGCCATTCCCAAGATAGGGTCATTAGCAGTAGGCAATGACCCTTGATAAACCTTCACCCATGGTTTTTAAGTTGGTATGAGAGGAAATCCGTCCCTAGGACTTAATAATGTATAAACGGTATTTCTAGGGAACTAGATTGAAAGCTCCACAAACAACATCAGAACTACACTGTGTGCTATGATACTTATTAGTGGTGATGCCTGAAGTCAACTGAAGATATTTTTAAGACGCAATAGTTGATCATTTATTTGCGTTTCCAAGTGTGTGTGCGTTTGAACACATGGCTTTGCTTCGAAGGTTCGTCACAGATGGACCTAACTGAGCCAGCTGCTTGAAGCCTCTATTATGGTGACCAATTGATTACACTAGTTTAAATGAAAAAAAAATGTCCCAAAATGTAAGGTTTTAGGTTTGAGTGTCCAGTTAGAGTTCTGATGTTTGCGGCTTTCTTTTTTCCTTTGGCTCGGGCTGGTCCAGCAGGATGTCCCATATTAGAATGCTGCTCAGTTGTTGTTGTTTTTTGTGGTTCCAGTGAGCTGTTTTTTCAGAAATGTCTGGAAGGAAAGAGACATAGGGAACTTGGTTCACAGGCTTTGTACATAAGCTTTTATTTTTCCTTGTTTTCCACCCCCCTGCCTTGTTTTTGTGTTTCAGGGATCTGATGTACAAGTGTTCTCAGGAGTGACATGCTGAGATTTTTAAAGCAAAGTACTTATCACATGACTCAGGTGTCTGCTGTCACAGTCAAAGCAGTATCATCCCAGGAATTTTGTTTGAATTTAGCTTCCAGCTCAAACAAAAGTCATCTGAGTAGGCAAGCTTTTACTGGTTTCACTTTGGCTTTCCATGTCGGTTTAATTTGGCCCATGTTTGCTCAAAATGTCTCCAGCTGTCTAGAAACTTGTTCCTAGCTTGCTGGAACATTCACAACTCTTTTGGCCAGTGTGACCTTAGTTATAAAGGCTGGCTGTTGTTTATTTCAGATAGTTTTTTACCAGCTCTATTATATATAAGGCAGTTCACATAATTGAAAGAGACATGTGTTGGGTGCTGTCCTTGTATTTGCAGGTTATAAGTTACTGCTGTCCACAATGCTCAGGCATGAGACCTGCCAGAGAACACCACCTCATTTTGTTCCCTGGGAGCTTTTGCTAATATTTTCTTTTGTATTATCACTCATTTTGTTTCTCTGTTGGACAGTTTCCATGTGTCTTGCACTGAGGACCGAAGTGTCAGAAGATTAAAGGACTGTCTTTTTGCCCAACTAATATGAATTGGATGCTAAACTGTGCTCTACTCAAAAAATAAAATGCCTTTTAAAAAAGTAAGTGGCTGGAAGGAGGCAGTGAAAATCCATCAGATTTACATGACTAATTAGCTTATCCATTAGTTATTATCCTTGTGTTTACTTGTAATGAGAATCTTCAAAGATTATTCTATATTGGACATGCAGATAATTTTTTGCTTATGCAATTTTTTCCATACTGAGATACTACTGTGATGTGTGCTCTACCTTGACATACATAATTCTCTCTTTGCTCAGTTGTCCATCCTCTGGACGATGTTGATCCTGTAACCGTCAGTGGGGGATGGACTGAGCGGCCACACAGCCCAGACTGTACAAAACATTTTCTCTTTGCCCTGAAATTGGGTCTGAATTTCTGAATTTCTTGGCGACCAGAGCCCAGCCTCATTTTGTGAGATGCAAACATTTCTGGATGTCAAATTCTGGTTTTCAGTCAGCTATTCAGCCTCTCAGTTCTTAAACAAGTGCTCCTTTTGTGGAAGTCATTAATGTAGGGAGAAATTCTCTCTGTGTGTCTTCTCAGCATATGGTATGATTTCATAAGAGAAATGTCACTTCTGTAGTTGTTATTTTCAGATCTTCCTTACTCATAAAGGTTGAGAGGATATGAGGTGTCTTCTTTAAAAAAATTAAAGTTAATTTTTGTAAGTTTCTGTATGTCCTGTGACTATTTAAATTTATTCATTTTGGAGTGGGAAGTGGGAATGTCCATATACATGCCCAAAGCAGGACACAGGTAGCATGTTACCTTCGGATTTTTCAACACTGGAGCTTAAAAGTACAATTCTGAAGATTTTTTGTTTTGTTTTGAGGTCCCTGCTATGTCATTCTCTTAGAAGGTTTAATAGAATTGAAAAAGAGGATGGGTGTAATAAACCTGACTTTTGACAGATTTTCCCAAAGAGCTGGATTTGGTAGGGATTCTCTTCCTCCACGACTCAACCATTTCCTGTTTTCTGGCATTCACAAACTTCTGCTGGACACATCAAATTTTACATTTACCACAAAAAGTCTCTGAAAAACAGAAAGAGGGAGAAAAATATAAAAGTCTTTTGCACCTGATGAGATTTTCATCTCTACAAGGAAACAAAATCTTTATTTGTGACCTAACTTGTCAGTTTTAGGAAAACATGCTCGAGCCTGATGTTTTTGTGGAAGTCGATTTTGCCAACTCAGTGATTTTTTTCTTTTACCAGCCACCTGCAGTGATGTGCTGGATGCATTTTGTCTGGAATCAAAGTTCCTGATATATTTGGGACTTTACCAACACCTGTTTCAGACTGGATGAAAGTTGGGAACTGCTGGCCTCTGCAAGCACTTGTCCATCGTTTCTGGAAGTTTGCTGTAGAGCTTATAGATAATATTATCTCTGAGTTGCCTGGAGCCTGTTCAGAGTGTTTGCTGTCTGGACAGTGAAAGCAGTGACATTATTTCTTTTGAAACATGCCTTAATTTCTGTGGTTCTCTCTGTGTCCTGGTCCTTGCAGGTTCCCTGAGCTGTAGTTTCACAACAAGGACATTCCCCGCTCCGTGGGCACATCCCCATGAGGGATACTGGAGAGAGGAACTGCTGAAGATGACCACAGGTCCAGCCCTGCTCCGGGAAAGCCTGAACGACCGTGATTGAGCGAAGACCACCCATCGCTCATCTCCGGGTGCCCGAACATCCCTGGGAGGAGACGCGTCCCTGTGTCCTGCGGTTAAGTGCTTTGCTGAACAGGGGCCAAGGTCCAGCGCGGAGCCACCCTGCTCCCGCCGACTCCCTCTTTGGCGCCGCACCGTGGAGTCAGCCCTGGGCTCGCACTGGAGGACGTTACGAAATCCTGGCCCTGACAGAGAGCAGATGCATTATTGGGAAGCCCTCGGGTCATGAGAGGGCTAATAGTCACATTCCTGGCTGGGATGGCGAAAGATTTACGCCGGGCGCTCGCTCGCCTCGCCCTGCACCAGGCCAGCTCCCTACTTCACCGGCCCCCTCGGCTTTAATTGTTGTGTTAATGGCCCTTTTATTTGAAGCAGATCCCCTGGCTTACAGAGGAGAATGTCATTATGTCGTATTTTAGATGTATTTACATTCTCCTTGCCACAGGGATAACGTTCTAATTATTTTCTATAGCTGACAGCACCAGCGTCTCTGGTATTAGGGACCCCTTAGACCTGATTACATGGTCTGTTTTTCCTCAAATCACCCACAAATGACAGTGTGGAGCAGGTTTATTATCAATTGACGTACCTTTGCTTAGCGCAACTCGCTCCCGAAACAAATGTCCTGAAAAGATAATACATGTTTAGAGCTTGTGTCTTCACTTGCGGGGAGGCAGATGGGCTTAGGAGGTCAAGCCAGCGACTGACCTCTCCTGACTGTGCCGCACACCCCCGGCACGGGAGGCAGGTCGGAGCTGCGGAGCGTTTCCCGTGCAAACCGTACCCAAGGGCCACTGAAAAGGACGGGTGTTGGTTTTACAGCTGCTGCGTCAAGTGGTGAAGAACGGCAGCTCGGGAGAAGGGGATGAGGGTGCAGAAGTGGAGGATGTTGGCTTTGCAATGAGATCTAGAGAGGTACCAGGGTCTCGTCTGGATGGTTGTGCATACATAAGAAGTTGATTTTAGGGGAGAAAGGGAGCCAGGGTTCCTCAACAGAGAGAGCTGTGCAACACGCAGCAGACTTGACGGACAGGGTAGTGAGAAGAGATGCCCAGCAGGCTGGTGATGCAGGGCTGGTGGACAGAGGTTGGGGACTGCATGGAGAAAAGGACTGCAATAGAAGACAAGACAGGAAAAGCCTGAGAGCTTGATGAGAGGAGGTAGAATGGGGACCATGGCAGAGCTGGAGGCAAGTGAAGTGACTTCAGAGCAAGGGGTGATGCTCAGGAGTTTGCCAGGGTGGTGCAGGAGCACACAGAAGTAGGGACAGCAATTGAGATAAGAAGAGTGAGAGACACAGTTATTAGAACAGAATGATTTGATTTATCCCAAGTCATTTATTCACCAAATTTTCCCCTTGAGATCTTAAACAGACTGAAATGGTTTCAAATGCTGTCATTATTTAGAACAATTCAACAAACTGTTTGTTGCTTTGAAAAAAAGGGAGGGGTGAGAGATGGAGAAAAGAAAGAAAGGAAAAATAAAAAGCCTGGATGGTCTGGTTTGCCACATTTGAATTTTATTGCCAAATTGGGATGGGTCAAGAAAAATCACTCTTTCTGTTCTTTGAGCGGGAATTTCACTGACAAAGCTGCTCTGATGTGAATGCTTACCCAAGATGCAGTCTTCATGTGTATTCAAAGACAAAATGACAAAAAGCAAATATTTTTGCCAGTGAAATCCTGTCAAGGAAATTTTTCTGCAGTAGGACACCTCAACACAGACACAATTTCATCACAAAATTCAGGCGTGTCTTTGTGGAGAATTTTCTCCTTGCAGCTCTAGAGATTATTTTATATTTGAAGCTGCTGGGCACAGAGGGCATTTTAAAAGCAAATAGAAAGGCAAAGACTGCCCCAAGGGGGTTACAATAAGCCAGACCAAAGCAGAGTGAAAATGCTGGCTGCGTGGTATTAAAAAACAGAAGGTGGACATTTTTATTTGGAAAGACAAGGATTCCACTAAGTTATTTAGTTTTTCTTGTGTGCATGCTTGGCCTCTGGAGTAATTTTTAGCCTTGGCTTAAAAGAAATGGGTCTCATTCCTGTCCCCAATAACACTGGAGCCTGTCTGCAAGGTTCAGTGAAAGATGGCAGGAGGGTAGAGATCTCAATGATACTGCGTTGCTGGTTTTTTTTGTGAAAATAAAACATTAGGAGGAAGAGAGGCAATCAAACCACTATTTCATCTGAAAGAAAAGGTTTTGCACATGCAGAAGCTGTATGACTAGTCTTAAAGAATCTGAGAGAGAGGAAAAGAAGGGTAAGGTACTTTCTTGCAGCCACTCTGGCTGCAGGCACTGGAGATGTTTCCATCACAACATGTACATGAGATTTGTACTTTTAAGACATGGGAAAACAGGATCTTTGTTTCCATCTCCCCTGAAGTTAGCTGTTTGGTTTGAATTCACTTGTATGACTAGTTGGATGGCAGTTTGGGGATGCTTCTTTTGGCTCAAAGAACCGTGAATGAGCACATTATCTCCTGCCTCTCTTGGAGAACATTCTGGGGGCAGAGGTGCTGATGGGTCATCATACAGTTGGCCACAGTGAAAACAGGAGCTAGGGAGAGGATGAGTTCGAGTTTTCTTGCTGCTGTTTTTATGTCGGACTGAATAATAGAACTGAGTATCTGCTACATGGTTTGGTCAACTTGATCAATCTGTTAATCTCGGTATAGGATGATGAATGACAAAATGTGGGTCTAGTTCTGTACCGATGTCCATTTGTGCAGTCCTACTTTAGAATATTCAAGTATGTGTGTCCTATGCAGATTTGCTGCCCTGTGAATGTCTGAGCTGTAATGGGATGAATGCTACTGGAATGCAAAGGTTTAATTAGCTCTGCTGTTTCAATACTTTCCTAAAGTGCATTTCAAATCATACACTTCATTGTGAAATCAGTCATCGATGCTGTGTTTGATGGTTACAGAAGTTCTATGGTTTTCTTTATCTTTTTTCCTGAGGAGCCACTGATCAGATGACTTAATTTTCAGAACGTGGCACAAAAGAATAAATTGCATGTACTCTGTGAGTTATTAAAGGAGAATATTATTAAAAACTTCAAAGAGGAAGTGTGTGCTAGAATTTTGTGTCATGTTGGCTAATTGTCCAGTAGCTGAAAGGAAAAAAAAAGGATAAATCGGTTAGTTCAGATTGTTTATTAAAAGGTTGTTGCTGATAACTTTTGGATAGTTGTGTTTGGCAAACCAAATATTTGTGTGAAGATCACACCGGAGATTTGGGGGGTTTGGTTTATTTTCTGAAATAAAAATTATTGGATCACAGCACTGCTTGATAGAAAAGCAACGTAATATGGTTCTGTAGGGCTTTTCTTTGATAGAAAAGCAATGTAACATGGTTCTGTAGGGTTTTTCTCTGAGTCACAAACTGTGCTGATACGGAGCTCCTCTGAAGGGGTCAATATGTAGCATAACAGAAAGATAAGATGGGCCATAGTTTTGCCAGAAGCACTGCAAGATGCTGGACATGCACACCAAGACATGCAGGAGCAAAATTACAGAAAAGTTTAGGATCCATAAATCACTTCTGTCTGAGTTCAGGAGTGGGAGCACCCCCAGGAGCCGTGTTGTGGGCAGACCCGGGGCGTTACGCCTCCGCCACAGAAGGAATTCCCTCCTGTGCTGTGGACACCATCGTTATCTCTGCCCCAGTGGGGTCTTGGCCAGTGGAGACTCCCAAGTCACACTTCTGCATGGAGCTCACTTTATCTTGGTGGGGAAGGTGGAGGGCTGAGTCAGCCCTGCTGGGATTTGCACCAGTGGTTCCAGGAAGTCTGGGTATTTCAAACCTTAGGCTTAGACCTCTAATCATCCCCTTATCTAAACTGCCTAACATCTGAGTCTGCAAAATTGGGTTGGAAATCTCACACAAACATGCTTTCCCCAGCGGCATTTCTGCATTTGTTTGCCTGTGGAGCCCAGAACTACAGAAGGGCACAGGAGACTCAGCTTTGAAACCAAAGGTTTAATCGAAGTGTTGTGTGAAGACCTAGCTCTTCCTTGATTGATGGCTTGCTTACTGCTTGCTGACAGCTAGAGAGGTTCACCCTTTGGGGCAGAAACACAGAGTTAACACTCAGGCAAGTGTTGACCCTCTTGGCCCATGGGTTTAGAGGAACCGAGTTCTTTTAAACTAATTTCTGCCTCTACTGGGGATGGAGGGAAGGTGTTCATTGTTTTTTTTGTAACTTATAATGAAATAGTCTTATCCTAAAAGCCTACCGCTCAATAGGTGCAGAAATTGTTTGTATTATCCAAGGTGTTTTTTTCAACCCAAAAGTTCAAAGACAAATGATGTGAGGTCCTACATCGGGCCAGCATCTCTCAATCCCTCCCCAGGTGACTTCTTCAGACTCAACAAAGCCTGAAGAGCTGAGAGTCACAAAATTCTTTCAGGCTTCGTGAGAGTAGCTGGTCAAATGGGGATGACAGACTTAATTAGCACTCCTATTAGGAAACAGTTGCAGTGTTAATTCACTCCTTATCATACAGCAGAGGATCCTGAGCAGAGGATGGGTCAAGGGGAGGCAAAGGGCTGTCTGGTGTTCCCCAGCTGTGGAAAAGCTCCAGTCAAAAAAACACTCTCACTTTATCATTGTGAGTCATCTCATTGTGCAGTGGCACCTTAGAGAACAAACAAACCGGATTTATTTGCTCCCCATCTCTCAGAGCTGCGTGCTTATATGGAATTTTCATTGATAACTTTTGACAACGTGGAGGTTCTTTATCTTCACCTTAGTCTTGTCACTGAAGGGAAAGGAGCATTCCGTGGCTCAATGCTACATTGCATGGGGTGATACAACAGAAAGGAAACTTTTCAGTTTTGTCCTCCAGTCAAGGAAGAGCACTGGTGTAAACAGTTCCTCACAAACCAGTGCTTTGATATATTTGGCTTTTTTTCAGGGTATCTGTGAGCAGATGCATGCTAAATTTCTTATTTTAACCGATGTTAGCAAATCTCTGGAGAAACTGACTGGTGTTTGCTGCCCGTCTGTAGTAGTTAAGCCAAATTCCTCTGTTCTGATTTATCAGATAGAGTGACTGATGATGTTTGTAAATGTAAATTTTAAGTTTCCTCAAATTCTAGTGTGTAAAGCTTCAAAACAGTCATTTTCTGTAAACACTGTTGCTTGAAAAAGTCCTGCCACTTGAATATCTGGTGAAGATGAATGCACATTGCATGCGGTGTTGGCAAAGAGGCACCCATCTATAAACATACAGTTACTATTCATGGAGATTTCTTTTATCGTCTTTCCAGTTGTACAAACACACCACCACCACCACCCCCGGCAATATTGCATTGTAAATTACCTTCCTTTTAAAAGCCCTCTCCCCTTAGTGCTTTTCATTCAGGGGATGGGAGACAGCCCTGGGCTTGTTGTCTTCAGATCAAATACAAGCTGCAGACTCTGGGTATTCACCTGAATTATATGAACCTCTATGCTGCAGCTATTTACTTGTTGTGGTACATTTCCTTTTCTTGATTAACTAAGCCCTGAAAAGACACATCTGTTTCAGCATTGCCCCCTCAAGGCAGTCCATCAGCCCTCTGTTCTGTAGCATCCTTTTCTCCCACGTTTTCCTCACCTTACCCGCTGTGGTCTGCTGCATTTTTTGTCGTGCATTCACCATTTGTGTTGAACTTCTGGGGCAGGAACTGTGACGTGGTGCTTGCCTGTGAAAAGCCATCTATCCTGCCATGGATATGAGAATCATTTAGGGATATACAAGAGCTGTGGCCCATTTTGTGGCTGAAGCCCACAGGCTTGAACTGGTGGCTGTTTCTGATGAGTCACACAGCACCTGTCTATCGCTTTCTACAATGCTCAGAGTCTGGGTACACTCAGTTTCTTATTAACTTTACTGATGTTCAGCGTCCTCAGCACCAGGCAAGTCTGGTCCCCAATAATGTACTAATGTACCAGGACCCTTTAACATTTTTAATACATGCCCTGAATGGTACTTTTCTTAGAAACTGAACACGACTGTGATTTGCAGTTAAAATAAATACACTATTGAAGTCACAACTTCCATGGGGTATCTTTCTCTGTTGTACTATCCAAGTACTGGAGCAGTTTATTGCGTGGTTTACTATGTGGGTCTATAAATAGCTGTTGATTTGCACCTAGGAATCATTTCAGGGAGAAAGGAAAGCAGGAGCCCTAGGCTGATCACAGGGACCCTTAGGAACACCGGTGTTTCCCTGGCACCCTGGGCTGGAGCTGGAACCTCTGCACAGCCCTCGCCCCGGCCTGTGCCCTGCGGTCCTCTCTGCAGCAAGGGCAGCGAGGAGGTTCCCCTGGCGGTGGCGTCTGTCGCTCTATTCTGCTCTCAGGCCTCTCTTGCCCTTTGAAGATTCCCCATTGTTTGGGCTATTAACATACTTTCGGGGTGGATGTTTATCTTTTTCGAAACTTTTACAGCAGGCGCATTGTTAGAGCAAAGCCCGAGCAGCTCTTTGCAAGAAAGCTCCACCGCAGCCCTTTAGTGAGCGCAACGCAACTCTGAGCAGCTCTTCCCTTTATTTGATCAGCTTCTAAAACCTAACAGTTCTGTGAGTAAACATTTATAGATCAAATCAAAAGCTCGCAAAAGGAAGCACTCTCGACAGATTAGAAGCTAAACTGATCTAAATTAGAACAGATGCAGAGATAACCTTGCCTGGCTAAAAAGCATATACTATCAGTTGCACGCAGATAATTAAATGAATGAGCCCTTTTCTATTGAACAACTGATGTGCAATTGATAAACTTAATTAATAATTAACTTTTTAATTAAATATCAATTTAAAACAAGTGTGGTAATGTGCCACTCGCATTTGATTTTGCTGCCTTTTCTTCTTTACAGAACCGTCATTAGGGTTACAGGTATCTGTTTAAGATGCCTCCATGCACAGCAGAGGGAATAAATGTGTCCACTGAGCACTTGCCAGGGAAGAGATGGTGATAAACAGCAGCAACTGGAGACAATGCCAGCGAGCAGCCTCAGAGAGTCAGAAGGAACCACAGATAAATGGCACATCCCTGGACGCAGCTTTCTCAGCAGCAGAAGGCCTACCTGAGTTTATGTCCTTGTTCCCTATGAAACGAGGTGGCAACAGGTACAAGAGGTGAGCCCTCCTTGTGACAGCTCTTTGGGAAGAAGGTTCTTCCCAGCTTTGTGAATGAAGAGGCTGGATGTGGCCAACACTGAATATCTAAACCCTGGCCTATGCTGAGGGGAGAGAGATCCATCCTTATTGCCTTGTTTCAGCAAAAAATCCTGAATAAGTGAGGGAAAGCTACCATCTTTTTGCATGTGTCTTCTCACATGATGCCTCAGTGCAATTCCTATTAGTGCTAATGGGGTAATTGGCTCCCCTCAACGTGAACTCCCTATAATGCATCCATGTAACTTGATTTGAGAGTGTAAATCCCATTACCCTGAATGGCGATCTTTTCTGCCTCTAATTTACCCATTTGATCTTGCGAGCACTAACAGCCGATCTCGTCTCCCTTTGAAAGCGATAAATAGGCATCTGACTTCCGCTAAATGGTGTTTGCAAACGTTCATAGTGGTATCACACCTCCGGGATGGTGCCCCGCTCCGTGCCCCACCCCGAGCCTGCCCTCCTAAACATCTGTGCACAAGGGATAGTGCTGCCGGGCCGCCAGCGAGCGCCTGCTTTTCGTCTGGCTCCCCGGGGCAGCCTCAGCTCTCAGCCACATGTAGCAGCTGCGTGGCTGCCTCCGTGCAGCCTGGGACAGCAGCGGGGCTTCAGGGCTCCCCAGTGACCTGGATGCTTTCTGGGGGCACACGCAATCAGAGGCTGTGGTGCTGGAGTCAGAGCAGCTGCTTGGTCCATCGGCTGCCGCTCCTGTTGGACACTGGACATTTGCAGATATAAATGAACACACTGCATCGAATGAGAACAATAAGGGAGGTGTGATGGCTTCTTTGCTGCTGACTGTGCCATCCACTATCCACTGGGTCCATTCCTCATCCCAGCTGTGCTCCCTTATTTTTCCCCTCTGCTTAAAAATTACCCAGAGGGCTCCGCTGGGATTTATGTACCTAGATACGACAAAAAAGACTCGAAGTGAACAGCTCCTGTGCAGCCCTGGAGTTTGGGGTGGTTCCTTCCACCTACTAAGCACTCACAAGGAGCAAAGAAATACGCAGAAGGCAGGAAATTAGGTTTGCAAACTGGGGAAAAAAAAGGTGAAAGGCTGCGAGAAATGTTTCCACCAACCCCACGCCTGCCAGCAACAAAGAGAAATATTTGAGCACCTCACTGAGGATGTAAGAAAATCTTTCCGCTGCCGTGGAGGATCTGAGCGAAGATTAAGGGTTGCTTTTTTTTTTTTATTTGGTTGTTAATGTCTTGATTTGTTTCCAGCTGAAATAAGTAGGGTAGAGGATAAACCAATGGGCTGTTGATTGTCTTTCTGCAATGTGGGGCTTGAAGCCAATTGGAAATGACTCCTCAGAAGGTACCATCATGGACACGGCACCAGACACCTATCCGGTCAGAATACACTGCCGATGAAAGGATGATTTCTTTTCCTGCTCTGCCTCATAAGAGGATATTCTCGCTTCTCCACATGTGAAGGGAAGATGGGTCCCTCCCATGGGGAATGTTACTGCTGGCCACCACTTCCTCTCTGAAAGCCCCATTTGAAAAGGAGGAAATAGTTGGTGGAGGAAGTTCCTGAAAAGGAATCTTTCAAATCCTTATTTTTGTCAGGTTTTTTTCAGGGGACACCCAATACGATGGAAATAATTGGTGGGGCTGCCTCAAGTGATGGAAAAATTGCAGAAAACTGCAAAGAGTGTGACAGCAAGAAAACTGGCTTTTTCTCCATTTATTGTACAATATTTATCATCAACCCGCTTTGTATATTTTGCTTTCTTTTGTGTAATCTTATCATCACTGGGGTTGAAAACGATGTAATTTTTGCTCCTTTGAGTAGTTGCCAAAAAAGCACTTACGTCGGAGTATTAGTGTATCATTTGGCTAGCACATCACATAATGGTTTTTTTACAGCAAGTATTTAACCGTGTTTTCATCCTGTGGGAAAGAATGATGGGTCTGTTTTGTAAAAATAAGACCTTGTGGCAATGTGGACATGCAAGAGATAGAAACATAATGCAACAAATTAGTTTCAACACACAGAAATGAAGTAGTCCAGGCTCCATATACATTCAGCAGTGCTGGTTTTTTTCTCTTTCTTTTGTCTCTCCTATTTTTTCTTATTCTGAAATGTATTGTTGGATTTTATGGGAAAACTTTACAAGCAGAAACTATTGGAATTCATAAATAGTCACCTACTTGGTTTGGGCATGAAGGAGATGTTATACTTGTGTGTATATATATGTTTATGTAATGTATGCACACACACAGGTAAAAATAGTATTTATGAGTGCATCACAGAGAGATAGAGTAGTTGTTGGTCCCAAGCAAGTATGATAAAATTCACCCTATTTTTTTGACTCAATGCAAGTTCATGGTGTTGTAGCAAGAACTAAATTAGCTTTATTATAGCCTGAACAAATACTTTAGGTTTTAGCAATGGAAACAGTATTGTGAAGCAGAAGAAATCTGATCATTCTAACTTCATTACAGAAAATGAAGACCTGGAGCAAAAATTAATTTGTCTTTAGGTGCTTTGGAAATAATCAAGCAGTTAATCATTGCAGTTTGAGGTGATCCCATCATATCCCTCTCAAATAGTGGTTAAGTGAGTCTATTACAACCTGAAATCCACCATTATCTTGAAGACCATTCATGCTGTGATCCACATCTTTCCAATCTGCGTGTTTCACAACTTGCCCCAAATAATGGTCACTTCTTCTGCCAGAAAAACGTTAGAGTTGCTCTTCCGAAGTTCTCCCCTTCTTAAACTTTGTTCTATGTATTAAAATGTCCCAGTAAGCTGTGACTAAGATTTCTTTTTCTTTGTATGAAAAAAATTCACCAGGTTATCTCTCAGCATTTGCTGCATAATCTGTTTGATGTCCACCTTCCTTTTTTCCAGCAGCCACTCACCCATTTGTGCAGCTACATGCACATTTCTATTTTGTCATGTCTGAATACAGACCCAGAGTCTGGAGATGCCAAGTACGTGCCTAACTTTACTTATGCAAGAAGGAGTGGAGTTGAGCATATGGCTACATGGTTCCTACGTAAAATAAAATATGCCACTCAGCAAATTTATTAGGGCTTTATAGTGAGTTATCATCAGTAGTTGCACTAAAATACAACTCAGAAAAAAAGACTCCATAGCAGAGACTTCATGATGGAATAGGCTTTTTGCATGTCTTGTCTTTGCTAATTTACAGCATTCCATAACTTCCAAAAGCATCTATGAATTGTTCTCTGAAAGCCTTTAATCCTGAAAGGTACTGGGAAACCACACTGCTTGTTGGCTGAGTCAAGGTGCTCAAAACCTGCCCTTTGGGTGCCCAGGTCCTTTCTTTGAATTAAGGGCTTTTATCGTAACAAACGCATGCTTAGGGAGGGTTTCTCCTGCCTGCCTGCCTTTGTACTTCAGGACTATTCTGCTTTGAGAAACTGGAAAGCCCCTGTTGCACTGCCATAAATGAGTCATTAGAAAAATGAGATGGGAGAGGGGGGATGAAGACTATCCTACACATCTGCAGTCCCAGTAAGGAGATGTGTGAGCCATGGCTTGCAGGAAAAAGATGCATCCAGTGTTTTCCAAACATTTGCTGTCCTAACCAATCTTGCTCAAGTTGTCAGCAGAGCTTCACCTCTCCTGTGCTATAAGAAGAATGATCAAAAGCAAAGGTGAGTCAACGGTGACTAAAGACCTTGCATAAATTCCTGACAAATGGCTGGCAGGGGAGATACATAGCAGAAACATGAAGCAACCTGGTTTTACTTTGAGCAACACTTTATCTTCACTGAGACATCACCGCTGTGTTATATCATTTCCTCCCCAGGCATGACCATGGAAGAACAAGACCTTCCCACAATGGGACAGCACAAGGAACTGGGATATTTTTCATGATTGTCTTGGGAGTGCCACCAGCCATAACAGAGAAAAGACTTGGGGCAGGAGGTGTAACACAGGAAGAAGAGCTAATAAATGACCTTTGCAATGGTGTGACCAAGTCAAGCCCACCAAAAAATGATAGGTGAGGAAAGAGATGGTTCAGGAGCTGTGTCCTGCCTGAAGGGCATAACCAGGCAGTCAGGCAAATGGGAGTAAACTTGCCACACTGGATTTTTTTGGAGGGCTTGTGTTACCCTTGATAAAAATCTCACTGGTATTTGGGGTAGAATAGCTCTGATGGACACTTAGCTTGGCTCTCCTTATGCTCTTCCATTACTGTTTTGCCAAAATCCTAGCATTGAATTACTCTTGCCCCCAAAAAACCAAAAAGAACCACAAGCCCTGGCCTGGATACACGTCCCAAATTTTTAGGCATTTTTTTCAACATGTCTGCAGAAATAACTCTGCTCCTAGTGAAGCAGAGCTCCTTCAGGGTCCCGCATTCTTGCTATGCCAGCCATGTGTAAGCTGCTGCTGTGCCCTGTCCCCTGCTGAGCCACTGTTATGTGGGGGCAAAGCCCAAACATGTGCAGCCTGAGCACAGCAGTGACTGTCACCACACATCTCGAGCCTTCCTTGTAAAACTCTCGGGAAGATATGTCCTGTGCAGAAAGAGGATTAAATAAAATTTAAGCTTCTAGAAGCAGCCCTCTGTTTTTTTGGTTTTTTTGTTTTTTGTTTTTTCTACTGGAGAAACGCCTCCTTACCCCCAGTGAATTCATACTGATTTTTAGAAAAATATGCTCTTTTCTAGGACCTTGTAAGATGGCAGGAGCCAAAGGATTGTGCAGAGCCTTGTGTTGCAGTCAGAGTTCAAAAAGGTGAGTTCCCCTGGGAAGGAAAGATTGGTTTTCTTCTTTAATGCCGTCTCTTGTTTAAACTTAGAGATTTGAATGGCCCATTTCTCTTTTCTTTTTTTCTTTTTTTTTCTGAATATGTTTATCTTCATGTCTGAAATATTTTGTGAACTTTGCTTTGTGAACTTTGCTTTTTCATCCCTGTAAAGGGTATATCTCTTAGATGAGTTCTTGTTTCTTGCATTTTCCATCTATAACTGCAGAGATGTAAGAGAAAGAACATTTTTATAGAGCAGTTATTTGACATGAAGTTATGGTAAATGTATTTGCTCTGCCTGTTTCCTCTTTGTATTGACTTTCCATTAATATCCTGGCATATGTATACATATACATGTATGTGAATATGACTGGCAACAGATAAAATAAGCTAATGGCAGAGAATGCTGAGGGGTGAGGGGCAGCTTTACACTCTTTTCAGTGTGTTTTTCTAAACCTTTTGACCACCTAAATGGGTATAAACAAGCATGTGACAGGTATGTTCTCTTGGAGCCAGATGAAGGATTTAAATTTCAGTTTTCTGATGACAAGTGCTGTAAGGAGTGATTCAAGTGATGAAAATTAGTTGCAGAAAATGAAAAAAATGTATCCCAAACTTTACTTGCTGTTCATAGGGAGAAAGCAAAATTCATTAAACGAATAATTTGATCCAAATGATTTGTCCAGTTGCTGAAGGAGCTAGCAGGTTGTCAGGACTCGTGTATTAGTTTGGTTACAACTATAGTGATGAGGAATGCAATGCAGAAAAGCTGGGGGTTTATTAGAAGGAAGGAAAAACAATTCCCGAGATGCTATATTGTTTTCTTGATGTTTCTGAATGAGTGTTGCTGAACATCGGGGCTGGTGCACTCAGCAGAGGGAAAACGAGGCTGGTCACCACAGTGGGCAAGGCATGCTGGGGCTGTGCACACCCCATGCAAGGGTGTTAGGAGAGCTTCTCGTGGTCCCCTCTGCTGCAATACAGAAAATATCTCTCATCCTTTTCCACCATGAAAGGGGGAAGGGCTGACGGAGGGTTGTTGGCGCTGCCCCTTTGGAGATGGACGGATGTGGGGGCTGCTGGTGCTGCGGATGCTCTGCCTGCTCCAGCCTCACCACCTGTGTCACTAAGAAAAGGCTTTTCCAGTCTAAAAATAAGCAGCTGGTGTCTGGAGTCTGTTTGTGGGAGCGTGTGTCTGATATGTAATTTGAACTTGATTGCGAGGGCCTCGTAACCTCCCCTGGAGCCAGTGCTGCCACCCTGGAGCCAGCTCCACTCTCCCCCAGGTGACCAGGCTGTTTGTGAAGCTGGGCTCCTCGGCCCAGGGGTGCTCCAGCTTCCCACCTTGCCATTCAGGGAGTTATTGGGCAGAGAAGGCTTCACGGCACATCATTCTTTTTAACTCTTCTCCCACTGCTTTGCACTGAGCTTCTGAAACCAATTTGTTTGGCAGCCAGTGAAACTTGAAATGCTGAGGATGAGGAAGGGAAGGGAGAGACCTGTAATTTCCAAGAGTGAATCTTAACTGTGAAAGCTTGATGTTTGCTGCAGAGCACTTTGGGAAAGCTGGTGTCTTGGGCTGCTGCTGTTATGAATGGGGCCAACTTGTAAATTCATTTCTGGATGTCATCTTTCTTGCTTGGAAACTTTTGGATCTGTAGTTCTTGACCAGAAAATCACAAGGAGAAATTTTAGCTTGTGCATTGCTTATGTGTGCTGGATGGGGCCTTTCCTGGTCCAGACTTTTAGCGCAGCCATTTGTTAGAAGAAAAGTAGTACAAATAGGGAGATGGACTGATGAGTTTTGGTATTGATCCCATCACCAAAATGCTAATGCAAAGCCTGACTGTAACCGCACTCATGGGACTGACTGAGGAGAGTTTCCATGCAGCTTGGATAAAATATGTCCATCCTGGTCCTATTTTATAGCATGGAAATCAGAGTGGGTTTGGAATATGTAGCTGGAAAACCAGGTGCAGCATTCCATTTTATCCAAATAACCAGAACTTAGAGAGAGGGGTTCTAACGGAAATGGGTTTGGCAGGAAACGAGAAGAGGCCCAGTCAAACTTCTCCAGGACCAACAAACTCCCCTGGCCTTCCATATATTTCAGAATCATCTCTCCAACTCAGGGACCCCCTTGGCTATGGGTTTTCTGTGTCACAAAGGCTGGCTCTGACAAACATTTTTAGAATCACCATCTGTCAGCTTTTCCTTCAGGGATCCCCATTTACAATAGCTTGTATCCAGGCCATGTGCAAATCCCACTGGGCTGAAACTTGGCCCTGCGCAAGGTTGGCCTGGATGCAATTAACAAACACAAAAATTATTCAATTTAGTTTGGCCAAAAATATAAGATTCTTTTGTTTGCAGATGCTGAAGTTTAGATGCCTTTCCAAACTTATCAAGGGCAAGGGAACCACTTTGGAGCAAATAACAGCCAACCAACCATTTTGGAGAAAATAACAGCCAACCCCAAAGTCATCCTAGAATTCAAATTGAACTTCAAACCTACGCACCAAATAGTTTCTGAAGCTTAGAAATGGAGTCTATTTTTTCTGATTAATTTTTGCTGCTGTCTCTGAACTTCATTGTTCTAACTGGGCTCTAGGTAGAAGCACTGAAACATCAGAAGAAGAAAACAAATCTTTGCAACATCTATGGGGGTACAGCAGGAAGTATCAGAAATCTCCTGGGAGTTTTTCAGTTCCAGGAGATTTGAAGAAATGTCTGACCCAAATCCCAGAGTTTCCAGGTTAGGACTGTCACGTGAGCGTGTTTAAATTGCTTTGGCCTGGAGATGTGGCCGGAAATCTTGTAAGATGGGGATCTGTCTTTCTTGATTGTTCATCCAGGCTCTCCATTTTTTTAGGTCTTATATCTGCAAGACTCAAACATGATAAACCTCATGGTGTTTGATTTATCTGTGTCAGAAAGACCAAGGGCTGAGTCAGCCCTGCATTCACATCTTTGTTTCCCAGTTCTCAGCAAGGTGCCAGACCACTTCATTTATTCCCATCCTCCATGCAGGTACCCTGCACAATTCCTTTCTAGGACATGTGTCCTTCAAGCATTTCTAACTCCTGTTTGCTCCACTGACCCCTGGTCCAGGGAGGTTGCAATACCTGAGCTGTGGGGTGGGATGAGGCTGAAGGAGAGGTACTCTGCACACATCCAGCATCAAGCAATTCCCCAGACTGCCTTGCTCTCAGAGAGGTAACACCGAAGCATTTTATAAAGATGACTTTTATTAGTTAAAGAGAGGCTGCCCCAGCCACCTCTGATGAAGCAAACACCCAGAGGTGCTGGGGATGTTTGGCCACCCCTTCTCCAAACCTCCCAAACCTCCCTGCCAGGAGAGGAGGGGAAGCAGATCAGGTGTGATAAGCCCTCATAGTGCCCTCTGCAGCAGCCAGGCCCGTTGCTGTCGGAGTCGTTAGGATGCTGTTAGTATGCTGGGGCTGTGCAGTTCCTCTGCCATCTTCATTCACCTTAGAAATGTGAAGTTTGAATGGTTTATCTCTATTAATCACCAGCTCAAAAAGCTTTGTGCACCAAGGGCCGCAGATAATTAACTTCACTATACTGCTTGTCTTATCAGTATCAACCTCTTGTCCTCCTGTGAAATAGTTAAAACCATCAGCCCCTTTTTACTTTTCCATTTAACTCTAATGCTTTAACACTGATGTTCTAAATGGCCCTGCGATTCATACTTATTAGACAAACCTTTCTTTCTGCATCTCTTATATTTTTTGATAATTGGCCATGTATGTTTCTAAGGGGCTCAACAGCTTTTCATGCCACTATACTCATAATTAAAGGTTTCTCACAGCCTTTCAAATTTCTCTTTACCTTCTTTTCTTTGATAAGTATAATTTACTGTTTAATTGGAGAGGAAGGAGGGGAGAAAAGTGGTAGTAGGAACAGACTGACTGCATAGGAAAAGGGTTTGTTTAACAAAATTCTCTAATTTTTAAAAATTTGTGTTGTTTCACCTTTTTTGTCCCTTGTCTTGCTGGAGCTACCATCCTTCCCACGCTGTAATATGTTGTAACAGTCCAGTGAGAGGAAAGGGGGAGGCAGGACAGAGGAGCCCTTAGGGCTCCCTAAAGGTACCATCCTGCATCTCCAGAGGATAAACAGGATTTTAGATGACCTGTTGGACCTTTTCTCAGCTCCAGGCAAGAGTGAGTTCCACTTTACCAACAGAGAGAGGATGCTTAGTCTGGAAGAGCCCCATTACTTCCATGACCATCTCTGCTTCCTTAGATGTTGCCTGGCTTGGGAGAGGTGCTTTGGAAGTCTTATGGGGTAAGGATGGGATGTGGAGCACAGAAACTCTGCTGCTCTGACAGCCCATCTGGCTCCATTTGCACAGGTCAGGCCATTTGAACTCGGAGGATCCAAAGCCTTTGGTCTTCACTAATGATACTTTGAAAAATATTATGCAATAGCTCCAATTCTAATTTTTAAATTAATGCACTCTTTCCATGTACATAGGTTCAACTGGCATTAATGCTGTTGTGGGACATATGCTAGTGTACTCTTCTAAACCCCAGCTCCCAGAGTCGTGTGATGGGAAGCTCTTTAGCTTTCCTTCAAAACAAAACATTTATGCAGTTGAGCAGAGAAGGATGGAAGTGTGACCCCAGTGCTCTGAAATGATTATACAAAAAAAACATCCAACGCTGTGTTTTGAGACTTGGGATTTTTACAGCATCTCTTGATGTGGGGAGGAGGTGGAAGCAAAGGGAAGAGAGAAGAGCTGATCCAAAATTTTTGACTGTTGGATACAGGCAACATGGTGTTGTGCTCCTCCAGTCATTGTGCAGTGACCACAGTGACCATTTCTTATCAGTGCTAGTATTGAATTGCAAAACAAGTTCATGCAGAATTCATACACTTATTTTTTAAGTGAAGAATTCATACAACCTGTGATCTATTCTAGGATTATTTTCCAACAGGGAAGAAGGAAGAAAAAGGCTGGTGGTGCCTCTGCTGTGAATAATTCATCCCATCCTACTAGCCTGGGTGGTAGGTGACCCCTTTTCTTAGCTCCCACTAGGGTTGGGGAGGAGTGCAGGATGCCTCCCACATCTCTGTTAGCTGCTGGGGGTTAATAGGGGCACTCAACACACACAAGCACACTCTAAGCAGGGTCAGGGGGCAGCCAGCACATTGTGACCTAAAATTTGACAGCTTTTACTCATTTCATGTTAGGGGACCTCACTTCTCTTTGGGCAAACTGCCTAGCCCAGTGCCTGTGCCTGGGGTGCACAGTGCTGTGGGAGCCTGGCTAGTCCCCTCTCAGCACTGGGGACAGCAATGACCCCCTGCACAGATGCACTCCTTGCCCTTATATTCCATATCCTGAATTGTCAGTATCACAAGGGGTAATGAAAAGCAACAGCATCTGTTGAGCGACCAGCCCTTGTCCCACTGCCATCTCAAGATGCTTGAAGATGCTTCATTCCAAATAATTTGTACTTTATCCCACCAGTTCCTGGTGCTGTGTTGCAGCATGACAAACCTTTCCAGCTCACCACGGGGCCCTGACAGTATCCGGGCTGCTGAAACACCAGGAGCCTGACCCTGGTCATTCCCAGGTGCCACCATTCGTCTCACCCAGGGATTTATTTTTGGTAACTGCGATGTGAACAGTGGTAAGATCTCTTCCTGAGCTCTAACCAACATCCCTAAGAATTCTCACTGATGCTCCAGTTTTCTCTCCTTCCCCAGAGACAAGGCTTTGAGGGCAATTCTCTTATCTCTGCTTGTTTTGTTTTGGTATTTTATGCAGAAGAGTGTCTCGAGGTGTCTCTCCTCCTTCCTCCTTTCCAGTTGTCTGTCTCCCTCCGTCACTTTGTCATCCTCAGCTGCTTGTTAGTCTCTCCGTTTTCCTCCTTGTCCCTAGCTGGTCCATTTGTCATTTTTTTCTCAGCAGTCCATGCTCCTTTCTCTCCCACTTCTTTTCTGCCTCTTGTTTCTGCCTTTCGTTTTTTCCCCCCTAGTGTCGGAACTTCTTTCTTTGATTCCCCCCCTCCACCTCCCACCCTTTATAGTGCTGTTATCTGTGATTTTGGCAAAGAGCACATTTATTGGGGAGGAATATCCCCATGGCAACGCAGCAGATGGTGACTTTTGATTAACTTGCCTTTTTTTTTTTTTTCCCCCGACTGCCAAATCACAATCCGTCTTTGAAATTAAATCAGGCTGTGATAGCATCAGTTGTTCTGGAGAGGGGACGAGAGAGAAACAAGACTGAAGTATTACAGCGGGAGCCAGGATGTAATGCAAATTCGTGTTTTTTAACCCCAGCAATAAAAACCCCTGTTCGTTCCGGGAGCAGGAGGGAACCACAAGAGAGGGAACAGTAAAATAAAAAAATAAGATTAAGAAAATGTTATAACCCCACATGGGCTCCTCGCTCTGACCACGCTGGAACGTGTGTCTCTGTAACACTGATGTCACTGCTTGCCAAGTCACTTGGTGCTGCTGGGCCTCATTCTGCAGCTGCTTTAACACCATTGAGGGTTTTCCTCATGCCATGGGTAGTGGGAAGAGGCCAGATTCTTAGCTGAGCAGTTCAAGCAACTATTTGTTTACAGGGGTGCAGTGTCCAAAGTGGTAAGGAAAGCATTTGCAAGCAGCAGGAGGAAGGCAAGAAAGCAGCTCCTGGAAGACATTGCAGGGAGGTGAGAGGAATTCAGGGCAAAGTGAGGAAGTGGAGGAGCTGGAAAGGGTGGATGGCATCCCTGAGCCAAGATGCTGAGTGATCAAGGGCATGGGAAAGTGAGGAGCTGCCTGTAGAGGCACCAGGGAGGTCTGAGCCTGGGGAAGGAAGGGCGCAAAGTTCTGCCAGCCACGAAGAGAGAGTTACAGGGCATAGCCCCATGGAAGATGGGAAAGCAGATACTGAAGTCAAACAGTAAAGAACTTTCTTGAATGCTTCAGAAGTGGGTGGTATTCAAGTCCCATGAGCTCCTTTGCCTGGTGCTTTTTGGAGGGGGACCAAAGGTGAACGCAACTGAGTGCTAATCATAGCCAAAGATAAAGAAGGGCTTGAAAGTAAAAGCTGCATCGAGGAGATGACTAACGACCCAGCAATTTCATGGGAACTGATGGATGGCTATCTCCAATTACTAATGTTCCACATACAGCGGGTTAGAAAGTGGTTGTCTGGTCTCAGCACTGACTGCTTTGGATGCAGTGGGTTTAGTAGGTGTGGCTAAAGGCAAATAAGGAGTCACGTTCGGTCTTGGTGAGGTTCAAATGAGATGGTGGAGTTTTACCGTAGAATCACCCAATCACAGAATACGCTGAGTTGGAAGGGACCCATCAGGATCAGTGTGTCCAAATCCTGGCTCTGTGCAGGACACCCCAAGAATCACACTGTGTGCTTGGAAGCAAAATCAGAAACAAAGTGCCTCAAGAGTTAATACACCTTCCTGTCCGGGGTTGTAGCATGGTACTTCCTGGTACTGTGGAGAGCAAGCACATATGAGCACTTGGTACACTTCGTGTCAGCCTTGAGATACATAAATTCTGTCACTAGGCCCTCTTCTGCCTTTGCAAAGAGGATCTAACGTTTTGTAACACAGCCTGATAATGCTTCTCCTGGAGGAACTCTTTTCCTAATGTAAGTTTCCAACCTGCACCCTTCTGTAAAAACTTTAAAGATATGGGGTTATCCTGTCCCTTACATTAAAAGAAATAGTAGAGGAGCTCCCACTACACTTTCTGAGAAGCAGTCCATATTCCCTTGCTCGCTAGGAGCTCTAGGCCACCACTATGTCTCTCCCACTGCTTTTTTTAGTCCAACTGGTGCTTTTCCTGCTTTGCTCCAGGAGACTCTGCAGGCTGTCTTAAGTTCTTCCAGGATAAGCTCTCTGTCCAATAGATAAAATTTTGCTGCAGACATTGTTGCTTCTGTTGGAGATCTCAGTTCAGGAGTGTTTTGTGCCTGCTGTGTGTTAGATCTGATGTTCTTTGAGGAGGAGATAAGGTTTTGGTGCAGGAGATGAATCGGGTAGCCACTGAAGCTTAATTGGCAAGAGATACCTCAGGGCCCAATTCTTCCCTGTGAGACACAGGCACAAGGGAGATCTCCGGTCTGCAGGGGTTCATGTGTTGGTGGAAAGCATCAGAGAAGTGCTTCATGAGCACAGTGGGATCTAGACCCCTGTTTGAATCTCAGATTGCTAGTCAGGGGAGTTTGACCCATGGCTCATTATGTGTAGATGGTAACCATAGTTTAGACAAGCATTTGTATCTGCTGGTTGCTGCTTCTCCCTGTTTTGGTCAGATTACCATTTGATTTCTTGTCCCAGGCACCTTGCCAGTGTCTATCTGTCCCCAAATCTCTCTCTTCCTTGCATCTCCCCCTGCCCTGCAACCATGCTCTTCTCTGCACTCGCGTGCAGCCCGCAGGGTGGTTGGCACCCAGAGCGCCTTGGTGTAGGAACCGCACGCTGCGTGCCTGTGCGCTTGCTCTGCCCCCTGCTACCATTGTGCCCCAGCTGGTAACATCCACCGGGGTGGGGGAGCTGCTGATGGATGAAAGCCAGACCTGCCCTGCGTCCCGCCCCCGCAGCTCATCCCCTTCGCACAGCATTTGTGTCCTGAGCGTTCCCAGCACGGCGAGCGTGGCATCCGCAGGGCTGCGATCCAGTCCGTGGAGCCGCACAAAGCAAACCGGCTGTGACACCACGGCACAGCGCTCGGGCCTCTCCGGCTTGACACCACGTCGTTATGTACTGATGCCATGACACCAGCGCTCAAAATAGAATCAGGACAATTTGATTTCCTGCAGATCTCGGGATGGGGTCATAAAAACGGAGACTGTTCTGGAGAAATGGGATAGGGTGGAAATGTTTGTAGTGACATCACAGCCAGTTCCATGCCAATGGCCTCCTACTGCTGCAAACATGTGATTGTGATTTTGCTGCACGCTCCACCAGAAAAGTGCCAGACTGGTCGGGGAGGGAGGGAAAGGGAGGGAGGAGAAGGGGCGGAAATATTCTGTTTTTGTATCTCAATTCAAATATCTGACAATAGACTTGCAGCCCAGGGTGCTGAGTGATCAGGAGTGGGACCATGTTGCTGAGGCTGCTGCCAGATCAGCAGAGTTCAGGGTGTTGCAGCAACCTAACTGAGGGCTGAATAAGGACCTTTGATTTTATGGTGGAGGGTCTTGGTCTGCATTGGTGTGCTTTATTGGAGAGTTGGGTGGTCTTGTTGTGCTCACTCTTCCTCACTAGTCCCATTTGCGTCTAACGTCACTTTTCTTGGCAAGAAGAATGTACAGGCCTGAAATATGGCTACAAAAGCAACTGCAGAGTTGTTGTCTTTTAGGGACTCCCATTATAGAAAAGAACAGATCTCAGTGTTGGAGTTTCACCCATGAAGCAGGAAGCAGCAGGAAGGGATTTAAGTGGAGATAGAGGCAGAAAGAAGGGAGAAAAGAGAGGGAAGAAACAGAAGTCAACACAGAAAATAAAACTAGCTTGTGCCTGAGGGCATTTCAGGAGGAAATCTCATGCCCATTGCTCAAAAAATGGCACTGATTGCTGGAAAGCCCATCATGGTAGCAAGGTCCCTCCCGAGAAACAGCCAGTGGAGATCTGCCCTGGCTGTGTCCAGCAATGGGGGCTGTGGGGAGGAGCAGTATCTGCCGGGGGGACGGGAGACCAAAGGGATCCAGCTAATGCACCCGTCTATCAGATTAGGCTGTCAAAAACCAAACCACTTCCATCACTGCCCAAGAAGAGACTCTCACTCCCTGCTTAATGGGATGTCGGTCCTGTTGTTGTCACTCCAGGGAGAGGGGCTGCTGCCACCACAGTGTGCAGCAGGCTGTGAGTTTAAAATCCTATTAGACAGGGACTAACAGTTGCAAAAAGAAAGCAGGTATCCCCTAGTGGGGACTTAAAGATGTTTAGACGTAATTTGATTTTCCAAGCAGATGTCATTATTGTTAAACAGTTGCCCACTTGATATGTTCAAGTTGTTGGCTGTAATTGCTAAAATTAGCAGGTCTGCATAGAGCAAAGGTCAGTCGGTTAATATCGTGATTTAGTATTTTATGAAGTAATTCCAAATGCTTTTATGTATGTTTTTGTTTTTGCAGCCTAAGCCCACATTAAAGTAGTTGTGGGCCATGCTAATAAAATAATGACTCAGCCTCTCAGCACAGGCTGCCAGCCGGGCCCGGCAACGGTGCTCGAGCCACCTTCGGTCCCTGCTCTGCCTGGTGCCTCGGGCCAGCCAGGGCCCCACGTTTGGTTTGGAGCTGCAGTCAAACAGGAGGCTTCCAACTGCCCCCCACAGTGTGACATCTTCAGGCAGGGCTGGGGCTGGAAATGAGCCCATCAAGTCCAGCAGTGACTGGAAGGATGAGGGACTGGTGAGCACAAGGATCTGCCGCGGGTACCTGTGGTCTTCTGAGGTGGATCGACTGCACATGCAAGTGCATGCAAGCACCTTCAGCCATGAACACACCTGAAAGATTCACCACTGACCAGGCAAGGTCCCAAAATACAGCTTTTTAGGGGGAAGATGCATTTTTTGAAGAGGAACAGAGAGCTGGGATTGGGCAAGGCAAAGACTCACAGTTTGTGCTGTGGCTGGTTGGACATCTGGGGTTGCTTCCTCCGGCACTGCAGCTGCTAAATGGCATGAGAAAAAGCTTTAAAAAAACTCCTTGAAGGTGTTGGGGGTTTCCTGGCAGGCTCAGTGTGAGTCTGATCCCATGTCCTGGGACAGAAAACAGTTCTCTTCCAAGGCAAGGTTTGCTGGGGTTCACTTACCTTTCTCTGTAACAGAGATACAACCCATTCCCAGGGGTAGTTTGGGCACACCTGGCAGATTTCTTGCTATTGCAGGAATGCAGGACTTTGCTAATGCAGTCTGACCTGCTCTTTTACCACCAAACTTTTATGACTGTCTTTTTTTTTTTTTTTTTTTTTTTTTAAATCTCAGACATTAATTTCAGAAAGTGCTGAGAGGCATTCTGTGGCCTGCAGTGCACAAGAAGATATGGTAGAGGACCTGTAGATCCTCCTGGACCTGACACTTACTGGGTAAGCTGGGTCCCTGTCCAATCTGCGTTCCCATAGTCCTGGTAGCAGGTTTTGGTATGTGCAGCTGCCAGAGCTGCCCCAGGAACTCTCTGCGGCTACAAGCAGCAACAGACACACTCTAATCCAGGGGATGGGAAAAGGAAGAACTTGCTCTTAGGTGCTGCCTTAGACACCGACACAGGAGAAGGAACTGGTGACCCTATACAGGACAGATCTTAGATATGTGTAGATTTGCATATCTTGGTCTCAGATCAAGAAATATTTTGTGCATACATAAAAATATCCCATTAGAGACAAGACTGAAGAAACATTTTAGCACTAGAAAGCTGAAAAGGTTGAGGAGCTGGGAATTCAACTCTGGTCCAGATTTCAAAAGATGTTATTTTGATCAAAGACCATTTCAGTTTCCAATCCAAAATATGCAGTTTGGGGTTTTGTTGATTTTTTTAAATTTGTTTCGGTCTTTTTTTACCTTGGACTTCCTCTGAAACAACATAAGGTAAATTCAAGAAGCCATCTCTCATGAACATGGTGTCCACAGAGCATCAGTAAAAACGTTTACTTGCATTTGCTCTGACCAAAACAGTATTTTTATACCAAGCCCTTTAAATCTTTGCAGTTCTCAGAGTCCCAATGGCTGTAGAGCTGTGGCTCCCAAACTGTGGAGGAGTAGTAGACAGGCCTTGTCCCAACACTGAGGTTTTCCCTGCTCCCATCACTGCTGGCCTCCCTCCATGAACCCAGCATGCAGTTAAGCTTCTACTTGCCTCCAGTGCTGTCTTTTGCTCGCTGGGAGAGGGATTTAATAGCCCTTAACATAACAAATACAGTTCTGGTCTCTTTTTCCAAGGTGGACATGGCATCAATTGCTAAGGAAGGTGATTTAAGCAACATTTGTCTTTTAAAAAGTAAAAGGCTTTAGATAAAGGGTGTCAGTATTCAGGCTAATTTAACTTATTGCTTAATGTTCAGAGACCTTCACTAACAACACTACCTCACAGGCTCCTTCAAAGCATGAGAGTCTGTTATTCCCATTTTACAGCAGAGGAAACAGATGCAAAGACCTGCCCAAACACAGGCAGCAATTGCAATCTGGATTAGAGTGAAAATGTCCCTGAAAACCAGTTCCAGTCTCCAGGGAGACATCAGTGGGTAGGGAAAGCTGGGAAACTCAAGGGGATGTAGCGTGGGACCGAAACTAAAAGGCGTGTAAGATTTTAAACGCCCAAGGTGATCTGGCCAAGCAAGAAACAAGGCTCAGCAGTTCATGTCAGCACAGGGGAGGGTGGAAACGTGGGGAGCGCGTTCCTTTGCTCAGTGGAAGACGAAAGCAGTGTGCTGGCAGGCTGTGCAAGAAATGCATTGTGAACTGGCTCTTGCAGCTGTGAGCAAGACAATAAGTATGGTAAAAGCACCATCTGAGTCCCCACATCCAGCTTTGCACAAAGAGGGAGCTAAAATCAGCCCCCTGGAATCTGTTGGCTCGTGGTTTGGATTTAGCTCTTTGTCTTTGAACAACTGCAAGCAGAGAGGGAATATAGATTGTCCCAGTTCAAGAGTCAAATTCACCTTTTCCCTGTTCACTTTCAACCCCTGAGCCACACAGTACTTCCCTCGAGGTCTTTGGTCATAATTTGCAGGGCATTCTCAAGAAAGCCCCAATTTTCTTTTACAGTCTGAGGAATGAAATTTTTTTCCTTCCTTCGGTTTTCCTATGCCATTCCCTCTCCTCTGTGCTTTGCATTTTCCACTGAACCTCGCCTACTTTCTTGCCAGTATACAGAACCTTTTTTTCAATGAGTATGCATCTTCTGATAAACCAACAGTAGGATGTTCTTCATTTATATCTCAGGGTTGTGTATGAGGGCCACACAATTCTTTCAGCTAGTAGACAACACTGGCATTTCAAAGAGTGGGAAGGGGACCTATAGCTTGTCATAGAGTTGTCTTACCTGTCCATGAACCAGCCTGTCTTCTCTTGCTGTATTAATCAACTTGGTCTCTCTGGCAAACCGGCCAAAGTTGCTTTCACATATATCTATGATACCTATTAGCTGAACAAGCACTATCTATCACCTTATACAGGCTTAATAGAGTCCCACTCTTTAATTTAGCCTAACCATATTTTACCTGTGAAGTGCTTGTTCCCCATTGAAAAATCTGCATTGGTTGTGCCATGAACTCAGCATTTATTAATACTGCTTGCAGTAGATCACATCTGTTGAGCTATAAGAGCATATTCCACAGTTTGCAGTTAATGCTTCTGCTAGCAACATTAAGAATTCAGGGTCTCTGTCCCATTGATTTTCACAGACTTCAGCTGGCCACCTTCTTCAACTTCCTTTCTCTCATGCCCATTCTCAAAGATGGGCCAGCTGGTGATTGTCTTGTCGTTGATCACTTTAGTATAGCTTACCATTGTTCTGGGACCACGAGGCCCAGTTGTGGTTTCACTAAAGGTGTAGATGGGGAGCTTTCTGTGGCTGAATGAACTCCATGGCATAAATGACTCCCAGAGGAAGTACATGGGCTGGAGCTTCCTCCTCTTCCACTTGTACTGTGCTGGTTTTCACCATTGATTCTGATGTCCAAGGGGTTCCAGAAAATACAATCCATGCAAATGGATCCAAAGAACTCTTCTTCATGGGAGAATACATGAGAACCAAAGAGGACATTGTAAAGCTCCTGTGGACTTCTGTGGACTTCTGTGGACTCTGCTCTCCTCAACAGACTGTGTCATAGAGTGATCGCCTCTGAGGGCCAGACAAAACCTCATGTGCTTCCAAAATTTCTTTGAATTCCTTCTCAGCTTCCTCCTTGTTCCTGGGGTTCTTATCAGACAAGTTCAGCCTGAGGAGCTGAACTTTGATGATCAAATCCAGGGTTGTCCTGCATCTGTTTCTGTTCCCTGGATTTGCCATTCCTGTGGGAAATACAGTATCCTCACAGGGAATCATTGCATGAAGAAGGTCTCCAAAGAAGTGCCAGTAATCAGAACTCATCTGTCTGTAACACAGTGTCATAAACACCAACTAATAGCAGCATGTGTTGCAGATCACTGCCCTCTTTTCCATTATCCCACACTTTGGGAAGGAGACAAGAGCCGGCCAGACCAAAGAGCATATGTGCAGCGTATGAGCTGGCTGCTGTCCTAACATACATCTCATGTGTGGGGCCACGAAGGAAAGGGGCACCATGTCAGCCTGGAGAAAGCAATGTGGCAGAGAGAGGAAGGCGACTGAGCTGATGTAGTGGGGAAGGTCTTTGTATTGCTGGTGTTCTCACTGGTCAGTGATGGGCCAGTAGTATGGAGATATTTGTCATATTTGGGCAGGAAAAGTTGCTGTAGGGAAGTCTGGAGGCTGGAGCTGAAGGAAGCACAAAGCAGCAAAGGAGCTTGTGGTCCTGTGGGCTCACCTGGTTGGGGAGATCTTGCCTTTTGTCTCTTCCCACACAGAAGAAATTTTCTTAGTTACAGGGTGGTTGTGCCACACGAATTATTTTTCTGTAGCAATGGCAGAAGTATTTTGGGCCCAGCAGCAAGTAGCTGCTGCCCATTTCAACTCAGTGTTCTTTGCAGTCCCAAGGCATCCCAAAGTGATCTTCTACACTGAGGGGAGAGCTAAGGCTTCATGGCTCACTCACAGTGTGGTGCTGTGCTTCAAAACAAAGGGACTTGTTTCTTTGGGCTAGTGGTTTTTTAAGATTGTCCATTGGACTTGAGGGGGAATCCAAGCTTACCACCCACAAGTCCCCAAAAGATGCCAACAGCTCTTAGCCACTTCCAGCATGGTCCACGTGCAGATGCTTGGCAGAAATTTCAAGAGAAATTGCTGTTCCTACTCTCTGTTATCCAGAAGGGAAAATGGGATATCAGAAAAGTCTCTTGGAGAGGGTCCCAGGCCAGTTATCTACTGCAGGGAGTGGGACTGTGCATGGAAGGAAGGAGGTGACTCTGCTTTATGCTGTGCCTTTGCAAAGCATCTCCTCCCCTATTTGCTTTTGATGATGAGAGCCCATCTCAGACTGGCTGGCGCACTGGGTTATCTGTCTTGGATTTAGTGCATCCTACCCATCTGAAAAGTAGGGAGTGTTTTTCTCCTGTCTTCCCCGAACAGAGGATGCTCACTGCCTGTCTGTCTGCTGCCTGCAGCAGGCGTCAGAGATTAGCAGCCATTCAAGACAGGCCACTGCTGTGAGCAAAAGGGGTTTGCAAGGAAAAAAAGAAAGGAGAGGCAGGGAGAAAGGGAAATGAGACATGCACACACCAAGTAACTGGACCCAAATTATCCTGGCAGTCCCATCCCTAGAAACCAAGGCTTTGAAATGAGAAATGTTTTTCGTATCTTAAATCTCAAGTACAAACAATAAAAACCAGCCCAGACTGTGTTCTTTGAAGAGAAAGTACGAGTGACCTGAACAGTGGTTATCAGCAGCGTCATTAAGATAAACCCTTAACATGATTTAAAGCATCCGAAACTGAAGGCAGCACTTTCAGATACTAACAAAATGGTCTGACATTGGGGATGAAAATCAATAGTAATCTGATGTCACTAAAAATACTCAAAAGTGTCCCATGGCTGATGGAGGTGAGATTAGTGTAAATATTTGTATTCTAATCAGTGGCACGCGAGGGCTGGAGGCGGCCTTTCTGTCTATTTAATTAATGGAGTGGCTTTTTAAAAGGATCCTAATCATATGTGATTGTATCTGCTTATCAACATTTTTGCTAATTAGATGATATGGAGGCAGTCACTCTGCTAATTCCCTCATCCAAACAGCATATCCTGCACAGATAAAGTACAGTCTCTTTTTAATAAGAAACAATCATGAGACAGACTAACCTTAATGGTGCTTATTATCCGAGGATCTTTGGGATTTTCTTTTCTACCCACCCCCTCCTTCCTTTTCCTTCATTCACTGCTTCAGTATGCCAGATGGATGTGGATGCAGCAGTCCCTGTCCCCCCAGTTCCCTGCTTCAGGCACTGCCATGTCCAGCCTGTTCTTCCCTTCCAGCCAAGCCTTGGGTCTGCAAGGGTGGGGATTGTCAGTCAGGTCAGGATGGGGAGCAAAACACAAGACACCAAGCAGCAAAATGTCCCAAGATTTTGGTCACCCAGGCCACAGATGACCCCAATGGTGCAGCCTCAAATCCTGACCTTACTCTTGGCATACCAATGAGCCCTAGTCCAGAAAGGATTGAGTGCCTCCGAGTTGGGAAAATACGTTTCTATTATTATTTTTTTATTATTATTACATTAGATATTAGGAAATATTTCTTTATGGAAAGGACTGTAAATAACTGGAACAGGCTGATGCCTATGGCAGTGGCTGAGTCACTATCCCTCAAGGTATTTAATAGCCGTGTAGTTGCGGCACTGAAAAATATGGATTAGTGGTGGTCTTGGCAGCACTGGGTTAACGGTTGTAGTCAATGATTTTAAAGTTCTTTTCCAACCTAAACAATTATTATTATTGTTGTTATTGGTGTTACTATTATGTTTTCTTCTGTTTTAAAAGGGTCTGAGGGCAGAGGGGTTCTACATGAATGGTTTCTCACTAGCCCCGTTGATTCTGTGACAAGGCCGGGATCCTTTTATCTAAGCCAAACACGTCAGAGACATTTGTTCCAAGTTCTTCGACTATCCAAACAAACACGAGTCGTGCTTCGCTCCACCAGTCAAACTGTCATCAGATGCCCCCCTGTGGGGCAGCCCTGTTGGAGGGGACGCTGTGCTCACCCTTGGAGCCGTGTTCCCGGGGAGCATGGTCAGGGATGGGCGCATTGGGCCGACCTCTTGCTGGGGCGTAAGAGAGGGACCTGCTTGACTTCAGAACAAGACTGAAAAATAAATTGCAAACTTGCCCTCAAGAATGTCTTCTCACCTCTCAAAATACAAAAGCAATGGCTAGGTAAGGAGAACCTGTCACGAATGTGTGTAGTGCCATCCCAAGAGCATCTGGATGGAGCAGAGGGGAGAAGGGTAGGTGCCTGGTGCTTAGTTTTGGGAGGTCAGGAGTTTGCCTGCTGTTTTTGCAGCTGTGAATGTTGAGCAGAAAAGGTTTAAACGACATGGATTCCCCAATCCATGAGCAGGACGGAGGGTCAGCATATTCTGTGCATTGATCCCATGTGTTGGGCTCAGCACAAAGGTTGGCTGTGGGGTAGGAGTTGGTGTGGCTCTGTGGAGTGCTGGCTGGGAGGGATGCTCAGATTCTGGGACACAGAGCTGATAGAAGATCCAGGGAGCTGGGTCTTTATCCGGCTTTTCTAATACTCAGGTTGGGGTTTGAGACTACACCAAGGTTCAGGCAAGAAGACAACCAGCTCTTCTGAGTGATGGTGGGGAAGCACAGGAACCTCACAAAACCTCTTTTTTGAGGTATGAAATCAAAGAGGAGGCCTGGTCTTACTTAGTGGAGTGAGTAGTGGGCCTGAGATGTTTTTCATGTTAGATCATTCCTCACGCCTGGGGCAAGACCTTGCTCCAGTCTTCGAAAGTTCAAACGCTGCTGTAATTCGTGTCCATGGACTCTGACCCCCGCAGAATTCAGAGCGCTTTGGTTTCATCGACAGGGTCATCTCCACATGTCATCTGCAGTATCCTCGTCCAGACATGGCTGTGCTGAAGTTGTACTCAGCAACACAGTTGGCCGGTCCTTCCACCATTCCTCCTCTTTGGCACGGTCCCTGGCCCTCCATCCTCTCCATGCTACGCCCAGGAATTAATTCAGTGTTGACCGCTTTCCCAGAGCAGTTTCCCGTTGCTAGTTCCATGACTGAGGGCTACGTCTTGAAAAGAGGAGGGACTTCTGGGCCAAGGATTGCACTGCAAGCCGTTGAGTCCTGGGGCTTAATGAGGCACTGCTTATCAGCAGAGTGTGCTTATCTGGAGCCTGCTGATGGTGTACCTGCTCCAGCCCCATCGTGAGTGAACATGTTTTACCACCCAGTTGCAGGGAGCCGGGAGCATGGTCAGATGGCACAGTTCAGCTGATGTGTGGTAACTCGTGAAGCCGCAGCAACTTTATCACTTCACAACATCCATACATAGCCACAGCCGTGAATCTTCTCAGGGGGAGAAAGGATGATGAGTTACTGTTCTGGGATTTTCTCTCTGTCTCCAGTCAGTGGGAAGTGGTATGTGGAGCATTCATTTAATAAACCAGAGGGGAAAAGCTGTAGATCAACTTCTCATTATTTCAGTGCTGGCTCACGCCATCACTTGGGCTTGTGCCTGACAGTTCAGTGTGTTATTTGAGGCCACTCAAGCATTCTGCAGAAATGATGCCACCCTCTTCTGAAAGTGTGGGGTTCATCCAAATGGGAAGGGCCTGATTCCATTAGTAGCTTCACCAGTGCTAGTTTCATCTCAGTTTTAGGCCTGTCTGTGAAGAAGGTATTCACTTTGGAGACTAGTCCCTGTTGAGAGCCAGTACTCCAGCAGGAAACCTTCTGGAGATAGTTTTGCTGACGTGGACCTCTGAAGTAAAGCAACTATGGGTGGATAAAAATGCACCAGTGGTGATGGTTTGCAGTGGAAGGGGGGAGTCCAATGTGGTACATGACTTAGGTGAGGGTCCTGGTGATGTGCACATAGACCTGAAGCCTCTTGATTAAAAGAAGCAGTCTCTTTCTCTAGAAGGTTGGAGGCATAGTAAGGGGCCATATAAGTGTTTGTCCCCCAGTATTTGCTAGTGTGTTATACCTACATCCAAGAAGAGGGGCCTGAACAAGCCATTTAGCATGTGGGGGACTGATCAATTATGGATTATTTTACTGGGAGTAAAGAAGGGAGAACAGCCCCTGCTAAAGCTGTCTGGAAGCCTGTTCTGCTCCTGCCTATGGGCACCTGGTATATGGGGCTGCCAGGAACAGTGAAATTTCCACACTGCCTCAGCAAAGGTTTAGTCCAAGTTTATTGCTGAGATTAAAAGACCGGAGAATATAAATTGTAAATGTGATGACTTAAGAGCTCATAAATTCGGCATACAGTCCCGTTCCAGAGAGCTTACACGCAGCGCAGCCACACTGCCTTGGGCTCATGAGTTGTCCTTGCTCCTGTTGCTCAAACCCCTGCTCTCGAGAGAGCCCTTCTGCCCTGCCTAGCTCCCAGTGCATCTGGCTGGGGATGCCATCCTGCCTGTGCACACTGAGTTTGCTGCTTATGTACAGGCATGGACTCCCTGCCGCTGCTTCAGCCCAGAAACCAGTGCTAGTGCTGGACAAGCTTATGCCACTTGTGTCCCCCACCTTGGAGCTCGGTGACCCCAGTAAGCAGAGGGCTGAGGAGAGCTTTTTGGAGGAGCGGTTAATGTGTCAAGCTGATTCTGGTGTGCGTTGTCATTAGTTTCCTATAACTGGGTCATGGCTGTCTCTGAGTTTGTCCGGGACAAAGTTCCTTAAATAAATTGCCTAGGTGTTGTAAGCACCTTTGTCATTACGTGCTTTTTCCTCTTTTCCTAGGAAGATAGAGAGCTGGAAACCAGCCTGCTCCTAGGATTGGTCCAGCCCACGCCAAGGACACAGCTTTTAGTCTGGGAGCCCTAACTGAAGTCGACGTGTGGGTGCAGCACCCAGTGCCAACCTGCTGGCAGCAAAGCTTATGACACAGTCTGAGCAAGGAGAGCTGGAGCCAAATCCTGGAAGGACTCCAGAAGATGCCACGGGGTGACTTTCTCTCCAGTCAAGTGCACCAAGCTCCCAGTACGCAGTAAGTGTGGAGGGGGTGGGCTCAGCAGCTGGTTGGTGCAGACCTCGTGGATCCCCATCCTTGTGCAAGTGTCCAGGGGTCAGTGCTTGGGGCAGGCTGTGCTTTTGCATGGCTCAGGGTAAGCCCCAGACTGCAATGGCATGTGTGGGTCAGTGCCAAGTCTTCTTTTGGGCACCAGGGCTCATTTTTAGGGGCCAGCACAGGGGCCAATGGCAGTGCTTGCAACAATGTACACCAACCTTTCAGCGAAGCCAAGTCCTCACGTTCCTTCCATGTTTCTCTTAAGAAAGTGGTTTGGGCCTCCCAGATGGCATTGCTGGAGGTTTCCCATTTCCCCAGGTCCAGGCCTGGAGCAGACAGTTTCAGCAGTGCTTTGTCTCAGGGATGGCTGTGTGGCTCCAGCCCCTGGGGGCAGCTGTAGGTGCTGAGGGTGGTGTTGTGTACACCTGGTGTTTGCTCATTTTTCAGACTTTCTTTTACCTAATGAGCAACAGGAAAAGGGGAGGTTATATTTTTTAAATAACTTTTAATCACTGTAAAATCCACATTTCTGCTGGTTTGCTTTTTGATCTGACTTGCAGTAGATGTGGCATTGATGCCACAAAAGCATGTGCAAATGTAGGGCTGTGTGTGCAGGTTTACTGCCTGGGAGCATGGCTGGGCAGATGAAGCTCAGGGTGCATGCCCAGAGGCAGTGGTCCTGCCTGAGCAGACTCAGAAACACACTGTTGGCCAAACCACTCTGCCTTTTCCTACCCTGGCTGGAGTCTATTTGGCAGTGTTTTGGTCTGACAAGACTGTCTTCCCTTGCTTGCCTCCACCCAGACCTTTGAAAACTTTGGAAATTCACCTGAAATGTTTGCCATTCCTCAGCATCCCATTTCTGTGACCCACCAGAACTGCCCTTTCCCGGGACTGGGTTCTGAATGCAGCGCAGAGATAACGTTTAACAGGCAAGAGCAGATGAGAAGGAGATAAAGGAATAAGGGGAGGGGGGCCAAGGAGGGAGGGAAGGAGGAATGCAGAGGTATGTGGCTGCATGTTGTACTGTGTTTATGCATAAACAGGCACGCTTATCGATATCCAGATGTAAGCATGTGTGCGGGGTAATATCTCCTGAAACAATAGGCGCTGTTCGACTCGGGGAGCGCTGCCGGAGCCTCCCTGTCAGATGCTGCCTTGTTATCAGGTTGCAGCAGGCGTTCCCATCTAATCGGGGATCTGAGCCCCGTGAGCCGCACCCCGGGGTTTCGGAGCCTCTCCTCCAGCCTTCTGCCTACTCTGCTCTCTGAGGAGGGAGGGCAAGAGGGGACAAAAGGGGCCAAGCATCCCCGGGGGTGATACCCGGTGTGTCTGCCCGTCCACCCTCACATTTTGACGGGGCTGTGGGAGCTGGTGTTGCCACCACGTTTAAGCGGGGATGGCAGCGGTGTGAGACTGAGGACACGGCCAGCCCTTGTAAGGAGGGGAGAGCCTGGCCAGAGCTGCAGCAAAGTGCCCGCCTTGTTTAACGTGCGACAGAGAATGTCAGAGGGACCAAACTGGCCGCTTCACCCCCATCCTCTGAGCTGAGGCAGGACAGGGGCTGGCCCTGGAGGCCAGGGGTCTTTTCTCTTTCATTTTCTTCTGTGTTTTTAAGGAAGGCTGGAAGAGCAAAAAAGGCATATAAAACCTTCTTCCCCCGCCGCTTCCCAGCACCAAAACGCAATGACCACCAATCTTACGTGGCTCATAACTGCAAATAGCTCTGGAACTAATTAATTTGACAGTGCGGCGGCTGCTTGCCTTTTCCACCAAAATCAATTAAGAAAAGGCACATTTCCCCTTCTCCCCCCTCGCCTCCCCGAGCCGCTTTACAGTGAGGCAGAGAAGAGAAGGGGCAGCGAGAACTGGGCGCTGCTTTCCCAGGGTTCCTGGGGGGTCAGGGTGGAGAGCGGAGCGCGGGAGCGCAGTGAAAGGGGATTAACAAGGTGGAGGGAGAGACGCCGCTGGTTCTCCACAACAGGAGCGGGGATGCTCCCTGGGGACGGGTGGCGGTGGGAAAGCTTGATTGCCACATGCAGCCACGCTGTGCCGCGTTCCTCCCTCCCTCTGTCCCAGCTCCCTGAAGACCCCCGTGAATTGTCATTCCTTGCCAGTGCAGGGGGGGAATTGGCCATCGGGCTCTCACAGCATTTTTTATTTGCATGGCTAATGAGCCACTCCAGAAGGTGCTGCAAGGGAGAGGCAGGTGGGAATTTCGGCACTGTTTGCTTGCCAAGCGAGGGCAGAGGTGTGTGTTAAAAAGGGTTCAGCTAGAAATTTAGGGAGACAAATTTTGCAGGAGGCAGCGGTAGGAATCTGAGTGGGGTCTCATGCAATTTTTAAGGCTCCTGACCCTGGAGCTCCATGCCCAGGCAGGTAAAGGTGGGGAGAGTGCTGGAGGGGCTGCGGCTCCCTCTGCCCTGGGTTGGGTGTGGGGGGGATGGAGTGTGAGCTGGGGCAATGTATCAGCATCACACTGCTTCCCAAAAAATGCAGCAAGAACAGGACCGCCCTCCGTGCTTGTTCTTCTGGTTCCACTCCCAGATGGAAAAGAGAACCAGGTCTGAGGGAAATGGGTTGAGTGATGGCAGGGCTCCGTGAGCATGCAGCTCCCCCAAACACTCTTTTCAAGGGATGGGAGACAACTGTTCTTAGGACGTGGTGTTGAGACACCTGGCCAAGCTGGGTAAAACCTCCTGAGCATTATTTCTGTAAATGCCTCCATTTGGTCCATATCACATCCTCCCATCTCTACTGAAATGCCCTTCTATTAATAAATAACTCCATTCTCCATTACTCCATCTCCACAGCTCACGTTGAAGTAACTGGGAATTTGGGTTTGGTTTTTATAGACATTAGAAATAGATTTTATCTTTACTAAGGGCTCTGTCTCCACTGCACCAACCTTTGCTCCATTGCACAGAGCACAGCAGTGGCTGGAGCAGACGAAGCAGGTCACTGGGCTGTGCTCAGGATGGGGAGAGGAAGGAGAACCTCTCCCTGGTTTTGGCCAGGGCAGAAGGGGTTTAAAAGGGCCAGGTTCCTCCCTGTGCATTGGTGACCTGTGAGTACATCTCTATAGCATGGTGTAAGGCTCTTGAGAAAATAAGAGAGAAAATTTGAATGAAGAATATTTAAGAAATTGTGGATCTGACAGATTTAGTTCTCAAGGCTTTGTTTGTTTTTTCTTTGTGGTGTCTTGGGAAATACCTATCAGGAAACCTCCCCAAGTACAGTCATGGTGCTGAACCACCACATAAATTTGGGGAAGATTTTCTATTTCTAAACTGTGGGTTACAAACAATCCCTGGAAAATATTTGCGTTTTGAAGTGCATTGGTTGGTCGTGATTGGGCAGGGAAGTCACAGGGCGGCATTTTTATCCCTGGCTCAGACGGCAGCATGGTTTCTGGCATGGAAATCAGTGCATGTAAATTAGAACTGTGGTTTTGATGAATACTATCATATATGGATTGGAAGCTGATTTTCCAAGAGTAGTCATGCCAGGAAAACTTGTGCTCTCACACAGCCCCAGGCAGCAAACACAAGTGACACAAACATGGTGAGGGTAAGTTCATTTACAACTGTGACTGTTCAAAAAGTATTTCTAAAATTTGCCTTCCCTGCTGTTCCTCCCCTGTCACCCCTTCCCCCTCCCCTTCCAGCTATGCCAGAATGAGCTAGGAAGTTTGGTATCCAGCCTTACACAGCGGCTGGTGCTGGGCTGGTGGGGATCGGCGCCACGGCCGTTGCGCACCTGGGCGCAGGTAAGTCTCCGGCAGGGTGGGGACTGGATTCCTTCCCGGCCCCTCTCAGCAAACAGCTCCTGCCCCGGAGCCCTGCGTTCCTCTGCCCTTATCTCCCTGTGCAAGGCAAAGCTATAAATGTTATTGGCCATGAAGTTATTCATCCCCTTCAAAGTTACGCATATGCAAAGCAGGCTCTCCTGCTGGAATGGGAGCCCTCGTACCAAGTGTGAGTGTTTAAAGGTGGGGGGTTTTTTTAAATTAAAATCTCTAAGAAAGAAGTGCATTAACATATAGCAACATTAATAGCACTGGATCTGTGTAAACTTAATTATATATGTTACCACAAGTAAACAACCAGAGTATTTCTTACAAGGTAAATACACTCTAGCTCCAGGGATGGCTACATTGAGGTGCAGAGCAATGGCCCAGCTGGTCCATGCAGTTGGCAGTGGAGAGAATAAGGAGGAGCTTGAGTTGGGACACAGGTCCTGCCTTCATCACAGGAAGAACTCAGCCCCTTGCTGTCCCTTTCCCAGGGATGTGGCATCAGTCCGGCCCCTGAAGTGTTCTGCTGGCACACAGCAGCCTCCATTCCAGTTGGATGCCCTGATAGTCCTACCAGAGCAGCACACACCAGCAAGGGCTGTCAGCAGAGAATTTCAAAGCTCAGAAGACCCCACTGCCTTCTTCTGTGAGTTTATGAAATTCATTTGGGTTCCTACCTGTTGTTTCATTAAGCTCATTCCTTTCTGAAGAATGGCTCAGCACAAGAGAGAAAAGCAGCTATTTTACTTTTCTGAGAACTAGGAGAATTCAATCATATATAAAGAGTGGGAGATCTGTTACATCTCTCTGACCTCTGAAGCTGGAAGAAACCATTCCCCCCTTTATGGCATGTCACCTATTTTATTAGATTCATGCACAGGCTGTATCAGCTGTTCCCTGTTTTTCCCCCACTCTATCTGTTGATGGCTCAGACCAAGACCTTTGCAACGCTTCAAGCCAGCTGAGCCTGGAAACCTCTGGATGATCCAGGCAGCAGTTCCCAAGGACAGAGTGCTTGGGTCTCACTTGGTTCTCATCCCCTTCCCATCTCCTGAAGGGCAGCTCTCTGCAGAGGGTGGCAGTGCCAGGGTTAAGTGACGTGGGACGGGGCTTTTTGTGGAAGCAAATGTGAGACCCTGGACAGCTTCTGTCCCACATTTCAACATCCACGGCCCAACATCAAACATGTCACTGCAGCCTGAGCCCCCACGGGCCTGATGGAGGAGCAAAAAGAGAGGGCTGGAGGCAGCAGATCCTAATCTTTATTAAATAAGAACAAAGCTTGTGCCGGCTAATGAGAAAAACAAACCGATGAAAGATCCGGTGAGCTCCTCAGAAGGACACAAAGAAATTCTCTCTGAACAAGAGCAGGCTAAAAATATTCCTGAATATTTATTTTGCTGGCAATGTCTTCACAGGCTCCAGATTTGATGCCGCCTCTTTGGGGATTGGCATGGCCATCGCAGCAATTTCAGAGGAGGGTGCTCCAGACTCTGCATGACGCCGAGAAAGAGCCCTGCAGCCAAGACACGAGAGCGTGAACTGCCTCAGCCCTGTGAGATGATGGCCAGTCCCTGCACACCTTTGTTTCTCTACGGTCAACACGTGGTGCTAAGGCTGCTGTCACCAAGCCTTGCATTGATGCTGAGCATCCTCAGCATCACCTCTTCAGATAAATCAGGAATAACTGGCAGGAAACTGGAGATACTAGTGATCTTATCCAGCTTGAGCCCACAATGTTCCCCGAAAAGATCTCCATCACCTGCAGCAAGCCTCAGCCTAAGCAGCAATCATCAGCAAAGATATGGGCATCATTTACAAACAAACCCAAAACCACGTGAAGTTGCCCAGATTGCAGACGTGGTGTTACGAGCTCTGAAGCCCAGACCATGCCCTGGGAAACCATCAGGGCAGGGAGTGTTTCAGGAGGTCATGATCAGCCCAGCATGGGCTGTGAACCCCAGAGAGTAAACCTGTGCCCACACAGGGGTTCGCAGAAGTTCAGTCAGCCCGACTTTTTCACAGCTCCTGCCCTTCCCATGGGCCCCTAAAACCCTGTCCAGCCCATTATCTCCAGAGATATTTAGTGGGAGGTGATGCCATCACAGCGCTGGGTCAGACCACCCAGCCGGGACAGGCAGCTGTGGGGGGGCTGCTCCAAAATCAACTCCCAGCTTCACAGCTGTCCCCTCTCTCCCATACAGGCCAAGCCCCAAACCTCAGCATCGAGTACCACTGAACTTGGCTGAAAACATTGCTTCTAAAGGCAAAAGCAATGCAGTGACAAGGCCTGCAGTTCCTCCTCCGCTTCTGCCGTCGCTGACCATGAAACTTCAGCCTCTGCTCTGTTAATGTACTGTGGCTAAACTTGCTGCCAGCAGGTCAAAGGGAACATAATTTACTCAGGCTTTGATGCATTTGATACAGTTTGGGATGAAAAGGGAGAGGGGGAGGACAGGAGACGAAGGGAATAAGCAGTGGCAGGGAAGGAAAGAGGTTGCCTGTTTGGATGGGGACTGGATTAGTATGAAGATGACAGAGCCATTTCTAGCCAAGAGGGATTTAGCGATAACCAAGAGGGGTTTGACCGGAGTGGGGGCTCCGTGTGCTCAGATCAGTGTGGTGGGTAGGAGGCAGCCTAAGCGTTTGTCTGCAAGGCACTTCTTTTCTCTTTCCCTGATTAGGAGATTGGCAAGGGGAGGGAGGTGTTTGTATTCTGTATTGCCTGAAGAGTCCTTATAGTGCTCAGGCAGGACCATGGCACGGTCACAATTCCCTTCCTGGCAGCTAGCTCTTATCATGTTTGCATCTCCTTAATACCCTCCTCATCTTAGACCCTTTACCAGCTGCATCATGAAGCCTCCCTCCCCATTTTCCTGCTGAAAGGAAGCTATAAGGCATGGAACAGGTAAATGAACCCATGTGGTACCAGAGGTGGCTTTTTTCAATGAGGAATTGGGGGCACCAGTTGGTGCCTATGGTCAGAGCACAGGGAGCTCACAGGCGCTGAAGATGGGCTGAAATCAGGGGAGCATGGTCTTTTCCTCACATTGCTTCTGGCTGTGCTTTTTCGCAGCAAGCTGGTCCAGCTCGACTCACCAGCCTTGCCCCCACTGGTGCTGTGCAAACCTTAAAATACTGTAAATATCCGCACACTCTATCCTCCTCACTCCTCTAGCCACTACCATCAGCCTTGCAGAAGTCAGGGGCCATCATGTACCTCTCAGTGTAGGATTTTCTACAGGTATCTAAGCTGTGTCTTGGCTATGGGCCTCAGGGCAAGACTGAACTAAAAACAGGAGCCAGCAGCTTTTACAGAGAGCCCCTCCTGATAGCAATGCTTCTGGGCCACCTCATGCACCTCACTGGGCTTGGGCCAGTCTAATGATCTCAAACACAGGTTGCTTCCCCCTTCTTTTGTGGCGGGAAATAGAGGAAAAGGGCAACATCCCTTGTGAGAACCTAAATATTTTACTCTCCTGCTTTTGTCCTGACTGGCTGGTGTTTACACAGGGGCGAAGAGGCCGGGAGGAAGCGAAGCGATGTGGCTGCTGTGGTTTCAGTTCTCACTCCACCTCGCTACTGAGAAACTGGACCTGTGGTTTGGTTTGTGGCTGGGGGGAAAGAGCAATGGTCCTTGGATCCAATCCCCGCTGGGAAGGCTCTCGCAGTCCCACAGATGCACCAGCATCACCGATGGGGACTGGAGGAAGAGGAGAGAAAACCAGCCCCCAATAAACTCCACTCCAGCAGCTCCCGGTGCATTAATATTCACCAGAGAGCGAGGGGTGTAAATTCACTGCTATCTCCTCAGAGTTTGCCGTTTATGCTGTTCATTTCACATAGATGTCACTACTGCCTTATGAGCACTCCTCCGAGCCAGCCGCTTAAATGGACCCAGTGCATTATAGTAATGGAGTAACTGTATAAAAACAATGAAATCCAATCTCTTTAAACTGATTTGATGTCTGCCTGAACCACAACATTTCCTGCTAATGGCTTCCTTCATTTTGTAACCGTGATCTCCACCTGATCAGATTACAGCTGTTTTTAATTACAAAGCTAATAGAGTTTGTAGGCAGTGTCAGGCAGACAGCGCATGCCTGGGGTGGGCACAGGGTGGAGGGGAGCTGGCAGGGGCTCTGGGTGACTGCTAACACACTCAGCCCATCAAGCCGACAGTCAAAACATTGGGAGCAGGGGGCAACTAGGAGGGACAGCGATATTTTTCAGCGTGGAGCCAGCATGCTGCTCTCCAGGTCAGTCTGCATGACAGCAGACAGCCCTGGGTTGTGCTCCTGCTCCATGTTCTTGTCACCAGGCCAGACAGCTGGTGATGCCCAGGAGATTCAGGGCATGTTTGGTGCTCCTGCAAGGCAGGTGTCAGGGTCACAGGAAGGCACGAGAAGGACAGAGAGAGCTTTTCTTGATGATGGAGTGTAAAAAGATCAAAGGAATTAAAAAAGAAAAGAGAAGAAAAAAATACCAGAATAGGAATGCATGGTGCCATTTGACTTCTGCAACTGATGGGGCAGGAAAGAGCATTGCAGATAACTGACAGTGGAAAAAGCCTTTGAGATTGATGTCTTTCTTATGGGATAGTGCAGTCAGCTGCAGTGTCTGCATCCTCTGCCTCAGCCCAGGCAGAGAACCCCCAGGGATTGTGTCCATGGCGCAGCCCTGTCCCCACTGGCTTTGTTTAGTCCAGTGGTTCATCTGTGTATTGATTGTTCCATCTCTCTGGGTTAGGGGCATGGATCAGCAGAGCTGCAGGGAGAGGAGCAGTTTGAAGAGCTGCTCCCAAGCAGTGCTGGCCAGGGACATCTGTATCCAGCAGAGCACGTACATGTGCTACAGGCAAGCCCCTGTTTGACTCTCTGATGGTGGAAAAAAACTGTGTGTGTTGCAATGGTGTTGGGTAGCTTGTGTTGATGTTTAGGGTTCAGCTGAGGTTGTGCTCAGTTGAAGCTGGTTGAAAAATCTTGGCAGAGAAACAGCAGCACCTCACTTTTGTACCGCCCTGTCCTGCCATGTCCAACCTGTTTCCTGGGTTGGTGGAGCTACTCTTGTCTACCAAAGCACAACGCCAGACAATTGGGATGGCTCCATGGTGAGCAACCCACTCACAACAGCTGGGGAAGGGTGGGAACAGGTGGGTGGAGCACCCCGGCTCAGCCAAGCCTCTGTGGAGCTGTTCCCAGGCAGTATGACCTACTCAGTTAGCCCTGCTGCAGGGGATGCTTGTCCCTCGCTGTTGCAATGCCAGAGCTGCACATGTCGGGTTACTCACCAGCCTTGTAAATGATTTAGGGTCCACATCAAGAGCCCATCAATTATGTACCCTGGGACTTAATTATTTAGCTTGACAGGAATCTTTCCCCTTAATTTCATTGTCTTCTCGGTCTCTCGTTTCACAACAGAGCTGTGGATGCTCTGCTGGGAAGGGTGCACTGTCCCATGGTTCTGCTCCTACACAGTGTTGCCCAAACTCGTGTTTCCCCTTTCCCTTAGTGGATGGGGAAAACAAGACCCAGACATAATTCCAGGGCAAGGTGAAGGTCTGGGCCCATGCACCATCACTGCTGTGCTGTGCCCTTGAGTTGTGTCAGGGACTCGACTCTGACACTGGTCTAAATGAGCAAATTTAGGAGGTTTCAGGGGTGGGTGCTGGGACAAATTTTTGTGATTTCCAAAATCGTTTCTGCTACCTGGTCACCCACCAGCAAACAGAGAAGAGGGTTCCAGCAGCCCTTCCGGGTGCTCCCTGGCAGCACTGGGGATCCTACTTGGAGCGATGCCTGCCCATCACACTGAGAGCCATCAGCCCTGCGCCATCATTCAGGTCAGCACTTCACTCCTCTCCACCCCCCTGCTCTTTTCTTCTTGTTCCACCTCTTCTTTTATCTGAACTTTTAAACTCCACGTCTGGTGCAGATTTTTACAGTAACTCAAGCCTCTGAGAATTGCTAATGCTGGGCTGTTTTCACAACGACATTAATATGCACTGCATAAATGCCGACTGTCAGAAGTCGGTCGCTGCTGCCGGGAGGCTGCGGGTCGTGGCAGCCACGGGAGAGCAGAGGCGAGGACATGGCCATGCTCAAGGGGCACAGCTCAGGCAGGCAAGGCCCCAGATTTTACAGGATTTCCTCTCCACGCCACATCTCACTGTCTTGATGTGCCTTTAAACATGTTTATTTTTCAACCCTTAAAAACTACTTTTTCCTAAAATAAATAAAACTAAGACCAGGAGTCCAGGATTTTAAAGCACCCCTACAATGACAAAGCAGCGTGTGCCAGACCAGTTGTCACCAGCAACCCTACAATAACACAATAATACACGAAACCCATACAACGCTAAAACAACCGCTATGGGCATGCGAGGAAGGAAATATGTTTTCCAGTGTTGAGCTTAACAAGACTTTGTTCTGCAGTAAACTCGGGGGGTCAGAAGAGGGGTGTAAGGACCAAAACACCTTGAGTGGTGTAACTTCAATGTCACACAGCAGGCAGGGTCGTGGGACACGCGGCAAACACCACTTTGCTAGTGCAGGGTTTAATAGTCTGGAAAAGGAAAAGAAAGCGAGGTTTTGCGATGAAACAGGAAGTTCCCTCGAATCCTGGAGCCTTTGAAGAATTGTCAAAGGAATGAGAAGTCTGAATGTTTGAAAAGGCTCTGGGTTGTGGAGCCAGAGGGGGCAGGGGGACACGGAGAGGGAGGCATCAAGCACAGACCTTCTCCAGTCCCACACTCCACTCTTTGTTCCCCTTTTCTTTTTTTCTCAAATTAATAGATGGTTTTTTCATTGCTTGATTTTTTTTCTTTTTTTTTTTTTTCCTCACACACATACATGCACTTTCTGAGGTTAGCAGGCGTTTTCTTATAGTTTGAGCAAAGCCCCAAGCCTACCCCATGCCCTTCCTGGCATGGCATTCCCCACACCTTGCTGCAGAGCAGGATGTGGAAGTAGCTCTGTGATCCAAGCTCTGCTCATGCATGACACACAAACCATTTTTTGAGGAAGTGTTTTGGGAGTTTTAAAAGTTCTGGTTAGCTCCATTTTTGTTTTTTTTTTTTCCTTTTTATTTCTTTTTTTCCTTTTTTTTTTTTTATTAATTTCTTTCTGCCCCTTTTGTTTTTTGCGCATGGCATTTCTGTGTGGTGGCAGGAGCAGATGGGCAGTGCCGCTGCTTCTCATAGTGCCTGGTCAGATGAGTCACCAAAGAAAATTTCTGTATGATTTCCAACATATTTTCTCAGCATTTGAAATACAAATATGCTGGAAAAGGGAACCTTGTTGCCACGGAACTGGTGATAGTGATGATGGTGATGATGATGGTGATGAAAGGCTGGTCAGGGCCTGAGTTTAATGACCTGTTGTATGCCAGTAAAGTGAATGGACAGAAGATTTGAGAGAGATCTTCTGCCAGTTGAAGGCATCATAGAGATGCCCAGTGCTGGAGGGATGGCTGCAGATATGTGTCCATAGGGAATGGGTTTCAATTCCTTTCAAGCCCAAGGTGAGGAGGACCAGCGTTTTCTTCCTGTCTGCTGAGGGAAACAGGATCTGCCCTTCCCAGACAAAAACTGCTGGAGATGAGTTGCCTTTTCCCCTTGCAGGGTGCCCTTCTCAGTGCCCAGAAATGGCAAGACACGAGCACCAAGGTGGCTGAGAGGGAGCACCCCAGCTGGTCTGCAGAGAGGGTGAGCCTGGTGAAGGGAGACTGGAGGGAGAGCCAAGAGACTGTCATGACACCGTGCTTTCCTTTGTGCTAATTGTACGCTTGGGACCAAATTTAGACTGGTGTAGCTCTGCTGAAGTCACCAGGGATTAATTTGGCCTCTGGTGGCTCCATTGTTTTAGCTAAATGAGTCAGAAGAAGCAGCCTATTCTTATCTGCGCGCAGTGGGGCAGTGGCAGTAATAGCTCAGCGAGGCAGACCCCAAAAGCAGCGTGACTAGGACCTGGGATTGGAGCTTCCACGAGACAAACGGGGCTGCAAGAGGAAATGTTTTGACATTTGGGTTATAGATGGAGGCAGGCTCAGCGTGGGTGCGCTAGCGGTGCTCACCGCTGCTGCAGGCCGAGGGGAAGGGGGCTGTCAGGTTCCCTGAATATTCGGCGGTACCGTTTGGAGTTCCTCAATTCTTAGGCCACCGGAGAGGGAAGCTGTGGCTCTGGAAGGGGCACGTGGTGTCAAAGGGGACTTCACACCACTTCCCGGCCCGGTGAGAAAGGGAGCCTGGGCTGGAAATGTCCGAAAAGCACCGGCTGCATCCCTGGGCTGCTTGTGCATCTGCCAGCGTCTGGGTGTGGAGAAGGAGTGGTGGGATGGAGCACGGGCTTGCAAAGGGCTGGAATACGAGTTTTGGACACAGGTTTTGACTGCTGGCCCAAAGCAGCATGCTGGGTTAGTGTGTTGTGAATTCCCTCAAACTTCTGGGAAACTGAGGATGATTTGGAAAATTGAGATTTTTCCAGCCCGTGTTCAGTATGAGCTGTTTCCAAGCAGAGAGGTATTTGCTGGATGGACTGTGGGAACTGTGTGCCTTACCCAGCCAGCATCCAGCCTTGTGGCATGCAGTTTTGGAGAGGAAATGGAGCAGGCAATGGAGATGAAACTGTTGTTCCCCTTCTCATGGCAGTTGCTGCACCCAATCTCCCCTTTTCATGCTTTACCCACTGGGCAGATAAGCACAAGACTTCAGTCTCCAAGGCTGTCAACCTGGCACGTTTTGCTCTTTAAAGCGATTACAAACGGAGATCTTCTTCTGAAGATGGAGATAACAATATAGGTAGGAAGACCTAACAGGAGCAGACCTGGAGCCTTGCTGCTCCCGGTACTCCTGCACCTCCACAGCTTGAACAGGCGCATTCCCAGCGTCCGGGGCCGGATAATAAGCAGAGCCACTGCAGCTATTCAGGAGGCTCTGACCCTGGCTAGGTAACTACATAATGAGCCTGTTTGAATTGCTCCCGTCCCTGCCAAAGGGGTGGGATCAGGGGATGCTTTTGTTTGCAGTAATGAACCTGTAATTATGCTACATTTCTTGGTTTTAGCCACATTTTTTATGTGTGTGTTGTTCTCTTTGTATTGACAGATTTATGGCTAGGATACTCCGCTGCACCACCAGCCGTACGGCACTGTGTGGAGACTGTCTGACTGTCGTCTCGGAAAGGTGTGGGGAGAGGGGGAGGAGAGAGGTCTTTGCACTACCTCAGTCCCCGACGGGTTAAATAAATGTATTAAAATTAATACAACTCGCAGAAGCCTTTACAAAAGTCCCGGGTTTCAGAAAAGAAAAAAAAAAAAAAAAAGAATCCTTTGAGCTCCAGGTGAATTAAAATTAAAAAAAAAAAAGTAGGTACGAAATAAATAAATAGCATCCACCAGATTTCAGCTCCAAGGCGCTCAATAAAATTACACTTTGAAATGCAAGGATTAAGCAGGGTAGGTGACAAGGTAACTTGGTTAACAGGCTAATCTCTTCCCTTAACAGAGACAGGGGATTTACATGTGACTGCACAAAACTGCTTTATGGTCTCTTTTTCCAGCTGGAGATGGTAGGAAGAGGGCAGGAGGAGATGGGATGGGGTTGGATATTTTTGAGCCATTTGTAAGATGAGTTTAAATTGCCTTTTCCCCTTTTTTTTAGGTTTGTTTGTGGGGTTTTTAAGCAAACCTGCATGGAAATGTGTCACCAGTAATCAGCTGTTTCCAAACAGTTCAGGTAGGGGATGTAACAGGCTGATGAATGATTGAGTAAAACCATTTGTGGTGCCATTTCTCCCTGAATGGTTTTATTTGCTGACTTATAAAAAGCCAACGAGTATCATGGGCTACTCAAAATTTACATCAGGACTACTTTGCCCTGAGTCTTTCTCTGGATTTCAGCACTTCTTCACCAAGAAATGTGGGAAATATAAATGCACTTTTTTTCAAATGGCCCCTCTGTTCTTTGGGTGGGAGGGAAGGAAATTAAAAGATAATAATAAAAAAATTAGAGCTTTAGGTCTTTAACATTTCTATCTGTTACTAAAGAGAAACAGTAATGGGCAAATGAACCTGAAATGAGATCCGGATCCCCCTGTCTGGGTTTGTACCATACAGTACCCACTTCTCTGTGCCCAGGGTCCACCCCTGCCATCCCTCCCTGCTGCAGCAGGCAGCACCCCTCGCTTTTCCATTTAACTCTTTGGAATGTCCGTGTGGATCTCCATGGTGAGCCAGGGAAGATGTGGGGAAGCAATCAGGAATTCAAACCTTACCCAGGCTTCTCTGTTTCTGGATAAAAATGACAATGAGAAAACCATCTCCTCCATAGGGTTCATCTGAAATTGAACAGAAAACAGCAGGCTGAGCATGTTCCCCGGTTTTAAATAGATCTGGTGAAAGTATTTATCATGTTGGATGTGTTGCAGCATTTCTGGGGTATTTGTGGTGGCTGCAGGCAGAGGGACTGATTCTGGAAGGAAACTTGGTGTCAGATCCCCAGCCCATTTACAGATTCATGTGCTGGACCATTTCTGGATGAGATTTCAGCTTTTTTGAGTGGGTGAAGATGATCTCATCTATGAGGGCATGGAAACAGAGATCCTGGTGAGGGAGGCTCTGCCACTGGGTTAGGGGAAAGTTGTTTTTCCCTTTGCTATGATGCCTGGGTAGCAGGAGGGAAGACAATTTCACGCAGAAGGGCTGTGCACCTCAGTTGAATGCAATCGTTTAAACATTTCCAAACCATCATCCCAAAGGGTCTTGTCTACTAATGCTGAAAAAAGTTTTAAAAAAAAATTACGTGGTTGAGCATTAACTCTCAGAGGGTCTTCCATGCCTGTGTTTCAAGCTGCCTTTGTAGGAAGGTGAGTGTAAGGGCTCAGCAGTCCATCTGCCCAAAACAGCCATGGCCAACTTGCCCGTGGACATGCCAGCAGGTCGTAGAGACAATGGGAGTACAGACAGAGGTCAGATCTTCATGGTGTGCTGGGAGGGGAGGTGGAGGAACAGGAGAAAATGTCATACAGCCTGGCAGGTCACCTTTTCCCCTGGGGAGCCATCTGATTCTCCAAAGAAAATTATTAAGTTTGGGCTGAGCTGAGCAAACCTGAGAGAAGAGCTGCTCCAAGCCCAGATGTGATTTGGAGTCCCCTCTGCCCCTCAGCAGGGATAGCCAGAGCACATCCTCTGCACAGCCTTTGGGTGACCACGAAACTTGTCTGCTCATTGCTGCCCAAGGGTTTGAGGTTGCACAGGGGCCATGCAGGCAGCTATGTGCCAGGTCCTAGTGGGGCTCTTCGAAGGTGAACTGCTGAATGTAAGCACATCAAACACTTTCTCAAGCATGGATGGAAGAAAAAGTATAAACTACCCACTTTAAAATCAGGCATAACTCCAGCTCTGAAGCTTATCCACCTTTTAGGCGCTAAAACATATTCAAATATAGCCGCAGACATTCTGTGCAGGAATCTGACCAATTGTTTCCCTGTCTCTCTCTTGTCCTTATACCTTAAATCATTTTGACCTTTAATTGGCCCTAATTTGCCCACAGACGGCCCTGGGACCCTTCAACACATTTGCTTGTAATTGGGTCCCTTTGTTATTTTTCCAGAAAGCCACTGCTGGTTGTTTCTTTTTGAAAACACAGTGGCGTATCATTGAGAGCGGAGCCACTTTTAAATTAGCCCTGCTGGGGGCCAGGAGAGCCCTGTGAAAGCCCAGCAGAGAGAGACAGGGCTATCTAAACGCAATTATCATATCACTGTGAAAACGTGAAACCAGCCTGAGCTTAAGCAAACATCACCCGCCCCTGGGCTGAGGGTGGTAGAAGCTTAGCTGGGAGGTGCGGGGTTGAACCCATGGGAGAGGTTATCCTGCCACCGAACCTTTGGCCCGGCAAAGCGGTGAATGTCTCTCTGCCTCTTGCTTGCCGCGGCTGGGCACGTAACTGGGCCGTGTGCTTTCCGTAGTGGCTTTATTTAAATTTGCCTTATTTCGGTGTGATGGTTTGCAAGTGATTGCTCAGGTACAGCTACGGGGCACTGCGCTGCGGAGCGGGGATAGGACAGCCTGGAAAAGGAGCAGCAAGAGCAGCGAGCAACTGTGTTGGCAGAGAGCGCTTCCCCAGCCAGGCCCTCCGTGCGCCACTAATCTGGCTGTGGCCACAGTTTGCCCCTAGCCTCTCTCATAATGTCATCAAGATCTTAACTGTCCAGAGCGAAGTTAGAACAGCGAGGGATAATACCGCAGGCAGATAGCATCTGCGCTGCCTCCTGCGCTAATGGGCGGTTGTTCTGTAACCGAGTCTCCCGGCTCAGTCAGCCCTGCAGCATGGAGACCTCGCTTTAATATTCTCTCCATGCAGACCTTAAAATCAAGTTAAGCCACAATGCTGTCGAGCCTCTGACCACGGGTTGTTATGCCTATGGTCCTCCTGGAGGTTGAAGCTGCTGACCGAGAAGCTGGGAACTGCAGCGTGTCCATCAAGTCATTTTAGTAGCAGATCCCAAATAAATTTACCTTCCGTGGCTTGCAGCATTTATGCAGGCAGCACCCACTCCGCCACCTTGGAATAGGTTAGCAAACTATATCTCACGCCATGCAGAAAATCAAGTGAGCCATGGCTGGCAAGGCTGAATCCAAGGCTGGATTTCTGCCCTGCAGAGGTGGGGTTTTTATCAGGTCCATGTGTGGCTCCAGCAAGGAATAGACACTGCTGTTTTCACCTAGCTGGTGCTTGTGGAGGCCAACCGCAGTTGAGAAGGACGTGCTTGTCTGCGAAGGCAGCAGGTATGATGATGCCTCCTCTCCCTCCAGGTCATGCACTGAGACAGGCATGGCAAGATGGTGATTGCAATGTGAAAGGCACATGTCTGGAAGGAAGGGAGTCCTGTCCTACCAGCATGGCTGTTTAAACGTAGCTGAAGCCACCAGAGATGGGTCTTTGGAAACAGGCAAACCTGACAAGTCCTCCATTGCCCGTACATAATTCGTGATCTGAGGGGCTGGAAGCTATAGTTGCTAATTGTCAAGGCATCTAATTGGCATTAGACATCTAATTAGGGGGAAGAAATTAGCTAAGTAAAGTGAAGCTGAGATTAGCTCACTTGGTCAGAGCATGGTGCTAATAGTGCCAAGGTTGTGGGTTTGATTGCCCACATGGGCCATTCACTTAAGCGTTGGACTTGGTGATCCTTGTGGGTCCCTTCTGTGATAGTCTGTGACTCATAACAGTTGGCAGCAAGACTCCTGGTTGTTTAAAGCTCCTACCATAATTTACCAACACGTAACTGGCTTTCGGGTGCTGGGGGAAGAAGTCCATCGAAGTGTTGCCCCTTCCTCCAGGTCAGGCTGTGCTCTCCCAGGACCACATGAAAGGGGCAGCACTCCTCTGCACAAACCTCCGCCAGCTGGGGCTGCTCTCCTGAAACACCAAACTCTGAACTCTGAATGCAGCTGGCACAGAGAGACTCCAGGTGTGACTGGAGGGCAGGTTTCAGCCCAGGGATCAACTGCAGTCAAGAAAAGTCCTTTTCTGAAAGTAAAATGGAGCCAACAGGCCTGGAGGTGTGGGATCCACATGATGCACCCAAGCATGGCTGGGTCCTCCTTTGGAGGGCAGACTGGGCACAGAGAGCACAGCCCTGCCAAAGCAGGGCTGAACACTCTTGAGTCTGCAACACTGAAGCTCGCCTGCATTTTGTAGTCTTCAAAATCTGCATCTCTGTCCTGGCTTTAGTGTAAATTTTTTTATGGGTTTTTTTTCTGGTATTTCTGTCCAGGTTGCTTAGGATCCAAGGCATTTAATTTCTGTTAATGAGGTTCTGGTCCGATATAGGCTCTTACTGGGGTTCAGCAGTGGATCACTGCTGTACAGCTCTAACACCCCAATGCTTTTACAGTGCCCTGGCAGACACTGCTCCTCATAAATGTGTTTAGATACATGATCCTTCCCCTGGAGCTCAGAGTGCCCGGGGTTCTTGCACATGTAAATGTTTGCGAAGTCAGAGCTCTGTTTGTATTGCCTGTTTACTAATTTGAGTTTATATTTAAGCTTCTGATGCTCGGTTCATTTTTTTAAAATGCATCCATAATTTTAAGAAAATATGCTTTTTGCTTTGCTTTTTAAGCAATGTCTTAAAAGTGTTCCTTGTGAGTTCAGCATGTTGCTGCAGTGGTTTGAGTTGGGGTCTCTAGTTTTGAGCAATCATGAAGGAGCAGGAGAACTGTACTGTTCAAAGCTGTATTGTCCCATCACAGTTGTCCCATTTTTTGTCCTGGTGGCTGCTAGTACATGCTTTCTGATGTCAGACTTTCATATAGGTCCGTGCTCAGTGCTGAGTCAGAAACCTGGTCATCTGTCCTGCCTTTGAGCAACACAAGTACAACAGGACATACCTGCATGTGCCAGCTCCTCTGACAAGCCCAAAGCCTTTCAGGGGTCTGGAATATGGTACCTGGCATAGGAAAGAGATGTCCACGTCATAGAAGCCCTTTGCACCACATTGGTCAGTTCCAGGGGAAAAATGCCTTGCTGGTATGGGACGGTGGCATGGGAGCTTGGTCCTCCTGTGCTCTGATGGCAGTGCATGGAGCAGCAGAGGGTACTGGACTTCGTGGCTGCTGTTCGGCACTAGAAAATTCCGCTTTCAGCAATTCTCTGTTTTATTAAAACAAAAAAGCCTGAATGCTCAGGCAGGAAGAAGTCGTTTTTCCAAAATAGTCAGTGATGGATTTGGGAAAATTGGAGGGGGGCCAAGGAGTTACAGCAGAGACTGAAAGTTGAGTGACTTTCCTGGGAGTGACCAGGGAAGCTTTCAAAGCCACCAAGTCCCGCCTTCCCTACCACTGCCACAGGAGAGCTAAAACCTTGGCGGGCAGAGGAGCCTCTGCCACTGCTGCTGCCTCCTTTTTTTGCTGCCAGATGAAGAGGACAGACTCTCCCTTTTCAGCCCATTCTGCTCACACAATGGGAGAGGGGGATCACCGCCAAAATTACAAGTGTGAGCCCTTAATGCATCAGGTTGAACAATGGGCTTTGGAGGCGTCTGCCTTGTCGGGAGAAGCAGTACAGCTAGTTCTGACTACCCAGTGCCATGGAAAAAAACCTCATTGTCCTGGCAAAGTGCTCCCCAGAATGAAAACACCCTCCTCCTCCTTTCTTCAGCTTCCTAATGGGAAGCAAAATAACAAACCAGGCCCACAATTAAACAAACATGCCACTAACCAAGCTGAGCTCAAGTGTAACAGATGTTGTTGCAGTTGGTCCAGGCCGGGAGCAAGCCATGCTGGCTGGCTGCTGCCCCCAGGATGCTGGTGCTGCAAGGGTTTCTTTGCCACACCACAGCCTTCTTCTCCCTCCACCAATCTTTCTTCCTTTTCCTCTGATATGCCTTTTTCTTCCTCTCTTCCTCCTCTTGGTGTGTCCCTTCTACTTGTCCTGCCTGGCCCCCTCACCCCCTCTCATTCGTCGCTTCATCAATTTCGGTTTTTTCATACTCAAAACCACAGGTTTTATTTCAGGAAAGCATAAGAGATGGGGTAAAGTCACTTTGGTGAACTTTTTAAGCCATATTAGTATAGGAGAATAAAACAATTCTTTTTCTCCATTTCTTTTTTCTTGCTCTGTCTCCTCACCCAGGCTCCATGCAGTTCCTGCAGCCTTCCTGAGTCTGATGGTTGTGGTGCAGGTGGTTGTGAGGCCACAGGTCAGCACATGTGAGATTCCCACCCCAAAAGTGCTTCTCCTGTGAATATTACTGGCATCTCTGCAACACAAGAAATTTGGTGTTTTAGAGGGGACAGAGATGGCTAAAGAAGGGCAAACAAAAAAGGGAAGTTGTGTCCTTTCCCTATCTGGTTGAATCCATCTTCTCTGGGGCTTCACAACTCAGGTGCAGTCCATCATGGGAGACTTATTACCTCCAAGGTTTAAAGTCCCTAAGTCCCCACCTGGCACTGACTGGTGTCTCTGATAGCCCCCCTGGATGTTTTATAGCCCATGCTCATTTTACCGGGATCTGTTCCTTCCAACTCCGTGTCAAAACAACCAAAATAATTTGGCACATCCGGAACCTCCTTGGTCTTTCCTGTTCCCCAGCAAAGCTGTGCCAGGGTCGTAGACTGCTGGAGGAACCAGAAGGACTCAGGGGCTGTATGACAGCCCAGTGGCACTCTGGGGTTGGGGAGAGTCTTCACAGGCCTTTGCATCACACCCTAGAACAAAACCTCCCTCTCTGATCAGGAAGCCATGGTCACCAACACCTTGCTCAGGCATTTTGAAGAGGAATACAGGGCTGTACATTGGGGCATCTGAGCCCACACACATTTTTTTGCTTGTCTTTTGTTTTATTTGCTCTTGAAAGTACAAGGTCCTGTGCAGTGGGCTTTTGCCTTGCTCCAGGCTGCTGTAGCACAATGACTTCTGTGACTGTTAATTGAAGTCTGAAGAGTAAGAAAAGTTACTTCTCTTTCTCCTTCAGGCAGAAAAGCTGGAATATCTCTGAAATCTCTCCTGATATGACTCAGAACAGGGACCGGACCAGCCCAAAGACCCTCAGAGCCAGAGCTTACCAGCACAGTTTGGAAGCAGTTTGGAGCATCCCTCATCTGCCATGCCCAGAAATTCTATCCAGCGGAGCAGGTAAGCAGCTCAGAGTGAAGCCTTGCTTGTTTACCCTGTTTGTTAGGTGAGACAGGCTGGATACCCAGGGCACCTCCAATATTAAGCCAGTATCACCTCTCAGTGCTCTGCTGTGGTGAGGAACCAGCCAAATGCACAACTGCTGCAGACCCCAGGTCTGCTAGTTCAGCACTCCTGTGGTCAGAGCAAGAGCAGCACAGACACAGATTGCTCCAGCCAGAACAGGCTCTCACATCCCAGGACACAGTGTAGAGCTGAATGGTGTTTCCACTCAAACAACAAAATTAAGAACAAACAGCAGGGAGCCTTTATCAAAAAGCATCCCTGCTGTCAAAACCCCCTTCCAGTTAAAAATGAAAACCAAGTCCAGATGAACATCCAGGTACTCCAGACCAGGACGGTACTGGAGGTAGATCACATCAAGCCAACAACTACGTATCAGTTTACTTATCACCCTGGGGGTTTTATACTTTTGAACTACTTACACCGAGATAAAGCACCTCAGATGGAAAATTTGATGGGGGTATTGGGTTTTACTTCCTTTTTCATGGCTGATACGCACAACATATGCATATATGTGAGTGCACATTTGATAAATACAGCAGTAATTTTACAAGATTGGCTCCATTAAAACAGTTGATGACATGAGCTAAAATGACTAGGAATTACCATCCAGAAGTAGATGTAAAATTATCAGATGTCAAGAAACTCAGGAGAAATCCTGTCCTATAAAACAGTGGTGCTTTGTTCAAAAAATGCATCTTTCTTCTCGTTGCCCTTTATTCTTCGCCCCACTCCCTTTCTCTCATTTGAAACTCAAATTTACCTCTGTTCAGTTGCCGCTTTGTTGCCCACAGCATCTTTTACTTTCACAGCAGCTTGGAAATGCAGATTTTGTGACTAAGACCTAGAGAGACACACCTTGTTACAGTAATGTATCTGGGCTGTGGCTGCACAGCAGCCCTCCCCCTTTCACTGGCTCCAGGGCTCACTGGATGCTGCTCTGAGCCTGTTCAGGATGCTGAGCAGAAAAATTCAAGTAATTTTTGGTTCGGTTAGTTTTATGCCAGCTCAATCCTTTTTGGTATGACGTGACAATGTATTGAGGCAGGTCTTCACAGGGTCAAGTGACAAAGGGAGTGGAAAAGAGGGAGACCAAGTAGGATAGTGTGCTCAGCAGAGAGGTTGGCTAGGGATCCTGCAGAGCTGCTGTCTCCGGCCTTGTTTTTTAATGTTGGTACGTTATATATCATGTTTGTCTTGGTTCTAGCTCAAGGTATTGACCTCAACATACTGTTTAACAGCAGTTCTCCCCTTAGTCCCATCCCAGTGAAGACCTATGTGGCACCTGTATTTTAAAGCCCATGTAATTTCAGTCTTCCACAAGCAGGACTATTTTGATAAAGGTGGGGAAGCGATGAAACAAATAGTTGATGACACAAATAGTTGTGCTGGCAGATCAGAGGAGGTGGCAATCTCTGGGTGGGAGCCATGAAAAGCAGCTGTGGACAGACACCTCTGCATGGAGCTTGGCAGCAGCTGGAACAGGATACACAGCCTAGAGCTCCAGTCACCATTCTCTCAGGTCAAAGGAAGGGGCAGGATGAATCAGTCCAGAACAAGTGAAAACTATTCTGAATGCCTGCTCATGAAATGAAAGGGAACTTTTTTGCTGAGATTCTGAAAGATTTGGCTAATCCTCCACAATTCTGTTCTTTGTGTCATCAGTCTAGTACCTGGTTTAATTCCCATCCCAGACAAAAGAAAAAATGCTGGGATACCACAAGTAGTTGGTGCTGCAGCTCTTCAGTACAGGTAGAAGTAGAAGTTGTGTGGATTTCTCATGAATTATCCTCCCAGTTTCTAAAAGTGTCTTGAGTGTCTCAGCCTCTTCCAGAGTAGATACTGTATGGGACCAGCAATAGCACCATTTCTGATCGTGATTCACTCTGCCTTGGCTGCAACATGTCTGATGCTTCAGATCCCACGAACTCTGGAGAGGTGTAAACCTCTATGCACTGCTTCAGGTCTAACTGAGCACTTACTGGAAAGAGAAAGTAAAGTGAAGGGGAAGCACCCTCTGTGACACAGAGCAAGGGATGAAGGCAGGACTGAGCCAGACTAAAAGATGCTGTGTGGTGGTGATTCCAAACCATTGAAACAGCCCTCAGGACAGCTGCTACAAACCAGAATGTTTTGTAACAGCCCTGTGGGACCAGAACCAAAGCAAGGGAGGTATCAGCCAGCTTAGTGCCTCTCACAGAAGTGAAACTCGGCATGAATTGGAAAGCAAAGGATCGTTTTCTCTCTCTTGGAAATGGGGATCTAAGGATGCCAGATGATTAGGGCTCTTCAAATGGGAAGTGCAAAATAGGAGTATCACATAATCCTGTGACCTGCTCACTCTTAATCCAGTGATTTCTTTCTCTTTGAGATCGTTCTTCTGTGCCTCCTGGCTGGAGCCCTTACTTTTGCAGAGCCCTGGCAATGTGATACCATGTTCATGCAGGCCTGGAGGAGCCTTGCTCCTTGCTCCACTGGAGCCAGTGCTACCATCAGGAGGAAAACGTGTTCTTTTGCTGCAACCAGACCAGCCTTCAACCCTCAGGCCACTGTTGACAGCATGCCTGACATCCACCTATGCCTACAAGCATGCAGGGAGACCTCTGATGCAAAGCCCCTTTGGCCATGTGCTGCTGTATGAGGCAGCCTCCCTGCTCTTTGCATTTCAATCGCATCCATCTACAGCCAATCATCCAGGAATCTTATCCTCACTTGTATAAAGTCCCCTCTGCTCCATAATTACAAGGGCCAAACTAAGAAGGTCCTTAAATCGTTTGTGGGTCAGGTGGTCAGGATGTGACCTAAGGTATCAAAACTTCCAGCAATAAAGGGGACATCATCTCGTCATTAGCTAACCCCCTTCAGGGGCTGGTATGTGGCAAGCACTGGAATGCACCACTTTTCTTCCTCTTGCTTGATATAATTACTTTCAGTGTTATTTAAAGCTCTGACTAATCACAGGCAATGGCCAGGTTTATAATGCAACAGCCTGGAGCAAATTCTGACATAATTACACTGTATAAATTCCCCCATTAGAAATGACACTGCATTGGCATTGTGTACAAAGCAGCCATGGTCCAGTCAACTGGCTCTGTGAAAATCTGTCTGACAATTGTTTACTCTGTTGATATCTTATTGACACTTCCTACAATGATGAAACTGTTACATGACAGCGAATAGGAGCCAAAGGCTGAACGAATCTCTCCTCTTGATGGCTTCAAGTGCAGTGTTTTCTTGCCTGTTTTTTTCTGGGTGAGGGCTTGCTCAGTTCTGGTCTCTCAGAAGTAGAAAAAGAAGCATATGGTTATGGAACAAATCACAAAAGCCCATAGACTTCCTGGTTGGCGTTGCATCATCTGCCCCAAGGAGCAATTACTCCCCTAGATCCTGTTCCTTCACTGCAGCAGGATTATGGGCCATTTTAGGATTTGCTCTGACCTGGTATTGCCTTGTGCCATGGCACCATAGCGAGAGCCAAGCTGCTCTCCTGCTGGTCTTAGCAAACGCCAACAGAGTGGCAGGGTGTTGTGACTGGCTAATTTGGCAGATCCTGATATATTGCTCTGCAAAATGACATGTTTGTTTCCTGCCACAGTGTCAAGCCTGTGGCACATTTGAATGGCCTGGTGAGAGGAAGGCTGCCCCCTTGGCTGGGAGGAGGATGACAGGACTCTTAGTGCCATTTGGACCAAGGAAGCCAAACACGTTTCTAGTTTTGGAGCACTGACACAATGTTGGTCAAGGAAGCATTTTGACCTTTTCAGCCATTATCTTGTATAAGGACAGGAAAAGAAAAAAGAATAATCTGGGGAAACTCAATTAATATTGGTTATGAAAGCAAAAACTTGTAGAGAACTTCAAAGGCAATTTTATCACCTCCCTGAGGAAGGTTCAGGAGGGACCCATTTAAAACATATCTTAAACAACAGGCTTTCCAGCAGCAGAATAGCAACAAATGGCAACATGGTTCAGAGGACAGGATAGAGGAGTATGGTTCCAGCCTCTCTCTAACCTGGGACACCTGAGCTAATTTCAAGTATGGGATCTGGAGCCTTTCAATTTCAAGCTGGCTCTGGAGACCAGGAGGTCTCCAACACTGGTGAAGTTAAGAGATAAATAGAGGGGTTTTTTTTCAGTTATAGCTGAAAAAAAAAAAAAAATAAAGAGGGAGAAGTTGAATACCTCTGTCCCTACCTGTAGAGGACTGTTCCTTGCAGTATGTTCTCTCCACCAGTGAATTTACAGAATCCCAAAAGACTGAGTTTCTTTGGTTCCCAATGAAAAAGACTATTCTCTAAAGGAGGTACTGACCCATCCATTTGGAAATCTTTGGAGCTTCATGCAAAACAAGTAACACCTGTGGCATTTGTCCATTTTCACCGGTTAAGAGACAAACTCATTAACTCCAACACCCCCGCCCCCGCAAAATCTGAAGCAATAACCCCATGTCTTTTTTTTGTTTTCAGCATCATCAAGAAAGCTGTGACCTGGATGCACCACAGAGTCTCCTTCCTAAGCAGTAAGTAATGCCTTTAAGAGATTCTGCCTGGGGGTATTCAGAGCAGAGTACTGAGATACTGTTGCATGTATGAGAACAGTGGCGTGGTCCCCTGTTTGTATTCCCAAATCCCAATGTCCCCACACTGAGCTGTGGGAATACAGTGTTTTTCCCCAGTCCCACTGGCAGTACTGTGGGACCTGAGCAGTCTTCCCCTCTCTGGGGTGCATGTCCGTGCAGCATGGAAGAAAGCACTGCTGTTCCCTGTGGCAAACCAAGCTGTGGCTAAAGGAGTATTTAGATACCCTGGGCTGCCAATTCAGAACTTTCCTAAAACCAGCAGCAAAATTTGCCTCCGATTTCCTTTTTAGGAAAAGAAGGCTGTAGTAAAAAGTCCCATTTTCTAGGCATTAAAAGTTTACAACCCACACCATTAAAAGCGACATTCTGTGTCTGACTTAATGTTTGGTCTTCAGGAACAGCTAGGAGGAAAAGAGAAGGTTCCCTGTTTGTTCTACAAAACAGGAAAGTGGTTGCTCTCTATACTGTAAATATGCATTAGAAAGCTCTTATAGGCTCGTGCTGGGGATTTGATGTTTTTAACTGACTACATTCCTTACATTTTTGTATAACTGCCAAGAAAGCTAAATAAAATGGCTTTTTAGTGTTTTCTCTAAGAATAGCCCCGCTTCTTTGTAAATATAGCAAAGGAATTGTTGATAATAATTCTTTGGGAGAATAACTGGTGTTATTGATGTTAAAAGTAGAAAGATTTCTGTTTCACTGTCTCAGAAATAGAGCTAACCAAGTGGGCTGGGATTTCAGAAAGCCTGAGCATTCCTCGGCCAGTTACTGAGATTAGACTGGTTTCATTCCTTGTGCCAGAAGGTGTAGAATCAGAGAAAACTGGCACTGAAACTCCAGTTAAACAAAAAATAAATAAAAAAAATTCTAAGATTCGCATCTTCTTTCAGGATGCAAAACTGAACTTTTCCCTTCCTTGTTTGCATTTCTCCATCTGCAGATGGTTCTGCCTTCTGCAAACTTACCCTGAAAAGCTGGGGTTAATCTCCTCAGTCGGGCACCCCTAAACCTCAGCAGCAGTTAGGTGAAGTCCCACCCACCTGAGACATGAGCAGGCAAAGGCCGTCATTCTCACCTGGAAGTTGATAAGTTGAGCCAAATATTAGACCACAGGACCCTGGCTGTTGCTGGTTTGACACCCATCGTACATATGCCAAGACCTTAGATGTGGTTTTTAGTGCCATACGATAAACTGGTGGTAAAACCAGGAGCGCAGCCCGAGAATTTGAACCAACCCCTGCTGTGCTCTGACTGCTAAACATTTTTGCCATCCAGGATTACCAGAAGGTGGAAGGCTCCTAATCCACTCGAATGTCACTTCCACGAAACAAAAAAGCTACAATTATATTTTTTTTTTAGGGTTGACTGAAAGCATCTGCCTTTCCTACAGCTGAGGCAACCTTTCACAAAGGCTCCCTGTCATTAACCAGACCTGCCCTTCAGTTGAGCATGCAGAGATTTGGTGCCTGTTCAACCGGGCTTCGTCAGGGCTGGTAGCCCTCGTCAGGATTATTTTTCAAAACAGAGACTCGGTGGGGCCAGGCTGCAGCATACACTGCCCAGACACTGCCTTCTGTTTGCTCTGTCTGCCTCCTCCCAGCTTCCCCAGTTGCTCCCTACCTTTGCCATAAAAGCTGTTAAACGGTTGTTCCTGATTCACCTTTGCCAGTGCCACACAGCAGTTTATAGCCCTCTATGATCTTCATTATTTCTTGTTTACTTTCCAGGCTGAAATGCCCCAGTCTCTTTAGTTATTCCTCATAGAGATATAGTAGCTTAAAATGGAGTAATTTTAGGAAGAGAGATAAGCAGTCAGTCCTGCCATGATGTTTTTTTTTCCCCCCTCTGTTGTCAGTTTGGTTACTTGCTCTCCTTTGTCAGTGAGATTTCCACTGTGCCTGATGGCATTTGAGGCCAAGCATCTTGGCATCTTTCAAGCCAAATAAATCATTCTGTGTTTCACCTTCAAGCCTGTGCTTATGCCACAGCTTTGATGATATCCTCCACCCAAAGCTACAATATTTAGAATGACACCAAATTCATGGAACCTGTAAGGGAAAGGCTTTTCATCATCTCTGCAAGTGACTTGTGAATGTGAGGTGAAGAAAGGTGGAAGGCAGAGTTCCCACCCTTTAAGGATTTCCAAGGTTTAAAAAAATCAAAACAGCTCCCAGTGGTCCCGTGTACCTATCAACTAAAACAAAACAAAAACAACCAACCAACCAACCAAAAAACAGCGACACCAAAAAATAGTCTGTTTTTATCAAGGTTGAGAGATGCCACACAGGCTGACTACAGCATTAATAAGCTTCTCTGTGGTTTAGGAAATTAAGATTCAGATCTTTTTACTGTCATTTCCAGTAAGCATCTGGGCTGTTGGCTGCTCTGCTTTTGTTCTTAGATCTCCTGTTTCCAATACTAGATTCAAATTTGGGTTGAATTTCAAGCAGGTAGGACCTTGTTCGGGTCCTAGCCAATTTACCAGGCTCACAGAACTTCAATCCTGAGTGAAGAAATCACTTATCCTATGAGATTTCTGTCATTCAAAGCCAAATCCACATGCTAAACTTGATCTCCTTATTCCTTTTACTGCTCTTTGGAAAAGTCTGAGGACTGTGATAAGGACTATGTGGAGCACAATGAGAGAAGAATAGGTTAAATGTTGCAGATGTACTCAAGTTGGGGTTAAGGAGAGAACCCAACCTGGGATCCAAACCACTTCATGACTTCTGCATAACTGGATAATTGAGCTGTAACGGGATGCAGAGCGGCTGCATTTGTCTGCCCATGAGAGACACAGCTTCTTTTAAGCTGCCTGGACTACAGGCCCCAAAAGATCTTGTACTAACTATAGGATAAAGTAACTGTTGCCTTCCTGAATCCCTCCATGTGCCTAAGTAAGAGGGCTAAGAGGGAGGGCTGAGTTCCCAGAGTGGGTGCAGGCAGCGCAGTGTGAGAGCGTGCGATGCTGTTCAGAAGCACGGCTTAAGGTCAGACTCCACTCTAAAGCTTCCCCAGAATCCCAAATCCTCTTTTTATATGAGTTTCGCTCAAACACAAACAATTAAAGAATTTCATCTTCTCCTACTACGGTGGGAAAGCTTGGATGCCTCTCTGGTCTCTTAACTTTATTAAACAGCCCCAGAGTATTCCCTTGATGAGGGTCCTGCCTGGCTTCAGACAACCCGTATCTTTGTGTTCGATGCGGGTAAGCTGGTCACTGATGCCAGTTGGCAGTGGGGAAGAGAAATAACACAAAGAAGAGAAAAAAGAAAGAGAGGTAGCTCTGAGGCTCGTGTCTGCTCATATGATTGGAATAATTTGACAAGGACTCACACCAATGGCAGCTTTTCGGAGACCGCAGCATGGGCCGTTGCACATCTTCGACACTATCTGTGTCCTTCTATGTTTCCTCTCCTAAAGACAATACCCATGCCAGCTTTCAAGCTTGCGCTCCATATGTTCTGTCCCCTGCCTGGAGCACAGGGAGGTGCTTTTTGTAGTTTTAATTTTGGAATTTGCCCCATTAGTAGAAACGGTCTGGTGGAATAGGGAGAAACATTCCTCCTGGGCCGGATTGCTCTGGTCTCCAGCAGCTCTCTCATCACCAGAGGTTTGTCAAAGCGTGCAGTATGCTAACATCCTGCCAGCTCACCTTTCTCAAGCTGAGTCAAAAGCATTAGTCCCACCAGTGCAAATAAGGTGTCTGCCACATGTCTGCTGGTTTCTCCCTGGTGCACTGAGGCAAAGCAGCCCTTCCCTGTCAGTCACTGACCAAAACTGTTGATTCTGGAACAACTGCCTATGCTAGTTGTAAAGGATGCCAAAACCTCTTGAAAGCTGGGAGGCAAAGATGTTTTCTTTTTAAATGAATTAAGCTGTAGAAGGAATTTTCTGAGAGCTTGTTTGATATCTGGAGTAGAAATGGCTTTCCTTCTCCATCTCCACCTACTCAACACTCTGAGTCAAACCCAGAGAGCCTTTAGACAAATTTCTCCTCTCCTCTCTGGACTCCCTGCATTGGAGTTCCACTGCATTTATTTCTACACAGCTGACAAATGTTCCAGGTGAGTCCAACTTGGATTTGCTTGCTGAGTTAATATAATGGATTTAGTTCAGTCTAGGGAGAATGTAGCAGTTGGAGGGCACATTTTCTGTTCTTTCAGACTCTTTTGGCAGGGCTGAGCTGAAGGAAGTTTGGCCCAGTTTGGTTAAACTGTTAAAATCTCAGCCAGTCCCTAAACTGCTTGTTAAAGTTCAGGTCTGGTATATGCCACTCAATGCTTTGTGTTTTCCAGGGAGCCACCCCTGCTTCATTTAGCAGGCAGTTCCCCCCTATGCTCCCCAACAACAGGCTGAGAGGGGATTTCTGGCCAGCTCCAGGCCCCCTGGTCACCCAGGCACCTCAAGGCACTCCTGTCTCCCTAGAGAAACACACCTGTGCAAAAGGAAAGCACAGCCCAAGATATGCATATGCCCGAAGCAGCACGGACCTGTGGTTGCTAAATGCTGTCACGGGTTGTGTGACTGAGGCAGGACCTTGCACTGCAAAAGGCACTTTGCAGGCACATGGGGGGAGTAACCCCATGATAAGACTGGCTTTTAAAAGACAAGTCTTATTGGGAGGAGTGGTAAACCCAGCTCTACCTGTACCTAAAGAAACAGATAACACCTGGTGGCACTGATAAAGCACTGGAACTGTGAGCCTAATGCCCCTTGGCTCCTGTAGGAAATAGGACCTCTACCAGCATCTGTAAATAAATATCCCCCTGTGTCTTTACACACTTAGATACCTCTGCAAACCTGGCTCCTTGCCTGTTTCCCATACTTGGCTGCTGCTTCTTCAGGTTTGCAGGGCAGCAAGAGCAAGAGCTCAGCTGTAATTTGGGATTGTGTTGTGCTCAGTGCTGTACAGGCACAGAACAAAAGCCCCCTGACCGCTTCCCAGCATCCAGCTCTTGTTGTTCTAAAAACAACCTTCCCTGGGTTTTTTGTTTTGTTTTTTTGGGGGGTTGCTGTTGTTGTTTTGTTGTGCTCTTTTTTTTTTTTTTTCTTTTTTTTTTTTTTAATCTTTTATTCATTGTTTCATTGTTTTCTTGTTTCCTTTATATTCCTGATGCCTCCAAGCTAGAATACCTTTGCTGAGCTCCTGAGTGAGCCAGGCCAAGCTGGCCACATGGAAAGGACTTTTTACCTGTGTCCTGCTTACCTGCAAGTGGTGAGTGTGGCTGGAGTGAATCTGCAAGGGTTGAAGTGAAGGGTGTTAGGGGTAATGCTGCCCAACAAACTTAGTGCTTAGAGATTCCCACTGGGATTAGGGAACATGAGCACTGCTGGAATAAAAAGCAAAAGTTTAGACCACAGAGAACTGAGCAGATGCAAGCATGTGACACAAAACTGAAAAGCTGTGCTCCAAGAGAGGCAAATGCACTCCAGCTGCGCCTGGAGTGGGTGGGTCATGCTTTTCCTGTGCCCTGGCTGTTTATTCGACAGCAACTACCAAGATGGGATTTCCTCCAGGTTTACGTCAAGGAGCTTCATGTCGTGCGTCTTGGCCCTTAACTAGGTAAAAGTTATTGTATTAACAATCAACCAACCTCGGGTTCCAGTCTGAGTGATGATTTGCATCTATCCCCAACTTACATAAACTTAAGTCACCCTACTTTAAAGAAAAACTTCTTGAGCTGGTGTTTCTTGTGAAATCTCAACAGAAGTGTGTTTTCTGGGTGTTTTGATGCATTTCAGGTTCATTTTGGAGCTCTGTAATTCATGGCAGCTGGTTCTCTGATTATTTTATATTAAGGACCAACTTCCAGTAACATCAGTGGGAGCAGGATTTTAGCTCTAAAGCTATTATTAACTAATGCAGCACAACAATGCCTGGCTTTCGTTCTGTTTTGTTTTCTCCCAGGGTCGGAACGTGTGTGTATCCCATTAACTCTGTCCTCGCTGCTCTCAAGATGTTCCGCACAAATGATTTTATTTTTTTTGTAAGAAAATATATTTTACTAGGCAGTTTTATGAGAGCTGACAAAATGCCTCATAAATAACCCAGCAGGAAATATGGGGTAAATAAAATTTTTACAACTTTATCATAAACCTGAGAAGTCTTTGGTTCCTTTTCGAATGGAATGAGCAAGGTATTTCATTAAAAGAAAAGACATGCTCTCTAAAGCCCAACAATTATAGACACAATGCCTTTTTAACCTGCAATTCAGTCAAACAGGTTTGGTGGCAGTGGAAAATGTTAAAGGCCCTGTTTTGACACTTTGGGTCATGCTCCCCACAGATCAATTTGTGCTGTAGGTTCCCTGCATAGCAGAGCTGGAGTAGTGGTGTGTGCCTGACCTGCCCCCAAAGTATCCAGGACCTCAAGGAAACACGTATCTGGGAGAACCTGCTCAGGACAGGCTGAGGTTTTTCTGTTGCCTTTGTACATCTCCTAGCACAGGGGCTCTGCCTGGGTCCCTAAGTGCAAAGTGAGTCCAAACAAATATGGTCCTCAGGTCTTCAGCACAAGCCTCAAATGCAATGATTTGGTCAAAGACCAAGAGTCTGAAATAGAAACGCTTGGAACAAGCCTCAGTCCTTGAACTTAGCGTGAAAGGGGAATTCAGCTCTCAGCAGGAGGATCTTTGACGTGTGATATTTTGGTACTGTGGGAAGACAGGAGGGGGTGTCACTTTTCTTTTCACTTGAAAAACTCATACTGACATCCGTGACTATTTTCTACTTACCGTGAAACAGAAATTTGGCAAAACACAACCTGTTCCTGGGTGCATCAGAGGTATGGAAAGTACTTCCCAAAAGAAGTGATAAAGTGCCATTGTAGGCCTACGTGGTCTGATGAAATACCACAAGAAGTGATCAGGAGTGAAGGTCTTCACTGTTTCTCACACCTCTGGTTCTCTGATCCCCACCCTATTTGTGTTTCAGGGCTGGCTAAAACCTTGAGAGGGAACAATCCTGGAAAGGCTGGGCTTCACAGAAGTATTAGAGATGTTCAGATGTGCATGTTATCTTCCCTGCATTGAGAGCAGGGCTCTCAGACTCATCCGAGGAAGACCAGAGTGGACACGCCACCCAGGTCTCACCTTGCTGGCACCGCAGGTTGTTCTGCAAAGCTATGACCCCCACCTCTCCTCCAGGGCCCTCTTGCATAAAGCCCACCGCCCAGGGTGGTATGGGCCCCACCTTCCCCTGGAGGCACTGTTGCATTCCCTGCCTTCCCTCCCAGTCCCTCCCTACTAGATAGCCCTTCCCCACCCACCCATCGGATCACCTAAGTCCTCAGGACATCTACAGCAGCTTCCCACAGGAATGTCATGTCAGGAAAGCATCTAAAGCCTTTGTAGCTACAAAGCCATGTAAACAAGGAGGTAAGTTCACCCCACCCCACCACTCCAAAACCCTTGTGATGTTGATTTTTTTTTTGATGGCCACCAGCCACACTTTGGTAATGGGGCACCTACAAGGAGAGCTGGTCCCTGCACCAACAGGTCTGGGGTCCTTCAGCCTGATCCTCCATAAATGCTGAGTACTCAGAGCCCTAAATGGCTTCCAAACCAAGTCAGAGTGTCCCTGGGAGCTTTCCCTGTATAAGGGCTCCAACATCTGGCATTTTGTCTGGAAAGAGCTGTGTAGAGAGACAATTATCACAGCCCTTCCCCGAAAGGAAGTTCCATATTGGCACCGAGCAGCATGGTAGGATGGCAGAGCACAGCCCTGGCAGAGCAGGCTGGGCTGTGTGTGCAGGGCTCTGCCCTCCCCCGGCAGCGGCTGACAGCAGGTCAAGGGAAATTGGCTTTTCGGTGGGACACGCTGCTTTAGTGAGAGCCCATATGTTACTGAGTTATCTGCTCTGAATCCCCCTTATTATCCCAACGCCTCTGTCACCATCCCCCTGCCTCTACCCTCCCCTCAGGCCCCCACCGCGATGCAGAGGTTAAATAAAATATCATTTCCTTCTGATTTAGCCTTTGTCTTTGGCAATCAAAATGCCCTTCAGGCCCCTGTGGATTCAGCCTTCCAGGTCGTGGTAGGACATGGGAAACCCCTTCCCAGGCATTTCACTGTAGATAATGTTGTGGCTGATTCATGAGATCATGCAAAGCGCTTTGGCGGCTGCTTTCGGTGCTTGGGCTCTACCTCCTTTTCCCTCCCCCCATCACCACCTCCCCTGGCCCGATTTTACAAACCATCTCTTGGGCAGCTGGGAGCCACGGGAGGAGTGCTCAGGAGGAGAGGAAATATAAAATGCAGGTTAGGTCTATGGCAGCAAAGTTTTCATGCAGGGGAGAAACAGGCTGTGTGAGTCCAGAGAGCCAGGGAACTCAGTCCCCACTCCAGGAGGGGCTGAGCCAGGAAAACAGCAATGCTTTTGCAATCCTGCTGCTCCTGTTTGAGTGCTTGAGTGCCAGAGTGGAATAAGAAGTGTGAAGACTCCTGTTGTCCAGTCAGTAATGTATACTATTGTCTCAGAAGAGTATAGTGCTGGACCCTATAGAAAGAGATGGGGGAACATATGCAAATGTGCCTATAGAAGCATCATAGGTGTGTTATTCCTTAGGTTGAGGGTGCAATACAAAGCAACAATCTATATTTTTATTATAAAATCTAATATCCTGCTCAGCATCTTCCTGGAGACTCCCTCTAACATAACACCCAACAGAGATCATGCTGGTAAATGAACCAATGGTGTAAAAGGAACTCCTATAAAAGAGAGTATATAATTTATTATGGAGTGCTGTTATTCTAACCTCTCTTTCCTTGTGCGTTTTTACATATTTGAGTTGAAAGTGCAAAGAGACAGCAGGGAGATAGGGAGCATGGACTTCACCCTATAAGGTGCAACACAGGTAAAAAGGGAGGAAGGCTGACTGACTGGTTTTTGTCTCTTCTGTGGTCTCTGAGGTAAGTCAGATGAGTATGGAAGGAAAGTCTTTCGTGTTGGTGTCCCACGGATTTTGCTGGGTGGGTTTGTCCACTCCTGACACAGTTAAATGTGCAAATGTGTGGCTGGGGGAAAGCATGCTGCTGTCGTGGATGTGCAGCAGGTACACACAGCGATGCACTCTAGGCGACAGCCTCTGTGAGTGCAGGGCCTTCATCCAGCTTCCTGCCTCATCAAAGCTATTCTCATCCAGTTCCATGAGGGATACATTTCGTTAGGAAATCATGCTAGTGAAAACTCTCCAGGACTTTTTAGCTGTCATCCCCAAAGCAGTGCCTATTGGCATGGCTCAGTTACTGATGCAAATGCCATGTGTACTAGGACTTGTCCCCAAGGATCTCCTCACCATCCAGTCTCGGCAGGGGATGTGACAGGGATGCAGGAAAAGGCAAGCACTGAGTAAAGGGCAAGGTAAGGGTTGTTTTTGTGCATCCATGGGTTACCCATGGAATCAGAACTGTATAAAAAATAAGACCCCTCTATCACTGGTGAACAGAGCTGTAAGGAATTACCTCAGGAGTTTGGGCTATGGGGCTGTTCCCTGGTTTTCCTTTCATAAATAGAATCTATCTATCTACCTATCTTAAAGCAGCGACCTCCTAAATAATTATTTAAAGTATTTCAAAAAACCAAGCTGGGAAGCCATGAAAATCAGAGGGAGACAGCAGGGTGGGGAAAGCGCCTGAGAGCCGGGAATAGAGGACAAATGGTCCCCACCTCTGCAATGGTCCCAGCCCCCATTCTCACCCTGCTAACATCCCTCCCTTTGGTAAACAGAGACAGGCAGGTTGGCACCTTGTCTCCCCAGACAAAGGAGCTGGCCCTTTGTTTCGCTGTGTGACTCCCTGGCAGATGGGGGCTGGAGGGTGCCTGAGGGGTCTTGTTCAAGGAAAGGCTCCAGTATGCAAAACGCGCCCACAGGCAGACAGGAGAGAGATGGGTTTCCTCCTGTGAAAGAGCTGGGAGAAACAGTTTCTGTGTCCTGATGGTTCTTTTTTGACTCTGAGAAAACATACGCAGTCTGTAGTTTTCCTAACTGACCCTTTTGTTTTGATAGGAACTGAGAGGGAAACCTGGGATTTGGAGCCAAACTTTATTTATGAAGAAGGAGAAAGCCAAATTCAGACGTCAGGAATGTGTGCATATTTTAAATATTTTAAATTCTTGTGCAAAATTTCTAAGGGGTTTGGAATCTGGCCCGTAAATCAGTGAGATTCAAGTTTTGCAAAGTCCTTATAATTGCCAATCCTTGCTTCCAGTTCCAAGGGATTTACTGGGTTTTATTCTTGTTGCTTTCAGGGGGGTAAGAGAGGCAGACAGAGAGGAAATAGCCAAACCAAGGCATGAGAGTTGATGAGAAGCCCATATTTGGTTGGTCAGTTAGTCTATCACTCACTGGTGTGTTTTAGCCAGGTCTTCTTCCAAGGCCATTGTACCACATGTGTGGCCTAACCTTGGTGTACGTGTGCTTTCTCCAGCCTCTTACGAAACAAAAAGCCAGGTTGAGGCAATTAAATCACTGAAAATATATTGATTTCTTGCAGAAAGTGTCAGGCACTGCATGGGGAGATTAATTTCTGTACCCAGCCCTATTGTGATGGCAGCTCAGATCTGTCCTTGTGGATGGAGAGTCTCTGGGTTGAAACCAGTCGCCCTCAGTTGACCTGTCCTGCTGTTTTGGAGGTCTCAGACTGGCTGGTAACAGGAAGATGCCCACAGTGCTGTTGGCATGGTTTGTCCCCTTGTTTCATTATTTTCCTTCCCTACTCTGACCTATTATTAACAGACCCACCTTCTACCTAGTGTTTCTGTTTCCCCTGATATATTTGTAAAAGGCCTCTTATTCTCCTTAATCCCTTTGGCTATAATTAACTCATTCTGCATTTTTGCTGCCCTTATCTTTTCCCTGCAAGCCTTAACTGACTGAATATTCTTGTTTGGTTGCCTCCCTGTTTTCCATTTCTACTAAAGGTTTTCTTTTTAATCCTTAGATCTCTGAGCAGGCTTATTTCTTGCATTCTTTATTTACTCTTCTTTCCCTCTCCCACCTTCCTTATTGTGTGTGTAAGGACCCCATCTGCCTTACACACGGGTAGATCTCAGGACCAACTCACATGGCATGTTACTTGTTCAGTTGCTTAATTCCCTTCAATGCCTTCACCTTTTTCCTTTGGCATTATGCAAGTTTTTTTGCAATGTTGAATTTGTGCCTTCCACCTGGGAGATTCCCACCTTCTCAGGCACTTCCTTTCTTTCACCCAATACCTTTTGTTCTACAGAAAACATGTGAAGTAAAAATTATGCCTTTTTTAGAAAATGTTATTTATTCAGGGTTTACTTTCAACCTGGAAAACTAGAAGAGCTGAATGTGGACTCAGTGGTCTCCTGAAAAGTGGAAATTTTGGCTCTTAGTTCCAAAATTGTCTTTAGAGTTTGGGTCTTTATAACATCCTGGTGTCTCTTCCCAACAGGACTCTTCTGACAGCCATTCCCTTTACTCCTCTCATTCCCCAGCTTTTCCACCCTTCCTCTCAGCTGGGTTTGCCTTTACCATGATGACTTTGAGTGGGCTTTATTTTCTTCTCATGCATTTTAGGTCTTGTGTCAACAGTAATATCTCAGGGGGGGGCTGCGCTCCTGCTACCAGGGCTCGTCTGGGAAATGGGATGTTCCTCCACACTCAGAGGAACAAATTTGAGCCACTTGTTGGGGATCCATTATGTTTACCTGAGGGGAAGGTGCAGAAGGAGGGGCCTTGGCCCACCCTCTTGCTCCTCAGCCTTCTGCTAACACCTACCTCAGGAGCAGGCACGGTAAGAGGAAACTTTTACTGCTAAGAAAGAGATACAAACAGAAACGAGATGTCCAGCCATGCTTTTCCTCTCTCACAAAGACACCCCAAGGAGAAGCTGCCAGGCCACGTAGGTCACCTTGTAATTCAGTGTGTGGGAACTGGGACGAACAGCCCATTCTTTTGTCCTTGTTATTGTGGAAACAGAGGCTAAAAGAGACCCCCTTGGTGGAGAGGGCTGGCTGCCTTCTCTGCTCCATCCTCGGTCCCAGGTGAGGACAACAGCAGCTGCAGACAGCCATGCCCACGGCCAGTCTTGCCAGCCTTGGTCCCTGACATCACTCTTTGCAATGGCCACTTTTTTGTCCTTTATTCTCCTGTAGTTTCAGGCTCTTGCTGCTCCAGCGCTGCGGTTCAGCAGGGCAGAGTGGGGGAGGGAAGGAGGAAGAAGCTGGAGGGGTTGCTTTACAGAAAAAAAAAAAAAGGGAAAAAAATAGTGATGAGGCAGTCCTTTGGGGCCTGGGCATATTGGTGGTTTTGCCACTTCCGTTGCCTGATCCACCTTTTCAGACACGCATGAGGAGATTTCTGAGAAACAGCCCCAAGCCGGCCCCGAGCGCTCCGGCATCGCCACACACACGCACACGGCGAGCACAGTGCCAGGCTGGGATGGGGACCATGAGGCCAGGCTGCTCCCCAGCACACACTCACGCATGCACACCTACCATCCTGCTTCCACAAAAGAGGCTTCTTTCATTTCCTGCAAGAGGAGGAGGTGGGAGAGAGAGGGAACTCGAAGGCTGCAAATTCCTCAGCCTCATATCTCGCCTCCCTCTCCTTTCCTATGCTGCCTGCCAGCTCCAGGATCAGGAGCTGCAGCTCCTGCTTCCCATACAAATAGGCAAGGCTGAACAACTGTGCTTTTAAACCTTGGGAGACATTCTGTTGCTTTGGGGGTTGTTTTGTTTTTTTTTTATCAAAGCATTTGTGTGCTCTGCCTGTCAGAGCCACCTCAAGGGTGTTCTATCAGGCCAAGTTGCTGTGTAGCTGGTTAGGAGCAAAGACATGTCTTGTGCTATGGTTTAAGCATTTTTTTCCCACCTGGGCTGTCCCCTTCTTGCCCCCAGCCAACCGCAGGAACCTTGTCTTCATGCATATGGACAATTACCCTGAGCTGGTGCAAGGCTTTTGCAAAGGGTCAGCACTATACCTGCCATTTCAAAGGAGTATTGCTGTCAAGCACCCAGCTTGTCACAGAACTCTGAGCTGGAGACACTAAAGCAGCAGGTGGTACCCAGGCGTGTTGGCTAATCCTCAGCTTTTCTAAGGCAGGGTTACTTTCCCTCATGAGTAACTAGGGCAAGCAGAGGAGAGGCACAGACAGTGTTTCTCTTTCAGTCGTTTGGCGCTTGCAGGCGCTCCCTTGTTTCCTATGACATAGGCTATATTGCTTCTCCCGTGTCACGGGCAGAGACACTGAGCATAATAGTGAGATCTTATTCTCTCTAGAGCTGTGGCAAAGCAGCTCACACCAGCCACCCCAGGGCTGCCGTGGCTGTGAGGTGGTGTTTCTTAGTCCATATAGAGCATCCTGATGCAGTGTTGTGGCTCCGTTAGAGCCACTGCTGACGTAGGAGGGAGTCCAGCTGCCTCTTCTGTCTCTTTGCCTGACACTGCTGGCATAAACAAGTGGTATCAATCAGAAACTCAATCAGACCGTGCCTGAAAGTCAAGTAGATTTTGTGCTCATCTAAATAGAGGAAATCTGTGCACTGAGATTTCAGGACCTGGTGGCTGGAGTGCAAAAGGCATGGAGAGAAAGTGAGCTTCTGCAGAATGTTTCCCAAGGCATCCAAGGACTCTCTCAAACCCACAAAGCCTGCCCTAAAACCACAGCTGCAACAAAAGAGGAAGAGTCCACAGCAGAACTCAGCGCATATTAAACCTTGCAAAATTGGTCTCTCTGTGGTGGAGGGTATGTGTGTAAATATGTTATGTTCATGCACATGAAGAGAGAGCTGGGTTTGTTCAGCATCAGATCTAAAAGTGAAAGCAGCCTGCAGGAATGCTGAGAAGGGGCGGTGATTTCTGGCAGGGCTGGATCAAGTGGAGTGGCCCAAAGTGCTGGCTTTGCAAGGAGAATGACTAGTCTTCCCAAGTCCTAGTGCAGTGGATGTAAAGGACTCTGGTTGGTTTATGAGCCACAGAGGTAAATTCAGCCAGGATATAAATGGAAGAGTGAAACATCAGAAAGAGAGAAGCAAGGAAGAGGGTGCAGATGAAAAGATGTCCAACTGGCGCAGGGTGCATAGAGCAAAAGGAGCGTGATTTCCAAATGGCACCAAGGAAGAACATAGGAAAAGAAAGTAAAAAAGAGTGTGTTAAAATGTAGCCAGCTGTGTAAATGACATTACCATCTCTGTCAGTCCTGACACCACCAAGTGCAGCCACCCTTGAGTTCAGAGTTGTGCAGACTCCCATTAAACCATGTCCAAGGCTGGTCCCAATGAGACTCTACCCGAGGTGGCTGCATTCCTGGGCATTGAGTCAGGAGCTCAGGGTTAACTCTTTCGAGGATGCAAGACTTTTACTGAGCAGGTGTGCATCCCTCATGGACAGCTTTGGTGGAGCTGGAATGACAATGGCCAAAGGGATCTTGCCAAAAAAAAAAAAAAGGAAATTCACAGAGCCTGTGCCTGGACACAGTGTCTGTAAGAGCTGTTGCTTCATTTGGACAAGCCTCTGGGCCCACAGTGCTGGTTCATACTGTGTGAACGTGCCTATGGTATAGTTTGCAGTCAGAGCTGCATATTTTGCCTGCTGCATGTATCCAGCTTCAGGTTTCCATTTTTGGGACATGACCATGTCCAAGGCCTGCACTAACACAGATTAATGGATTGCCACAACCCTATATGATGTGGAAAAAATGCTGCTTAACTAAGCAGGCAGAGACACTAAGGCTCTGAGTTACATAGGTGTAGAGCCTATTTTAGATCTCGGGTGTCTGTGGCTCCTGGGCACAGTGGATTCGCCTCCTAGACGACTTTAGAAAGCGCAGAAGAAGGAAATGCACTGCTGCTATCTCAGTTCTTCTGAGCACAAGGTCAACAGAAGAAAAGCTACTCCATGCTATGTCTGGACTGCAGGCAGACAGGCTCCACTGGGCAAACCACAGCCCTGGTTCCCTGACCACCTCATCCAGGCCAGGGATGTGGCTGGAACTCCTTTAGCCCACATACCCAGACTTTCTTCCCAGGAAGTAAGATCAGAGCTGCTGTAACCCTCAAGATGGAAGATCCAAGGAGCGGCTGAGACCAGGGGTTACAGTAGTGTTTCCATCTCTGGGAATATCCATGTCTTTACTTCCACTGGAAGAAAATTAACTTCCACATCCCTCAAAGTCAGCCTGCTGTAGAATTGGTGAAGAAAGAGAGTAAAGCAAGAAGACAATGCAGCAGGGGAGCATTTCTCTGCATCTTTCCCGGGTAGAAGCACTGTCCCCGTTCCCATCACTTGCAGGACCAGCTGTGATTTCTGGCAATGCCAGACACAGCCAACACCCTCTGGGTTCCTTTCGCTTTCATTGTCCCTCTGGAGAACAGGACTCTTGTTAAAAACCCTGCAAGTATCATTGAGAGCCAGCTCTATTATTCACCAGCCAGTGAAGCAAGACAGGCATACTCTCCCACAACCTAGGGATGCCCCTCTGATCTGTTACCAGTGGGGCTATCTTTAATGGGATCAGAGCCTGCCCTTTTTCACATCCCACAGGGACAACACCTGCCCACTGGAGAACAAAGAAGAAACCTGTTGTGATGGGAAAAAGACAGAGTTCTCCCCAGAGAGGCAGTGAGGCTGTTTGATTAAGAGCATCTTTCTCCCAGCCAGCTGGTTTGCCAGCAAAGCAACCAACTAAACTTCATCTTTATGCAAGAGAGAAAATCTCTGTGAAGCAAATGCCACAAGTCCAGTTTTACTCACCTATATAAACCTCAAGAAACCTGGGGAAATCATTGCAGAAAAAGACGGTAAGGAGTAAGGGGAAAAATATTTATGCCTAAAACCAATATTTAAGAAATAGTTTTAAAGGATGATTTCAGTGCAGTATTTGAAATGCTGCAGCAAAGACATCTAACTAGAAGCTTCTTCTCTAACTTGTCTTCCTCAAAAGACACAACAGTTACCATTGCTGTAGATTTCTCTCTAGCCCAAGTCTTTACAGAGGTGCAGCATCCCAGACAGGCAGGTCTGATTCCAGCTGTGCTTTCTGTATGAATATCTTCTGGAGACTGTCCCATCTGTGCACATCTGCCCAGGAGCGCCCTTTGTCTGTAGCACTCCCAGTCCTGGGGAAAGAACCACGACAGGACCAAACAACCCACATTTCCTCGACAGTGGTACCAAACTCCAGACCGAACTGTGCCTTCTTTTTCTCTGCCCATTTCTCAAATCAGAGACTATAGGCTTGGTTGCTGATGCTTATCCTATAAGCTGCCCAGGGTAAAACTGGTATATGAGCACAGGTACGGGCTCCAAGGGGGTCAGAAGAGTTGCCTGTGACCCAGGGGCCTTTTTGTGGTATATGCTTCATAAGCCCTGTCCAGAGCTGGAGTGGAAGGATTCAGGCATGCTTGGATGTGTTTGTGCATCCCAGTTTCTTTGGCAGTTCTGTGATTCTGGCAGAAGTGTAATCGTGAGCAAAGCTTTATTCCAGTGGATGCGTCACGTAGCAAGAAGTTCACCTTCAGTTAGAGAGGATCTTAATATGACCTTCCATAAAAAAGGGGCATTGTTTTGAGTCATTAAACAGCTGCTGTGTTCCACCCCACTAATGGTTGCAATTCAGGAGTGAATAATATAAGCCTTAGATAAACAGCCGGTAAAATAATTTGGGATCTTTCCTGGCTGGGGGAGCAGGCAAGTTACTCAACAAAAATAAATTATTATTCTCACTGCCTAGGAAATGAAGTGTTCTCCTTTTCATCACAAAGTGGGCTGTCACACAAAATCTCTTCCCGCCCTTCTGGAAGCAGCCCAATGCTGTTTGCAGTGCTCTCTTGACATATTCACTTTCATAGGAAGCGAAAGACGGTTTTAGTTTGGATTCACGCATCTTCTGTTTTCCCTTCCGACCTTTGTCTCCTTCTCCGTCCCATCCCCAATCTTATTAAAAATAACCCTCCCAAACTGTCCTTCTACAGATACAAACACCACCTCCTTTCTTGAAGCAGCTGCGACAAGACAGCAAGAGGAGCAAAAGTTTCCCCAAACCACTCCCTCCTGCGAAACGCTGGGTGTCCGTTCGGTACACGCTGTGTCTGCGGGGCTGGGGCAGGACTGGAAAGAGCCGGGCCTTGGGTCTTGGCCTCCATCGGATGAACAATTTCCCGTTGAAGGTTACTCACTTCCTGTTTTCCGTATTTAGACAATCTGGGCCTATGGGGAGCTTTGATTTGTTGTAAACTTCAGCTGGTTTAAACGTTAAGTCGCGGGAGACCGAGGTGAGGGGGAGGAGGGGAAAGGCCTGGAGACAAATTAGGGCTATTTAATACCGCAACTGTGTTCCCTCGCAGTTTTCTAGTGCCCATTAGAGCATGTGAAAGGAAGGTCAGGGGCCGACAGCATGGGAGATGGCGAAAGGGCTGCTTCACAATGGGCCGGGGCTGGAGGCGGTGCGTGGGGCTCTCCCGGTGTGTGCACGGACAGCGGTCGGAATCAGCCGGGTGATGCACTCCAATGACTAATCTCTCCAGTGTGTCATTTTTGCCACAGACAGCTGTACAGAGAGGCAAATGGCAGTGCAACAGCTCCGCAGCGAAGGCAGGGAGGAGCCTCCAAGCTAGAGAGTGCTGTGCCCTTTCCCTGTGCCTATCAGTACACACCACACGCTGACATTTGTTAGAACTTGCCCAGAAGTTTGCTGGGCTGGAGCAAGTCAACACTTGTACGTAGCTGATAGGGCAGGTCATGTCTTTTTTATGCCTGTTTTGCAAGGGTAAACTGAGGCATGGAGTGCTGTAACTTTGCTTGTTATCGGAAAGTGAGTGTGCGAGGGATTGCGGTGAGTCCTGGCACCAGTCAGGCAGTGGTCTGTCTCCAGAGATGTGCTTTTCCATGAAGAACTTCCCTGTGCTGGCGAGAGTTATGCTTGGAAAGAGAAAGATAATGTGCAGTCCAGAGTGCCCCTGGGCTCAAAGGTTATGTGAATGATTTTGATCTGTTCCTTTTTGTTCATCTAGTTCTATTCTAACAGATTAACTCTCAAAATGGGGTGTTTTTACTTCCAAATTTTACAAGGATCAATACAAAAGAAGAGAAAAATAAAATAATGGATGGGCTGAAATACGGAGGAGACGGTAAATTAATCTGAATTTTACAGCAAAATCCAGTAGAGATTTTCCAGGGATGTCTTGAAATCACTCTAGCAATATAACCTGCTACCAGAATGCCAATGCAGGCAGGAGGGAGTGAATTAAAAACACACAGATAAAAAATCACAACCAAAACAGATTAAAAAATGTCCCAGATGAAGAAATCTACCATGTACTCTCCGCCTAACAGAGAGCAGGCAGAAGCTGAATCAAGAGCCAGAGCAAAATAAAAGCACTGGGGAAGACTTTGGTGAAGCACTGAAATGTTTAGGAGAAACAAGGGTCCACGTTCACACTTTGGCATTGATAGGCCCAACTCCAAATGATTTACACAGACTCTTGACCCTCCTGAGGCAGAGTCAACTTTCCTCCAAATAAGCCCCTGGAGCCCAGAGTGCAGAACCACAGAGAGAGGTGCACAGGAGCAGGATACAGGCAGGTAGCTGTTCTCTGCTTGGCATTGCTGCATAGGCTGGGTTAACATTATACTTCCCTGATTCAGTTTTTATAGACCAAACAGTAGCAGTTCCGTCCCTGTGGCATGCTGAAGCCTTTCCCTGAAGGAGGGGTTAGTTCTGCCTTGTCATTCAACCTGCTCGATGTTTTCTCTGCTGTATCTCTCACCCTGCAATTGCACTTTGTTCAGCCGAGCTTTCGGTGCTCAGAAGTGCAACTTAGTTCTTATGGCAAATGATGTGTAGCTCTGCAGTCTCTCCCATAAGTTTCCTCTGAGAGGGCCCTCGACCTCCCAGCAGCACCTTGGTGCAATTTGAGCGCCTGGATTTAGGACGAGCTCTGGATCTGACAGGGACGCATCAGACTGAATCGGGATTGACTGCAAAGCTGGCACCATGGGGAATTGCACCCAAAGCTGTTCAAGCAAATGGTGTCTCTGAATTGGCTCCAGTCGGCTGCCCTGGTGCTGAGGTTTGATCTGTTAGATCCAGAGCAGCCTGGTTTGCACTCATATCACCATGCTTAAAGAACAGTCACTTAATCTCACTTAGAAATGTTTACTTGCGAGGACCAGATGGCCACGGAGTTGGGCTAAACAAAGCATTTTACTTCTAGGTCATGCATTCTAATCCAGTCCAGGTTGGTGATAAATGAACATACTCACCTGATAGCCACTTTTGGCTTAATTTTTGGTTGTTTTTCAGGCTAAGTTCCAAGGGGAGATGTCACACCACAAAATCTCCCTCTGTGCCCTGACACAGTTGGTACTGATTTGACCGTCTCTGCGGAGAAGCCAAGGATCAAATGCTCCGTGGCGCCAGACTGTTTTCTTTTGCAGCCTGCAGGTAAGGGGAAGTTGTCCTGTGTCTGGCTGTGTCACGCCTGCTCTGCGGATGGGCAGGATTTCAGTTTGCAAATCTGCCGGTCCAACCCCTCCCTCCAACGTGAAATTAATTGTAAAAAAATAGGAAAATGTTTAATTGCAGTTGACATAGAGGCACTCTCTGCTCTGGACTTTACATGCAATCACAGATAACAGCATCAAAATTAATGCCTGCTTCCCACTTGTCCTGCTATAAGCAATAAACGTTTGGCAAGTCAGTAAATAACAAAATTCTCATGTGGCCATCTACAGGTCACCAGGATACTTAAGAAGTTTGCGTTAATTATACCATGTTTGCCATCAAAGAGGGGATATTAACCCTTTCGAGCTGCTGCAGGAAAGTAGTGGAGTCGTTTGAAAGTAAGTAAATGAAATCTTGTCACTAAAAGTGCAACCTTTGCAAAATAATAGTAATAAAAAAGGGATTTTTGAGGCAAAAGCCTCACTAGACATCATGGAAAATACGGCACCTTTTCAGCTTTCCTTTTATTTATTTTGTATTTTGACATCAAACACTCCCTGTAACCTAATCTTCTTGGCTTTTGATGTGGCCGTGGAGACATGACAATTAAGCACGGCTTAAAACAATAATCCCAACAACGGGAAGCAAAGGCAAGTAATGTCAGGGTTCCCCCCTCACAAAAAGCCTGTCCCCCAGTGTTTGGTGGTAGTGAAAGGACCGTAAATCCCAATTTGTTGCCTCGATATCTGCTCTGTGCTTACACTTTACGTTTAACTTTACACACTTGCTCCATTTCCATTCCCTGCTGTTTGTTTTTCTTCTGCTATGCAAAATGTCTGGAGACAAACACGATACACACGTTGCAGAGAGATGGTTTGATCTTTCACAGATTAGTGCCACCTGACAAACATGGGATTATTTATTATCTGTGTTGCAGGAACTGCTGAAGCCCCTGCTCAGAGAGACACGCTCCTCCGGGCATTGGGGGAGGCACCACCCCTCCTGACAGACAACCCGATGGATTATGTCCCCGATTCTGTGAGCAGATTGGACCAACCCAGCAAAATGCCTGCAGAGAGGCAACCCCAAGGTAAGCCGTCCTCACAGCCTGAACGGCTGTGTAATGTGCAACCAAAGAAAACAGCTCGATTATTCTAAGTTATTTTAAAGAGATGTTGTTAGTTCTCCCATCTCAGCTATTCGAAGATGGAGGGAGAGTGGCTGAGTTTAGTTATAACCCCATTTTAAACCTGTCTGAAAAAGAACATGTTTCTTTTTAAATGAAGCTTGCACGGTATGTTATAAAGTGCCTTTTTTTTTTT